>CM053991.1:2610759-3100759 GCA_028641955.1 Protonibea diacanthus
CGCCGCTGCACACACACACACACACACACACACACACACACCGCATGTGTCTTTACAATACATGGAAACAAGACAATAATGAGAGCTGAGAGAGTATTTCTGTATTTAGCAGCAGCGAAGAGATCCAAGTTGCAATTCAGGCACGTTTTAAGTACTTTTTTTTTTTTTTTCATCCGACATGGTCAAATCATTTATTAAGAACTCCAAGGCCAGGAGGATAAAAAATAAATAAATTATGAAATATAATAAAACAAGCGCGAGAGCCACAAAGCCAGAGCGCCGTGTGAATGGCTCTTTTGAAAGAAAAGAATAATTTGAAATTTGAAGCCTGAGATATTTTCTTTGTCGTTGAATAGATTACTCTGCCCGCTGTGTTTTGTCTCCGGCAGAGAGTAAAAAGTTTTGTCTTTCTAACATTCAAACGTTGCAGCCATAATCTAAGTGGAAAGAAGGTTGATGGTCAGAGTCTGTCAGAGGATTTAAAATAGGTGTCAGGATGCAGGCAGACAATGGAGCGATGATACTGAAGGGGATTTTCTTTAATGGATTATTATCAGGTACAACAAAAAGACATGTGAGCATACAAATCTCAGTTTTTGTGTCGATATTATGTATAAATATGAGCTCACATCTCAACAGGTGCAGAGACGGTGAAGTGTGCGAGATCTGCAGTCTGCACCTTTAATAGATGGAACTATTTATTGGGTTCATGTTTGCCGTGGGTCCCAATTTAAAGCGCCACACACTATCAGGGCAGGTAACAGTGTTGGAAAAGTTTCACAGCGTTGCTTTAAATGAAAATATCTGAGCTGTTCAACTGTTGGAACAATACAGCTGAACATTGTGAGCGTGTGGTTACTGGTTTCATCTTTAACTAGAAAAAACTGCTTTAATTTTTTTTAAAAATGTGAGAGTGCTTTGTTCCAGTCTGAAATGTGAAGTATTTGAAAGCTGAAACTCTGTGTGTGAAAGTGAAGTGAAGTGTCTTTGTGTATCTGGACCATTATTAAGCGTAACTTCCTTTTCATCTCTATAAATAACTCTCTAATCTCACTGCACTTCCTCCTCGCAGACCCGGCCACCTTCAGCAGCTCTATGACTTCTTGGTCCACTGAGCTGGCGCCTGCTACAGAGTATAATTTTCTCTTAAATCTGGTAAAACAGGAGGTGGGTAAAACTGTAAATGTCAGGCTAAACTTGATCGTGATCCAGCTCAGCGTCTGGGCCTTTTCATTGTGCTGCAATTAGATGCACAGTTGCCCACGTTATACGAGGAGGGGGGCGACTTTGCAGCTGGAGAGCACGTGAACAAATATTCATGCTCACCTTGCTGCGAACGATGTTGGTGCATTTGTGCACGGCGTCTTAAAGACTGCGGGACCTTTGTTGTCTGACACAGATTCAAATGATAGTGGAGCAAAGAGGTCAGGTCTGCTTTTCAACCATTTCCTCTGACAGTCTCTAAAAGTTTGTGAAATATTCTACAAACAAATTCTGGTTTGTCCACACGGGAGCTTTCTGTATATAATCCACAAGTACTTAAAATCCTTGAAAGTTTTTGAATTTGAAAGGGAAAGAACGAAGGCCTTAAATGTTTTTGAAAATAGGCCGTACAAAAACCTTACTGAATTATATTCAAACACCTTCAATAATCTGATGATACTAAGAGCTCTACATGCAGATTTACCACTCAGCAACAGATAACGTCTGTAATTTTAAAGGTAAATTCAGTTATTTCATGAGTTTATGATATTTCTATTTATTTGTTTAGTGAATAAGCTACGTTCTGCTGGCTGCGTGTGTGTCTCCTGCAGATGTGTCATTGTTTCACACTCCACCTACACCTGAAGTGAAAGTGGTGAAAGTGTAACAGCAATCAACAGGCCTTGTCGTGTATTCATTTTCGGGGAATTGGGCCTTTAAAAAGTCCTTAAAACAGGAGGTGTGGGAACCCTGCTAACAGGGATGTCAGGTGTTTTAACATTTGAATGGCAGAGATCGATGACAAAGTCGAGCTGCGAGGTTCATTCGGAAAAGTGTCACTGGGTGCCCAAAAGCTTCCTTTCAGGCAGAGACGTCATCCCGCTGAGGAACAGCCAGGCGGGTCAGTGGGAGCTTTTCTTTGGCTGACTTTAACGGTGCAGCTAATGGGTCCAAAAACCAGCTCCGTGCACGTCCAGAGCTGCTAATGGTTCACATTTGCATATCTAAAACCACAACAGCTGAAGCACAGCAACAAAAAGTGGTTTTGCATTACCCTGGAAAGACGAACACAGACGTCAAGCTCAGCAGACTGTAGCAGTCATGTTATACGTGTTGTGTCTGGGTGGACATTAGCGTTTACTCTTGTGCTCGATGCACAGCAATGCAGGCCAGATATAAACTTGACACTTGTGAGACACGTGGTTAGAGAGGCCAACATGAGCTATTTAAGACCTTTGGCACGGCTCACTCTGTACACCCCCAGAAGCTTAGTTTAAGTTCATCGCTAAGTCCTTGACTGACAAACAGCTTGGCAGACATCATTCTTTCACACAGACACAGCGCATGTTTCAGATACTTGAACACTTGGCTAAAACTGAATTGTGTCACAAAAGCTGCTGATGTTGATGTGAAGTACAAGACAGGAAGTGGAAACCACAGCTGTGTAAATTATGTTGACACAAACAGGACGATGAAAAGTACACACTGGAAACAGGCACGGCGAAAAAGTTCAACACCAGAAACGTTTTGCCATCCTGCAGCTCCACAAATGAGGACTGCCATACGCTAAACGAGCTTAAATAAGCAGTGGACGTTACATAACCTTTTCCTGGAAATAGGAGAAATAGGACCGGCTCGTTGTTGAAGACATGAAAGAGAATAACAAGTTGTATTTGAGAGCTCATTTCACACACAGATTTTCACACACGGCTTTAGCAGTTAACAGGAGCCCTGATAAATGAGCGCTTATGCCAGAGATGTCACGCTAAGTGTCATGTCAGTGTCAAATGCTGCCTGTACAGCAGCAATGTCAAGAAGTCCACTACTAAGAACTCAAGTCAGTTCATATTTTAGTCTTTTTACTGAAGTACGTCTCTGCAGCTTCTCACTGTGTGGCAAAAATTATACACGTCGTCAGCTTCTGCTTCGGAAATCGAAGAACAGAAACATGCAAATGACATGCCACTGACAAGTGTGAACACCACCATCCATTTTTACACTCAGAGAAGCAGGTACTATATTAGGTCATTTCCAGCCGTGAACCGTGTCGTGCACCGCGTGACTGAAGCTGTGAGAAAAAGCAGATCTGTGGTTTCAGGGGAGGGCGCGGTGACGATTTTGGAGGGTGCAGATGCAAAACTGCTGCTAACATCAAAAAGTTTTAAAGTTTCATTTAAAAAACAAGAGCAGGTTCAGGTGGAGTTTGTTTTTCTGATTGTCTTCAGTACAGTGGTGGGCAGATCAATCTAAAATATCAATAGCATCGATACCAACGGTGGTATCGGTATTGATCAACACTTGCGTGATGAGATAGATACTTGCGTTCGAGTTTCCCGTTGTGTAACTGTAAAGTGTTCATTAATTTTAGAAGGCTGATTAAATATAGACTATTCAGGCAGTCATATAATATATTATACAGATGTATACCTTGAACCTGAAATGTGAAATGGCTGAATGTTTTGTCAAAGGACCGTTAGCATTCCTGTGCTTTGCATTCACTTCATAAATTAC
The DNA here is from genome assembly GCA_028641955.1 of Protonibea diacanthus. Classification (NCBI taxonomy): domain Eukaryota; kingdom Metazoa; phylum Chordata; class Actinopteri; family Sciaenidae; genus Protonibea; species Protonibea diacanthus. The sequence goes on from CM053991.1 coordinate 2,614,474, forward strand.
GATGCATCGCTCTCCCCTCCTCCACAAAAGTATCAGCAGGCGCTGTATGTACTTGGTGTTGTGTCTCTTATTTGTTTTTAAAGTGCCAAACTGCCACCAGATGGACTGATGAACGTCTTCCTTTGAGGCTGCGGTTGAGCTGTGGCTGGGGAGCTAACCGCTAGACAAGCTAGTGCTGATTAGTCACAGCATTGTTGAGCTTTGTTCTGTTTTCTCTGGACTGTTTACCACACCCTGACATTTGGTACTTAGACTTACGCATTGTTATATTTAATAAAGAGTTATTAAAGGAGAGGACAAAGGAAATCCAGTCATTGTAATTGTAATTATAGGTCAGTAAATACGAAATACAGAGGTGTATCGAAACCCCAACAGTCCAAAAAAAGGTCCCATTGAACCGAACGCCCATTTGTATCACCCTGTCATTGACCATTGCTCTGAAGGCCTGTTTTTGAAACATCCTGTGAACCCTGTCAGCCCTCAGAGGGTTAGCTCATGTAACTATAATTACCTTTTTAAAACATAACCAACTCATTTTGATGCTTAACTCTAACTCCGGACTGCAAACGCTGCAAACCCCCTGATGACAGAGGTCAGCTGACTATTGCTACCATGACAACAAAGGTCACCTGATTATTGTTGCAAGATCCTGAGGGTTCTGGTTTGGCAGCTCTGCTTCCTGTTGGGTTTCTTTTTTGGCACCTCACCATTCAAACATCACAAAGTTCGGCTCATTTAGGACACAATGGTTATTATTTTACTCGCTCGTACCTTTCATACTTTTTAAAATATTTCCATGTTCAAACTTCAGTCTTCCTACAAACCTTCAACTACTTCTACATACTTTCAGCTGCAGACTACAAGACTGTGTACCACTGTCTGTTTTTGCATCAGGCCTTTCAGCAGAACGCATCCACGCCGCATTTCTGCAGCAGATGCAGTTTTCTAGTTAGTTACTTGTCGTGTATTTAGTCCATGTTTTTCCCTCGTTCACTTATCATGTCTTCTGTATCTCTTCCCCGGTCCCATCCCAGACTTCCTGCTCCTCCCCATGTTCCTGCTCCTATCTCAGATCTGGTTTCCTCTTTGTTGGACTTTGTTGGACTCAGTTTGTTTTGGCCTGGACTCCCTCATCACCTTTTCCATATTTTCTGTTTACCTATGAGCTCAGTAAGTTATTAAAAAGCCCTTCGGTTCAACCTACCCATCTGCATTTCTTGAAATGAACCATGAACATAAGAGATAAATGACGCGGTCAGACGACACAGGAGAAAAACTTGTGTTGGATGTGAGTTTGAGGGTTTGACAAATTATATCGACTGACAGACCAACACCTGAACATGGAAAACACCTGTTACTACTACTGCTGCTCCTGCTGGTGTCCACAGGTGTAGTGTTCTCACACTATCTACGTCACTCACACAAACACAAACTAGAACGTCCTGTAAAATTAATAATTTACTAGAAACTAACAACCCCCGTCAGGACTCCGCGACTAACGTGTCGAGGTGAGGAGGAAGCAGCGAAGCCAACGACACTCAGAATGAGACGCGGAGGCGTTAACAAACACCTCTGCGTGTAAGGTAATAGTCAGAGGTTGGATAGACTCCTGCTGAGTTTATGGTCGTCAGGGGAGACCGTCTAACATACATGAGGAGAAGGTGCACGGTTACATTTGATCTCTGTATCTTCTTTCCGCCTGCAGTCAGCCCTCACATGTGTGTTTCCTTTCTTGTAGTGCCCCTGAAGATATTTTTAGACATAAAAGTGCTAAAACATTTAAATGTTGTGCAGTGAATACTGTTCAGCACTGACCATCACCCCTTCAGTCAGCTTCATTTGTAGGACTGGACTGGAATGGGCCTCCTGTCCTTGATAGCGCCACAGAAGGAAGTTAAAAAACTGAATGCCCACTTCCTGTTTCCCTGGTAATCTGCAACGCCAGACAGCCAGTGTTGGATTGTTAGGAGGTTATTTTTAAAGTTGTTTTCCCCACAACTGTGCTGTCTTTCCTGTGGATGCCTACAAGAGAAGCAACAACTCCTGAAACTTTTGAAGTGTATTTGCAAGAAGTGACTCACTGTCTTGCAATCTTCCAGCCTTTTATCATGTCTGGAATGTTGCCCAATCTGGAAACTTTCTGTGGTGTACATTTTAGTCAGAGAAATAATGATGTGAAATTCATTGTGGCCACTTCATCTCTCTTGTGTCCTAACACCCGTGTATACAAATTATGCACTTATGCTCTGCAACCCATATTGAAATGTCTGGAGAGCAAACAAACAAAAGGACAGAAGATATTGCGGATCGGTGAGGACAACATGTTTTGTTTCATCCGCGTCTCCACAAAGGAAACTTTTTGGAACGTTCCTCAAACATTTTCTGGCTCTGACAAAACGTTGTAACGTGGACGTACATCCCAGCAATTAAAGCAGCTTGCACACCGAGAGCTGCTTTGGACTTGAGGTTATGTTCTGATGAAGTGGAATTCATACTCCCCCTCGACATTGCAAAATGCATGAGCAGATTTTGACCTCTTTATTTTCTGTGGAAAACCAAGTTATTATTAAAAATTGCCTCCAGACCTCAGAGTGGTACCCTGCCAGCAGCATGTCCTTATCACAAAAACTGAGACACGTCAGTCAAAATACACAAGGCTGGTACAGTGAAACTGCAAATGGTCCATTAACTCAAAGTATATTTTTATATATCTGGAGCTCTGTTATTAGTATCATTATTATTCCTCAGTCTGTGCTCCAATAAGAGTTGTGCAACCTTGGTCAACTTTCTTCTTACAAGTCAAGTGGCAACTTCTGTGGCTGGAAAATGAAGCCAATGAGTCAGTGAGTCGGTCTCCATAAGTTAAAATGGTCACAGCAGAACTTCACAGCAGAAATAAACATGTTTACAGCCTGGTACAAAAAACAGTTTTGGTCTCTATAGCTAATTTCCCCGTTCATGACAACTGTACTGAGGGTGAATTTATATACAACTCACCTGTTCACATTATATTAAGGCTTAAAGTTATGCAGGATTAAGAGCATGATGGCTTGATTGACAGGTAAGTGCTTGATTTATTTATTTAAGATTACAAAATGTTGGCACTACAATCACGCTGGTCTCAAAATGTCTTTAAAAGAAAAGATTAAAGCTTCTGGAACTGGCTGAATTTAGACTGAATGTCAGTAAAATCTATGTTTGAATAAACACAGTTTTTGTCAGATGTTGCATATTTTAGCAGGGCTGCAACTTGCAAAAGTTGGTAAAAGATTTCCTTCACTTTAAAAAACGCAAGATGACGACATCAAAGATATTGTTTGACCAACACCAAGCAGGCAAAATCCCCCCAAAAAAGACAAATCATCAAATCAGTTATCAAATTAAAGGTCCAGTGTGTAACAATTACAGGTATCTATAGACAGAAGTGGAACATAATCTTCAAAAATATGTTTTCAAGACCTTAAAATGATCCTTTTATATCTACTGTACAGAAGGAGCGGGTCCTCTTCTACAGAGTCCGCCATGTTGAATCATGTTTCTACAGCAACCCACAAGGGACAAACCAAACACTAGCTCTACATGTGACCTTTAGTTTCACGGCTAGTGTAGTTTCTCCTTCATGCTTGAATCAAGTTGGAGAGGTGACAGGTTTTCAGTTGGTTGCACTAAATTCTACCCACTGCACCTTTAATTTTCTGTTGATCGACTGATCAGTTAATCATTGCTGCTCCACGGTTTTCTGGTTAACCCTTACAAGTATGAAATAACCTCTGCTTTTCCTCCAGCTTCTCCTCGAGGCACTGAATAAGGACCGGGTCCACTTTGAGGTCAAACTTGTTGGCGAACCAGTGACCATAATTGAGTAACCAACGCAGTTCTGCTGCACCATAAATACAAACGCTGCGAACGTGTGTCCCCGTGCAAGGTGGGTATAGGTTATCCTCCAGGTAATGCCACTTCACAAGCCTGGTCTTACTCATCAGGTCAGTGATGTCAGGGTGGTTTCTGGGCACCGCACCAGGTACACCTTCCAGTCGCACAAGCGTGGCCCAGAAGTGTTCATCTGGGGAGTAGGTGTCCTCAGACCAGGCCAGAAAATCCTTCACTACGGCTGAGTGGCTCATGTACTCAACAAAGGCCCGCGATAAGACAAAGTAGGCATTCCCGGAGAACACCTCAATACCGTGCGGCGGGGGGGATTTTAACTGCGCAGTTCTCACTGGAAGTTTTTGATATTCAAAGCTGACCTCCTTCAGATCATAGTGGAAGGTGAACCTTTCCTTCTTAACTTGGGTGGGTCGGCTTGTCTCCAGCATATTGGCTCCGTTTAGCTTCTTCAGTTCTGACACCAGCTCAGTGTTGGACTTTAGAGGGAAATCCTGCCCACAGAGGTTGATGATATATTTCCACTTGACTTCTGACCCCAAAAGGTCCGACATGCAGTTCAGATCAGCTTTCAGTCGACTGATGCTTGCATAAACGACAGACTCCCGCTTGGAGGCGATGAAGATGTTGGGCAAACAACGGGCTAACCCCTCCATGGCGGAGATGAACTGAGCTGAAGACTTCTGGTCATAGTGGATGCAGTAGATGTTACCGGGCGAGTACAGAGCCTTGATGAGTCTCTCTACCATCCACGCAGATTTATGCACAACCACTGAATAAGCAAGAGGGAAGTCTTTCTGCTCCGATGACACACAGACGTCATCATAACCTCTGGACTTGGTGAATAAAGTGCAGTCTGAGGTGAGGTTAACCAGACTTTCATCCGTGTCCTCCACAACTTGCTTCCGTCTGATGACCAGGGATTTACCCACCTCCACCGGGTCCATGTCATAGATGGCCGCACAGTTAATATTGTGTCTGTGAACCGTCTGGATGTCATTTAAAACCCTTGGGGGAGGTGACAAATCAGCGATGAAGCTGTATATCAGGCTCAACAGCAGGAGACACAGAGCCAGCAATGACAGTAATGAATGCGTAAAGCTTCTTGGTCTGAGTAATGAACATCTTGGTTTCATTCTGTGGTGAAAGAAGAGAAAGCGCATGGTGAGAGGGAACAGGAACTAAGACTTTTCAACATAAAAGTTCATGAAGTCTGAGCACCACGTGTGTGGCTTATAGACACATGTAGGTACAAAGAAAACAATGCAAAATTAGTAAATAAGGGAGCAACAATCTGGGAATTTTTATGGTAGGTCAGATGACGGAAGGTCACAGGTGCTTAGCAGCTGAGACTGTCCTCCATGGGGACGTTACGCATTGACATTATGTTCATGTGAGTCTTTCTTTTTTTTTGCTGTTCATTTCACAGAAATGTGACAGGACATGAAATCAATCATTCATGACACGACGGCTTAGCTGGATTGTTTCTTTTTTAGTTGTGTTGTATTCATCCGTGAAAGTAAACCGGTACCAGGTATGTTTTACTGTACCGTAACATCTTCCTGGAACACAGTACCGGGAAGATGTTACAGTACTTGTTCGCCTACAGTAAAATACTGAAATCTTCTTATTTGTTTGGGTTTTGACTTTCCTGTTTTAAAATGCATGAAGTGTGAGAGAGATGAAGGTTTTGGTAACAGGACCGGCAAGAAAAAAACTACTAAAACTACTTTCACTTTTGTTGTAAAAAAGCAGTTTAACTGTCATGAGGTGTCAGCTTAGCCGGTATATGAACTGTTTTTTTAAGTTAAGGCATATTTACTTACTGGTGGAACTTTGTTGTAAGAAGGGTTCACTGTAACGACGTAAAGCTGATCTACCTCAGGCCTATTGAATCCTCTCTGAATAAACAGATCTACCTTCCAACATAGGCGACACATGCTGTATGCAAACACTAATTTGTATCTTTGACTTCTCTTTGTTTACAGTGTCCGCCACAAATGCACCATTTAAAGTATCTTATTGAAGAGCTACATGTAGTTTGCCTATCCTCACCCCTCCAGTGTGATAAATATTATATCTCTCACACTTCACCATGGCAACTCTTATCATTAAAAAAAAATGTTGTTCTTATTGTAAGAATCTTTCAACTGTGGTTGCCAGAATTTTGCCAAAATGTCAATGGTACAGCTCCTCCTAATACTGCAGAAAAAAGATAGCAGTACTGCTGATTTCATGTTTAAGGTTGGAGTTTTACTCCATATTTTACCCTATAATTACAAGTTTTTACCATATAATTGACACGAATGCTGTATAAAATAAAGGTTTTACCGTTTTATGACAGTGTCTGCTGTAAAATTAACAATCTGTCATTTCAAATTCTATTTTATGCTGTATGAATGTCTTTAAAATGCAGGATAAATGAAGGTTTTGCCGTGAAATATGACTGTGGAAGTTGAGAATATCTGGAATATCTTGTGAATCTTTTCAAGTTTCCGGATTGTTGCCCTCTTGTTCTCCACCTTTACACTCTATTCCACATTTAAACTTGCACACACTTGTACTACTGTATGATTATTAGACGCACACTCACCTTGCTCCATATGCGGGTGCCGGTCAGCCCTGCGAACCGTTTCACCAAGTCACACCCTTAAAGTTGTATAAAAACGAGACATTTTTTCATGCAGGCGTTTCTGTTTTTACACACAATTAGTCTTTTTTTTTTTAGAGAAACAAATAAACAGGAAACTAAACTTACCGACGTCAGGGGAAATAAGAACATTTTATACATTCATCTTTCGTGCCGCTCCACTCTTTTACGCGCGGCGCCTGTTGCCATCAGCTGGAAGCAGCTCCCCGTTAACTGCAGCACTGGAGGGAAGTCCCCACATGGTTATCCAAAGATTTGTTTTCTTAAAAAGAGAGCATAAAAGCTACATCACGCTTTGTGTAACAGTCTCAGCCAATGTGTCTCAGTAACTAAAGGACAACAGTGCGCCGTGATAACCCAGAAAGATAGAGGGAGGGGCCAATTTTTTTTTTCCATTTTAAATCTGAGGATATGTGTTCATAACACATCGACAGATCTACATGTTGCATGTTGTAAGAGTTAAGTGACGGCACAGTGAGGAGGCTGGAGCTGTGCGCAAATTACATGTATTCCTGCAGCTGATTAAAGGGGATGAATGAAAACCCCGTGGCTGGAGTCATCTGAACTCACTAAAAGAAGAGAGAGAGGCTGTATGTGTTCATAGAAACTGAGGCTGTTTTAAAAAAAAAACTCACTTTTCTTGTCTTGGAAACTGGCATGGTGACCGCCAACAATTGTTATATTGTGTAACTGGCAGGGCAACGAGGAAATGTGTACAATTAAATTCCTCCCCTGATTATCATCTGTCATATGAGAGCCTCTAATGGAGAACAGAGTCAATAAGCTGAAACTCAAAGGCAATGATGCGAACATGAAATTATTAAAATGTTTAACTGAAGTGAAATTTAGAGGCAACGTGACACTGGAGGTGTGAGGGCTGACTCAGCTGCCTTAACGTTAAACAGGTTCTGCTGGCCCCAGTATAAACTCCAAGTAAAAAATAAATGTATTCTGGATTAACAGCGTTGAATCAATATCTGTCTTGTTTTCTTTAAATATTCCTCAGGGGTGAGTTTGGAGACGTTTGGTCTTAATTTGGGTAATTCCATTTGGAGTTTGGCGCAGAAAAGAAATGTAGATTTAAAACATACATTTTATTTAAACTTTTAGTAAAGAGGCTTTTTGAATTTAACAACTCCAATCTACTGTAGTTTGCATTAGAAACAGGTAAAAGATGGGTGAAACAGGTGAAACAGATGGTGTTCTTTCTGGAAGAGAGTAAAGTGCAGCTAAAAAATACATTTTTAGCAGAAGCAGTAATTTATCCAAGACTTAAAAGGGAATAAGTTTATTTCTCTGATGTATGTATGATTGATTGGCTTTCATCCGAAGCCGATATGAAAACAGGATTTTTACAAGCATAAGTCTGAAATACGGTAATTGTACCTGCAGGAAGTCAACATACTGAAAGCCTGTGTGGGCTGAGGAATAACTCATGTGGTAAGTTCCCAGCAGGGAAGTAAACTTGTACTGCTTGTTTGAACACAGCTTCTCGTTCATGCTGTATTTTTTATTACTCTCTACGTTATAGATTAACACTTCAGTCACCTGGAATGGTTGTCAATTAATAGGTGTGTGTTGTGTCCTGAGTTTACAATAATGTGACAGTAATTATTAATAGATATATTGATGCTTTTAAAACTTAATGTACCTCAGGATATCCACACCTATTTTACTTTTTTAGAGCTTCTTCTTCTTATGTTTGAGGTATGTGATCATATTAATTACGTTTCACTTTGTTGAATATCACTTTTTATCACTGTTATTGATTTTCCCTGTTGCTACCTGAGTGTTTGTCTCACCTCAGTGCTTGTTTCATGGTTGTAATGATCTGATTATGTGTCTCGGCATAGTGTTTAACAAGCTGTAAATGTCAGTGCTAACAGAGACAGATAATATCAATATATGATAACCAGCTTCCTTTAGCACAGGGGTGTCAAACTGTTCCACAAAGGGCCGGTGTGGCTGCAGGTTTTCTTTCCAACCAAGCAGCAGCACACCAGACTTGACTCATTTAATCAACTGATCTCAGTCTTCAGAGAGTTGATTGGTCAAACTGTGTGCTCTTGGTTGGTTGGAACAAAAACCTGCAGCCACACCGGCCCTTTTGTGGAACAGTTTGACACCCCTGCTTTAGCATTTCTTCATTCTGTTTCCTGCCTCTTTTAACTCAGCTTTTGTTTCTTACCACACTTCCCTTAGAATGAATGCGGCCTCCACCAAGTTTGTGGTTTGTATGACAAATGTCCCTTTCTTGAAAATTTCAAAAACTTTCAGTGTGTTTTGAAGTAGTGTTCTGAAAGCTATCACACCACAAAACAGGAAGACCAAGAGTTACCTCTGCTGTAGAGTTCATGACAGTCGTCCAGGTCATCTTTCTTGGACGTGGTTCTGTGTTTCATTTCTCATCCATGAGGCTTCCTCAGCACCTTCTTTGTAGATCTTCTCATGCAACATTTTGGGATAACCACCTTCTGAATGGGTCAGAAGTGAAGAAGCCTTTTGGATGATGGATCTACAACCAAGTCAAGTTGCCCCAGATTTAACTCTTCTCAAAGTTCATTGCAGTTAGTAATTACTAATTACTTCACAGAGTTCAGCTAGCAGACACATCTTAACATTAACTGTTCAAAAGGCCTTCAAAAGGCCGAATAGCTGCAAAGAAACCCAAGAAGAAGAAGAAGAGGAGAATTGCTTGCACCAAGAAACACAAAGAATGAACATTAGACCAGTGGAAATCCAGACCTTGGTCTGATGAGTCCAGATTTTGGTCCCAATGCTGTGTCTTTGTGAGACGCAGGGTAGGTTAAAAGATGGTGTCTACATGTGTGGTTCCCACTGTGAAGCATCGAGGAGGTGGTGTGGAGATGCTTTTCTGGTGACACTGATGGTAATTTTATTTTAAAAAAATTAAGGGACGCTTAACCAACATGGCTACCACAGCATTTGTATCTAATTTGCTTAGTGGGAACTTAATTTGTTTGTCCACTGGACAATGATCTCCAAAACACACCTCCAGGCTATGTCAGGGATATTTGACCAAGAAGAGTGCTGCGTCACCACAATCTGACCACAATCACCTCACCTAAACCTAATTAAGATGGCTTGGAATGAACATAAACTTTATTTTTTATTGTACCAGTGCAGAGTTACTTTTTCATACAGATCTCAATTACAACTGTTTTGTTTTTAGGTATTTAACAATGCATGATCAGAGCAAATGATCAAACCTGGGTAATGAGAGGACAACAAACAAACAAGCAAGCAAACAAAAACAAATATGGGAGCTGAGTTTTTAAGAATCCATCAATTTTCTCAATTTTGTCTGTTGATTCAGTCCATATTATATTCATAGTCACTCTTTTCTGTTTTGGGTCTTGTCTCGTCCATTTCAGCCATTATATAATATTAACATAATACTTCCAGAATTTGTGTATAAAAACATATATATAAAGAAATAAAGACTTAAAATATCCCATATGTCATTTTATTTTGAAAGTCTTCACCTCTTCCTCAGCTTTAACCACGCCCCATCATGACGTACAGTTAACTGACGTTCGCATGACGTCGGGGTTTCCGCGTCGCCATCTTGGTTTCGTTGCGTCAGGATAAAGCAGGTTAGCTAAGCAATTAATGGACAAGGAGGCTTTATAATGACGGAGAGGACTCTCTGACCGCGGAGAAACTTACATTTGGAAGTACGTGAATTTAATATTTTATTATACTATAAACTATAAGCCTGTTCTAACACGTGAGGTGCTAAATGACCTTGGTTTGCGGGCTTGTAGCGAGTCAGCTACTCCCCATGGGGTGTTTCGTTTTGACGAGCGACCGTGTTAACTGGTGCCTGTTACGACCGTTAATGTCCTCGTGAATGCCCTTTTGTTTATTGTTTATTCATTAACGTCACAGTATTAAAATAAAACTGATTTTTCTTTGTTTGCTTTCGTCTTGACCGGCTAGCGTAGCTACGACGACCACAAATGCTTTAGGTAAAGGTCTCCGGTTGACACGGTCGCTCGCCAAACCGAAACACCGGGTGTGACAGCTAACGTAGCCAGTGCTAACCGATGCTAACAGCTTCGGTTACTGTTATAATGTAGCTAATGCTAAGATACTAATCAAAGTAACTGTAGTAACTGTCAGTATAGAACCATGAGCTACCGTGTCATACACTTAGATATGTTTTAATTTTTATAAATGCTAATAGAAGAACTGTAAAGTTTATCGTTCACGGAGGCTAATCAGCATAATTACTGCTGTCAGCTAGCAGTTAGCTTTGGCTCTCATCTTGTCACGTTGACTGGGAATGATGGGACACATCCCTCCTTTTTTTTTTTTTAACACAGGTTGCCCTTGGTAACAGGAAAGCGTCCTGAGACCATGTTGGCCCGTCTGTTCAGGCTCCACGGCCTGCTGGTTGCCTCCCACCCGTGGGAGGTGATAGTGGGCACCCTCGCTCTCACCGTCTGCTTGATGTCCATGAACAGCCTGGCTGCCAGTAACCAGATGTGCAACTGGAATGAGTGCCCCAAAGTGGAGGAGGTGAGTCCCACAGGGTGGAGGTGGAGGAGGATGTTGTAGGCGTGGGTGTGGCAGATCGTCCCCTAAATGTAAGCAACCGTCTGTGACTGTTTTCTTACAGAAAGTCCACAGCAGTGATACAATCATCCTGACAGTCACACGCTGCATGGCCATCGTTTACATCTATTTCCAGTTCAAGAATCTGCGACAACTGGGATCCAAATATATACTGGGTCAGTGTGATGGGACGTTATCTTGTCCTGCTTCATACATCACCCACCTTTTATAATAAAAAAGCGACACAGTGCATATTTAACCTGTCTACATTGTGTTTTTTTGTCTCCCTGCAGGTATTGCGGGGTTATTCACAGTGTTTTCCAGCTTTGTTTTCAGTACAGTGGTCATCCACTTCTTTGGGAAAGAGCTCACAGGACTTAAGTAAGTGTAAATTCACCTGTTCATAATATCTGCTGTTGTCTTTGAGCTTGAATACATTAGAAGAACAACACACAAGTTGTCTGGCAGTGAGGTCAAACTGTTGGTCAGATGTCAGATGATTAGATATTGCTGTGCTGCCCTTTGAGGTTAATCACGAGCAGTTAGAGTCAACTTGAAATGGGGTTTGTGTGAGCTATTTATTCACAGTAGTAGTCAGCACTCTCCCAGTTTGGAGAAGCAGACAGGAACATGACAGTATTCAGCCGTCTAAAAGCGTGTGCTATATTTAGACTGTGTGCACCGCTTTACCTCGACCTGGAGCTTTTCTATTGATCTACGCAACACCATTGACAGAAACACAAATTTTACCTCGCAGGAGTTGTTGGTCCATCGCCACTGCTGCTTCATAGTTTGTGTGTGTTATTGTGTTTTGATATGTTGGAGCTAACGTCAGTTGCTGCGGTAGACCAGCAGCTCTGGCGGCTTTGTAGCGAGCGATATAAACACTGAGGTTTCTGGTTGGAATGGGCTGACTCATGACAAGCTAAATCTGTGTTTTATCTAATAACAACAAATACCTCATACATACCCACTTCAAACTATGTGAACCGACCCTTTAAAGCTGTACATGGTTGCAGACGACACTTGTTCAGTGTCTGAACCGTGCAGACAAAGGTAGCAGTGAAACGTGACACTGCCTGACATTCCTCTCTTCTTCGTGCAGTGAAGCTCTGCCGTTCTTCCTCCTGCTCATCGACCTCTCCAAAGCCTGCACGTTGGCCAAGTTTGCCCTCAGCTCAAACTCTCAGGTAATCACTCACCCTGTTTGTGCAAACTGTAGCCAAAATATAATCTGTTGATCCGTGAGGTGTTACCGACTCGTGTCTTGTGTGCGTGTGTAGGAGGAGGTGAGGGAGAACATCTCCCAGGGGATGGCCATCCTGGGCCCCACCTTCACCCTGGATGCTCTGGTCGAGTGTCTGGTCATTGGGGTCGGCACCATGTCAGGTGACAGCGACGTTCTTTATATTAAATCTCTCAGTAATGACGGTGATTTGATTGTCAAATTAAATCAAAGCTGTTTTGTCCAGGTGTGCCTCAGTTAGAGATCATGTGCTGCTTCGGCTGCATGTCCGTGCTGGCCAATTACTTCGTCTTCATGACCTTCTTCCCCGCGTGCGTCTCTCTGGTCCTCGAGGTAAATAATGATGTGTAAGATTTGGGAACAGAAATGTTGAAATAAGTTCTTGCGTCTCACATTCGTGTGTGTGTGTTTTAATGTGCAGCTGTCCAGAGAAAGTCGCGAGGGTCGTCCAATCTGGCAGCTTAGCCACTTTGCCCGTGTGCTGGCTGAAGAAGAGGACAACAAGCCCAACCCCGTGACGCAGAGGGTTAAAATCATCATGGTGAGAACTTTATTCAGCTCTGCTAACACACCGTCTGCTGCCTGGACAGCACAAGAAGTAAAAAATCTCTATCTAAAGGTGACTCATAACTATGATGTATATTTCATGTTGTGCTCCTCAGTCTCTGGGTCTGGCTCTGGTTCACGCTCACTCTCGACTAGCAGCTGAACATCCGGGTCAGAACCGCACGGTGGAGGGACAAATAGCTGAAAGACTGAAATCTGATGGTACCATGTTGCCCCTGAAGCTCACCAGGTACTGCATCAAAGCATTTAAACAAAGAACACGTGCCTGTCATCGACTCCCGTGTTGTAACATACTGATGTACACCTCTTTCAGTATGGAGCAGGTGATAACGCTCGGCCTCGCCCTGCTCCTGGCCGTGAAGTACGTCTTCTTTGAGCAAACGGAGACGGAGTCTTCCTTTTCCCTCAAGAGTCCCATTATCAGCGCTCCTCCGCCCCGAGCGTCAGGGGACTGCTGCAGGCCAGACTTCCCGGCACTGAAATCCCAGAAGATTGCAAACGGTACCATAGCAACCAACCCGACCTCCTTGGCTGTCTCCGACTCGAAGCCTTCCCCTGAGGCCGACACGGCGCTCAGAGAGAAGGGTGAGACTTCTAATTGGTCCTGCTAGCTTTATAATGCCAGGCTCGCTGTTGTGACTGCTTTCCTTCCGGCTCAACGCGTCTCTCTGATTTCCCCCGCAGCAGAAGCGACTCAGCCTCCGGCAGCCTCTGCGGACAGCAGCCGCCACGTTTCCACCGAGCCTCTCGATCCGACGCCTTGCGTTCCTCAAAGCCGCTGCAGTACAGAGCCTCGGTCGCTTGAAGAATGTATGGCCATCCTCTCGGATCCTCAGGTAAGATGGAACTCTTATGTACGTGTGCAAAGCAGAAGATGTTTTGTTCTATGTTTGTCTGACTGGTTTCGTGTTGCTCTGCAGAGGGGTGCTGGTTTTCTTAGCAATAAAGAGGTGATGAATCTGGTAGCCTCACGTAACATCCTCAACTACAAACTTGAATCTGTCCTCGACACTCCGGAGAGAGGCGTCGCCATCAGGAGGGAAATGCTGTCGCCAAAGCTGCCTGTTCAGTCCGCCTTGGACTGTCTGCCTTACAAAGACTACGACTATGCTAAGGTATCAGCAACGTGTGTGTGTTCACTTTGTAGTTCTCTTTATTGTCAAATATTAGCACTGTCAGCGTTGTCAGGAAGTGCTTCTGAAGGGAAAACCCGTGAAATACCAAACATACAGATCATCAGCTCGCAGTGTCGGGTTGGGTGCGGCAGGGAGTAGCCGAAACAGGAAGTTTAGTTTAATCCAACTTTATCAAATCAAATCTGGATAATTTGTAAACATTTAGTTGGTTTTAAATAAATTGCCTCCTTTCCTGTGGTAAAGGATGGTCCGATGTTTCCTCTGCTTAAGGAGAAAAGAAAGGAAGCATTCCTAAACAGTTAGAGAATTCAAACAGATCTAATCATGGCGGCTATGTAAATACTTCTCTTCACTCCAAAGCAAACTACAGTACAGTGTTGACCCTCTGTATCAGGCATGTAATACACAGAATGAACAGTGGGGGGTAGATAGGAGTCCTGTGAGTGTAGTAAGAGCAGTGTGATCACATGAAGACGTTACAGCGGGCAGTGAAGGTATAAAAATGTATAAAATTAAAGACATAAAGCAGGTGAGAGTACAAATAATAACAATAACAAACTGCTGCAGGTGTCTCATGAATATTAAAGTGTTTGTGTGTCGATGCTGCAGCTTCATTCACTCTGTTTGACTCTGTATGACTCTGTCTTCCTGCCTGGCCTGTAGGTGATGGGAACATGCTGCGAGAACGTCATCGGCTACATGCCAGTCCCAGTAGGAGTGGCCGGTCCTCTTCTGTTGGACGAGAAGCAGTTTTACGTTCCCATGGCGACCACCGAGGGCTGCCTGGTAGCCAGCACTAACAGAGGATGCAGGGCGCTTTCTGTAAGCGAGTGGAGGCATCTGATTTGAGCTGTTGTTGACTCTGTGTGTGTGTGTGTGTGCGCTGACTCTGTTGTGTTTCCTGTCCAGCTGAGTGGAGGCTGTCGCAGCAGGATCCTCGCCGACAGCATGACCAGGGGTCCTGTGGTGAGGCTGCCCTCGGCCTGCCGGGCGGCAGAGGTCAAAGTCTGGCTCGAGACCTCGGACGGATTCAGCGTGATCAAAGAGGCTTTCGAGCAGACCAGCAGGTGAGTTAAAAACACGGAGCCGCCGGGAGCTCAGCTGGGTTCAGATCCGACCTGTGCCCCCTGATTTCCTGACACTCTTCAGCTCTCTCAGCTCAAAATAAAAATATATAAATATAAGTTAAGCTGTGGAATTTTGGAAATATTCCAAATCAGAAACTGCATGGGAATTATGGAAACTAATGGGAATTTATGGGAATTAACCAGGCTTAATTTCTACAAACATCAATATAATCATAAAAAAAAACATTTCAATAACATTCAATTTAGTAAATTCCCAGTTTATTTTATTCTCGTTTATGTTATTCTCACATAAATTTCTGTTAATGGAAAGTTTCCAGCTTGGAAAATTCCTGGAATTTTGCACCACCCTACACATCACACATGAATGTTTCCTCCTCGGCAGGTTTGCTCGGTTGGAGAAGCTCTTGGTCGGTCTTGCGGGGAGGAACTTGTACATTCGCTTCCAGTCTCAGACGGGAGACGCCATGGGCATGAACATGCTGTCTAAGGTACGGCCGAGCCTTCACGCTCACTGTCGCTGTGTTTACAGCTCGCGTTAACGCGTGTCCTGGGTGATCACAAGTACGTCACCGCTCGTCGGAGCTCGCTCTCCCGCTCTCCCGCTCTCTATGTAAATAAATGCAAACATTGTTCCAGCTTGCAAAGACTTCATCCATTGTTTTTATAACCGGAGGCTGAAGAGAAGTGAACGACACGCTGACACGAACACAAAGAAACAAAGAAAAGTTTCAGAGTTCGACAGAATGATTTGTTTTTATTCAGCGAGTCTTTGCTGTGACAAATTGATACAAGTTTGTTTCCTAGGAAAGAAACTTCATGTTTTTAATTTAATGCCGCATTTACAAGAAGGAGCAGGAGAATTTGGGAGGTGTACGCAAAGTTCAGGCTGAAGTTTCTCAACAACTTGAAATCATTTTAAGGAATGTCTGGGCAGATTGCCGTTGCTAGTTAAATGATAAAATAAGTGTAAACAAACAGTTTGTTCATGAACTGTTCTGCTTGTCTTGATTGATGAGAGGTTAACACCAGCTGTAAACAGGACCTCTGTTCACTGGTATACTTAAAGGTGTGTGTGTGTGTGTGTGTGTGTGTGTTGGGTTGTCTCAGGGCACCGAGCAGGCTCTGCACAGACTCCAGCAGCAGTTTCCAGACATGCATGTTCTGGCAGTCAGCGGCAACTACTGCACTGACAAGAAGTCCGCCGCCATAAACTGGATCATGGGCCGGGGAAAGTCGGCCGTGTGCGAGGCGACCATCCCGGCCAGAGTGGTCAAAGAGGTAAAGACTCCTGATCAAATCTCAAAAGTTTACACTCAGTTAATCTCCACTCATCTCACTAAAACAACCTTTAACGTATCTGCAGGTGTTGAAAAGCACGACGGCTGCTCTGGTGGAGCTCAACATCAACAAGAACTTGGTGGGCTCGGCCATGGCCGGCAGCATCGGGGGCTTTAACGCTCACGCCGCCAACATCGTAGCAGCCATCTACATCGCCTGTGGGCAGGTAACGGATCGAGCTACGTGTTTGAGATGCATCTGTAGCCGATGGAAGCCCATTTCTGCCAAAAAAAAAGAAATGATGAAGACTTAGCCTTGATTTAAAACATGCCATGTCAGAATTATGAGATAAAAAATGTAAAATTATGAGACTAAAAAGTCAAAATTGAGATGAAAATAGTCAATTATGAAAATGTCAAAATTACGAAAAAGTCAAAATTGTGAAAAAGTCAAAATTACGAAAAGTCAGTTATGAAAAAGTCAAAATTATGAAAAAAAATCAAAATTATAAAAATGTCAAAATTACGGGAAAAAAAATAAAATTCTGAAAAAGTCAAAATTACGAAAAAAGTCAAAATTATGAAAAGTCAAAATTATGAAAATGTCAAAATTACGGGAAAAGTCAAAATTATGAAAAAATCTAAATTATGAAAAAGTCAAAATCACGAAAAAAAATCAAAATTATGAAAAAGTCAAAATTACGAAAAAAGTCAAAATTATGAAAACGTCAATTATGAAAAAGCATGTGATATAGTATATTCTTTTAACTGGCAGAAATGGGCTTCCATAGGAGCCTTAAGCGTTCATCTCTGACTGATTGTTGTACCTGCTGCTTGTTTCAGGACCCGGCTCAGACTGTAGGCAGCTCCAACTGCATCACTCAGATGGAGGCAGCCGGTCCAGAAGGGGAGGACCTGTACATCAGCTGCACCATGCCATCCATCGAGCTGGGCACGGTGGGAGGAGGCACCAACCTGCCACCACAGCAGGCCTGTCTGCAGGTAACGTCACGGCCACGAGACAGAAACGTTCTCTAAAGATATTTAAAGTTCTCCAAACTTAAATAAAACATCTCCGTCTTCAGATGCTCGGTGTCCAGGGTACCAGCTCCGACCAGCCGGGCGAGAACGCCCGTCAGCTGGCCCGCGTCGTCTGCGCCACCGTGCTGGCAGGGGAGCTCTCGCTGATGGCCGCTCTGGCTGCTGGACACCTCGTCAAGAGTCACATGACCCACAACAGGTGAGATACTTCAGCCAACACGGCTGTTAAAGTTGTAGTTTCTCCTCTCGTGATCGCTGACTTCCGTTTCTCGCCTGCAGATCTAAAGTGAACCTGACAGAAACTCCTTCGTCAGTCGGAGACAGATGCACGACGTAAAACTGGAAAAGAGCTCCAGATAAGACAGAAGAACATCACTGTGAGAACCGGGAGGATCCAATCGCCTCCTGACGTCGCGGTTCTGCCGGGTCGTGGGACGCTGCCACCACGACCCCGACGTTAAAGACTAACAGGCTGAAATAACCAACATGCTGAAGACCACAGCTGACGTGTGCTTGCTTTTGCGTGTCGCCCGACTGGTTGCATCAGTTTTGGGTTCAAGTTTCTCATTTGTGCCGTTTTATGTCTGCGACTGAATGTTAAAGAGATGTTGCAGGAATGTTTGGGAAACCCGTCGCTCGTTCGGATGTTATCGACGTGGTTTGCACAAAGTTGTGCCAAAATCAAACAGCTTTTCCCGCCATGTAACGGAGAAACTCCGCGTTCATTCTTTGTGTGATCCGCCACGTGAAAATGCATGAAGTGACGTCTTCACGCGGCGGGAGCGAGCTGATGTTTGCACTCGCCGGCGCTGTTACCGCTGTATGTTTTAAAAACGCCTGAATGTACGTTTGACTCACTCAGTGTTTTAAGATTTCACTTGCACAATCCTTCCTGTGGTTATGGTGCTACTGTATACCGTGTATACTGTAGAGCGATCAGCTGGCTGCTGGTTCCAGGAAGGAGGAAAAAAAACGGGAAAATCCAAGCCATATTAACTAATTTAATAAACTTTTATGGTACACTTACGTTACGTGGAACAAATTGGAGTTCCAGCCGTCAGACAGACGCTGCAGGTTCTTGTGTTTGTTCAGAAAGCAGCGAAGTGGCCTTACAAGTTGAGCCGTAGCACTAGATAGAATATTCAATTTTAAACTGTTGTTTTCAAAAGATTTATTGTTTTATTTAAAAAAATAAATAACACTGTTACCTCTTCATGTCTCTGCTGTTTTTGTGTCACGTGAACAAAATTCTTCCAAACAGGAAAAAAAAAAAACTGGATGAACTTTTTTTATTTCACTTTTTAAAACAGGGCAGAAGAAGTGCGACGCCGTCACAGTACATGTTGTAAGTTGATCCCACAGCGTTAGTATGAACAAATTATTTACAAAACAAACTGATCTCTAATACAAAGTGTTCAAACTGAATAATCAGAAATCAAAGAGCTTCAGCTTCAGCCCGGCTTCTTCTCTTCGACTCCTCGCCCGCTTCATCGTTCTGCTGCTAGAGAAGCTCTGAAAAGCAGAGTGACTGCTACAAACCACCCAGGAGAAACATTTTGTGCTGTGCACGGGTGGAAATAAAACTGTGATGTCTGGAAAAAAGATAATGAGAACTTAAAAACAGACTTGTGTGAGCTTGAAAAACCTCTTGTGATTAAATTAAATGTACGAGGACGAGCAAATACACTGTTCTGATGAGAATCCACTCGAGTATTTCGAGTGGATTCTTATTAATTTCTGGACTTCAGACAGAAAATACAGAAAATCTCTCGACTGAATGATTTCAGCACATGTAACAAAGACAGGCGCACGTACAGAGAGGTCGTACTGCGATGCTCGTGCTGAATTTTAATTAAATTAATCTCTTTGTAATGGTAGAATTTGTAAAAATATCCTTTAGCCCTGTGTGGGAAACAAACCAACCTTCTGGTTCAGTAAATATACTGCAGGATAAATTTCAAACGGAGTCCTGAAGGGGGAATTTTAGCCACGAGGCACTTCACTAGTGATTCAGTGTCTATGTTCTTTAACACTAAGGCATCTGGGCTCCACTCAAGTCACAAAAGACCTTCAGAGAAATGTTAGTGACGCTATTTACAACATTCAAAATATGTGCTACGACACTCGGACGTTGTTCAATGAAGCCAAGCCGTGAACTCGCCGTGTTTTGTACATTAAATATACGACAGCTCTCCCATCAGCTCGTCGCTCCGTCGGCGCCGTCGGGAGGCGTTTTCATGAGAGCGACGCAGTCAGGGAAGGTCAAGTCTTACATCATCGGGGTCACGCGCTTATGGCGGCCCCTCTGGACTTAATACAAAGATGATATTCATCTTTTAAAAAAATCAAACATTAACTAGCAAAAAGTTAGCAGCTTCACGAGAAAGCTGGAAATGACTAATGATGGGAGAAAATCTGAATAAAATAATTCAGTCTATTAGCAAAGATCTGTTTGTTTCTCTGTTTTTTTTTTACAAACCTCTTATAGAACATACGTACATTTATATATTAATATATCTGTAAGAAAAGAGACGCGTCCTGACAGGGTGGCTACTCTTACAAGTCAGTCGTCTTTCATGAGGACGGAGGGTCGACTGAGCCCGCTGCCGGGTGCATTCACCTTCATCTACTGACGATTCTGAGTCAATTAAATCATAACGAAGGGGACGACTGTGATGAACTGTCAAGAATTCACACGGATGTCTCGCAGGTGTTGGAATGCAGCCACCAGAGGGCACCGACACGACCCCGCCTCCTCGTCTTGACTTGTGTCAGAGAACCGGGAGAGAAGAAATCACTCCGAGGGAAGATCCTCAGAGCCTCGTGTGCAGTTCTTGTCCGCGTGTCTCAACACTGGAAAAGACGGAGAAGTTTTGTGTTATTATTCTGCATTTTGTACTCAACAAAGACATCAGATCAGAGTGTGTGTGTGTGTGTGTGTGTGTGTGTGTGTTACCTGTGAGCCTCAGAATAAGATGGCTTTGCCAGCAGTTTTCTCCTGGACGTAGGAGGTGAAGCGCTTGAGGAACTTGGGGTACTCCCTCTTAGCCACGGCCCTGAGCACGGAGGCGGGAGCCCAGCCTCCTGGATTCACTGCACACAGACACACAGACACACAGACACGCAGACACGCAGACACGCAGACACAAAGACACGCAGACACGCAGACACGCAGACACGCAGACACGCAGACACGCAGACACGCAGACACGCAGACACGCAGACACACAGACACAAAGACACGCAGACACGCAGACACACAGGTTACTGAGCCAGAAGGTTTGACATCATTTGCCCCCCTTCAAATAAAAATACACACTGGCTCACTCGCTTCCCTCAGGATGTTTTAACAAGGAAGGAAGGAAAGAGTGCCGACACCTTTATTTCAATCTTTGATTTAAACTAAACTCACAGACGACGTTTCATCCTCTAACGTTACTTCTTTAACTCTGTAAGAACTCGTTTGTTTTGAAACCTTTTTAAACTTACATAAAATAAAATGTGACGTCTGTTTCACAAACAAACGGCCAAATTATGAACGTACGAAGAAACACCTACAAGCCTTCAATTATTTATCATCATAATAACATTTTGTACTTTACAGCTGTATATGACAATAATTTCTTATGGTATATGTAATTAAATGAAGGGGACCTGAAGTAGAGACAGAAAAATGGATGATTGATGATTAAAAAATGATGAACTCATGAATCAAGACTGATTAATCCAAGATTCTGGTCAGTTTAAGGTCTGAAACTACATAAAAATGTCACATTTTTATAGTTTATAGATATATAACGACATAAAAACATTTCCTAACTAACAGATTAAACTAATTAAAATGAACACTTAATGTTTTTTATTGACTTTTTAGGTACTCTGACATTAAAAGCTCAGCCGGACACACACCATTGGCGACGTAGGTGATTTTACACAGGATGTTGTCTCTGCTGATCTCTTTGTCTCCCTCTGGTGGGCTGACGAGGGTCTGACAGATCATGGCGATGTTGATTTTGGCACGGACGCACCTGCTGGACGGCTGCGAGGACGACAGGACGGAGAATTCATGAATTAATTAATTAATAAGAGCAGCGGCAGGTCTGGATGCTGAAAATGAATCTGATCGGACATGACAGCTCACCTGTGCGTCGTCGTGATCCACAGAGAAATTACAGACCAGCCAGGTGTCGGGGTCGTTCTCGTTGTTGGCCAGGATCTTCCTCATGGCGGACAGGTACAGGACGTCCCGCTGAGATGCAGGCCACACCCGCTGCAGCACAGATTATTCAGCATTTTAAAATCACACATGAAAGGTGAGTAAAAACAAAAGTTGGTGATTTTCTCACCTTGTGCGTTTGATAAATGATCGCTGCGTTGTCTGACAGCGTCTCCACGACGTTGAAGTTTTCGATGGTGGCTGAGAGAAGCAGAGAGCGGAGAATGTTACGTTAGGGACGTCGTCTTAATCAGAGAACATGTTTCACGTAGAGTTTGAAGACTTACTCTCCCAGTCGTTGCGGTAGGCAGTGTCCCAGAAGTAGTGGCAGACCTCGTGGCCGGTCACCCCCTTCACCGAGTGTGTGGCCTTCAGCGGGTCCAAGACGATCCCGTTTTCCTCCACCTCTCTCCGGTACACCTGCACGACATTTAAAGTCAATCACACGTGTTGTAAGCTTCGATCGAGGCTTGAAAACGGTGACGGTTCTCCTCCTCGTACCTTCATTTCTCCCTCCTCGACAACCAGCTGCCAGTTGGCATCTCCACCGACGTCCTGCAGGGAGTAGGTCATGTGATTCTGCACCATCTCCTCCACCTGTAACACAAAGCCAGGGACAGACGGACGAGGATGAGGAGGAGAGGATGTGGATATTGATTGAAAAATATCAGCGTGGCATTAATGGATGACAGAAGCTGAACCTGGTCAACTTCCTGTACAGTCTGTGCTGTGCGGGGCGTTCACTGTCAAACAAAACTATAAAAAATACGGCTGAATCTTTTTTCATGATAAAAACAAGTTAAAGAGTTTGAGAACGTGAAAGATGATGAACTGTTCGATTAATTAAATTCAACCATTCTCATAAACAAACATCTCTTCTCTGTTGATGAGCCGCTCGCAGCTCAACAACATGCAACAATCCGACTGAAAACAGACGAGAAGCAACAACAGAGCAGCCGAGACGAACCACACACAGGCCACGACAGACAAAAAATGTTATGTGAACGCTGCAGCTTTAATCTTCAGTGAGCGAGCTGCCGGACATAAAGGAGCTCTGTGTGGCTCAAATGTTACAGTCTGGTCGCGGAGACACAGTAAACAGCTGCTGACTGGTGAAAACTGGAGCAAAATGTCGAGACAGAAACATGAATAACACGTTATCTTCAAACACACGTCATGCTTCATGCTGCAGTTTCTTCATCACACTGTTACTCTCATGCAGACGTGGCGTTCAGTCCCGACAGGTGAGTGAAACACACAGACGAGGGTGGGAGGGGCCTTTAGCGGTGAGTTACCTCTGCGCTGAATCTGTGGACGTCGCGAGGAGGGGCCATGACTATCAGAGGAGGGGAGGGTTTACTACGAGGCTACGGCGGGGACGATGAGAAGCGAGGAGGTGATGAAGAGGGAGAGAGAAAGGATGTGGTGAGAGGTGAGAAGGAACAGAGAAATGGAGGTGGAACCAGGTGGAATGAGGCAGGTTTGTGCAGTTTTTTTTTTTTAAACAGAGGAAAAGGTTGAACAACCTTGTCGGAGAATCTGTGTGAGCCGGCGCAGGAATAGACGTCACCGGGAGGAACCGGGCTGGATCTCTGTATCCTCGTCTTCTCAGTTTGAGACTGGAAACAAACAAAAAAACAAGAAATTTAAGTGAAGAACTTGATTTTATTTCACATTTTTTAAATATTTCTCTGATCTTTGATGTCACCTGTTCTTCTATTTTGTCCTGTCTGTCCAGAGCGGCTTCGACGGCGTCGAAAAACTCGTCCTCGTTGATGAGGCTGTTGGGACCCTCCTGTCGGTCAAGTGAAGAGTTACTTCAGGAGCTCTTACACGTCACAAAATTCATGTTGTGTTACGATGAACAGTGCGAGTGCTTCACCTCGTAATCTGGACCTCCAAAGTGAGACTTCTTCTTCAACTCGTTGAGCGCCGACTTGTAGCCCTCCTCTATTCTTCGCCTCTTCTCCATCTCCTACACGCACAAACATCCAGAAGCGTTAAACAACCATCGTGGAGAGGTAAGTTACAAACACGTACATGTGTGACACGGACTTCTCTCCACACCTTGTCCAGTCTCTTTTGCCAGCTGTCTTCTCTCTTCACCATGAGATCGATGCAGTGGGACAGAGTGGCCAAGATTCCAGCTGTGGTGGCCTTGAATGTGATGGCCTCGCCCTTAAAGTCTATGCCATTGATTCCCTTGGGACTCAAGGACTGGAACACTGCACAGAAGACGAGCACGGGGAGTAAAACAACATGCTGCTTGTGACAAAACAGCAACGGGACGTTACATTCCTAAACTAATGTCTGCTTATTGTTTTCACCGAGTTTGTTCGTCAAAAAGTTAAAACTGTGTGTTAGCTATGGAGGACAACAAGAGTTTTAGCATCAAAATGTGATGCTGGTTATCAGATTTAATCAAAAGCACCTCCACCCGCTCTGGTCATGCAGCCTGGATGATGCTTTTGAGTGTTAAACTCTCAATAAATGACAGTGAAAGCAGGTTTTCAGTGGGAGCTCTGCCTTACTCACATTTTTCTTTGCTGCCGTTGTTGTTGTGCAGAAACTCTCCATCTGTCCGAGTGTTGGGGAAGTCGTCTTCATCGTCCTCCACGACTGAAAAGAAAAAAAGAAGAATTCAAACACCTGGTAGACAGGTAGCTGCTCCTATTCAGAGCGGTCCAGCGGGGCTTCAGGGCCGGGCAGCGCCTTGTGGCCCATTCACAACTTAAGCTACAGCCCACCGCACCATCAGACCAACAGAACTCTGCTGTGCCGGACAACATGACAATGGTCTGGTTTCATCTTTAGAATGGACAGAGGGTGAGAGAGGAGAGAGAGGGAGAAGCGAGGAGCCGAGAGGAGAGAGGAGGGAGGTGAGGAGAACAAAAGCAGGGCTTCATTCAGTGCGGGCGTCCACAGGCTGCCATGAGCGGGCGACTGCCCCGCCGGCCAAGATGGGCTGAGAGGGTGAGGGGGCTTGTACTGTAGAATAACTGCTTTCTGAGTCACAGCGCACACACACACACACACACACACACACACACAAACACACACAAACACACATTCCTCACAAGATTCAGCACAAAGTTCAAATGTTTTCTTAATCTTTATATGGAATAAGCAAGTTTAAGATGACATTCCAGAGTGTTGCAAGAAAGTCATTTCTGGTTACGCAACATACTTCTGTGTCACACTGTACTGTTCATCTGCATGCAACAAAACAACAATTATTTTCACTCAGTCGATCAGTCTGCTGGTTATTTTCTTCATTTCATGATTGTTGTGTCTATAAAATGCCTTAAAACAGTGAAAAATGTTTTTTTATTATTACACAACAAGTAGTACCGACCAAGCAATCTGATTGGTCAACTAGACATTTAAACGTGCTCAAATCAGCAGGACAGCACACCTGACTCATCACTTAAAATAGCACTCCACTTACAGGTGTACTTACTTACTTAAAGTACACTTTAAGTAATACACCTGAATATCTTTAATGAATATTCTGGATTTAACACAGGTGTGTATCTCGTTAACACAGGTGTGTACCTCGTTAACACAAGTGTGTACCTCGTTTGTGATCAAACTCTTTAGTGAGCACAGAGAAAAATGTTTCTAAAGACCAAAGGTCGACTAATGGACTGAAGCTGAATATTTCTTTACATAAAAACATGTGACATGTGATCTTTGTCTGGCACACTTTGACTCCTGAACTTTGGAGATAACGCTGCAGTTATTGGAAATGTTTGGATCAATTCCTCCATCAGCTGTGCAGTGAGTTGCTGATACAGCGCTTTTATCTTAAGAACACATGAGAAAGTCGCAGACTTTGGAGTTTTTTTTCAGGAGATATCGTAGCCACTGTAAGACTGAACGAGCAAAGCAGTTCAGTGTTTTTATGTGCGGTATTGATTCAGTTTGGGAAACTTCACGACCTCCAGAAATCTTTAATATTAGCTGTCTGGGACTGGACAAGCGCCTCGCCTCGTGTGTGTGTCTGAGTCTTACTTTTATCTCTCTGCAGCTCATCCTTTGACACGGCGTCTGCGCAGCCATCAAAGTATTTCTGCAGCGTGTCCACCTGCCTGCACAAGATATCTCTGAAGGTCTCCATCTCTGCCAGCTTCTCTCTCAGGCTGTGACCCTTCTGAAAAAAACAATCGTTTGCATTTCCACAAACCACAATGCAACCTTTCCAGCATGCACGTGTGTGTGTGTGTGTGCTTAACAAACACCAGAAAATCCCCCATGTGTGCAGATACAATATTGAAACCACACAGTAAACATTTCCAGGTACCTTGAAGGAGGATGTGGAGGTGGCAGAGTAGCCGCTGGTGGCTGATGTGAGAGACAGCATGGAGCCATGTCTCCGCAGGCTGGACTCTGAGCCGTATCCAGAATCGGCCTGTGAAGGAAAAACAGAAGAAACGAGTCAGCGATGCTGCCATGAAGAGGCCTAACTTAATTAACTGCATTGTAATTATTCATTTAAACCGTGCATGAGAAGATAATTCAGTCATTTATTAATCAAACCCAGCGACACAAAACAAACGCTCGACTGCTAACCCTTCATGTGAAATGATCTTTGTTCTAGAGTCGTCATCTGCCGTCCTCAGCTTTATTACACAATCGAAGCATGACTCTACATCATCATCATGCAAGCATGAGCTGTTCTGGTGTTTTAAACATCACATTGTTGCTTACTTTAAACTCCTCTGTGATTCATAATTTACATTTATTTTTGTGTCACATCCGAAAACTTCTTGCCAACGTGACACAAACCCAGTGACCATGGAAATGCAACTGAAACATCA
Source organism: Protonibea diacanthus (assembly GCA_028641955.1). NCBI lineage: Eukaryota > Metazoa > Chordata > Actinopteri > Sciaenidae > Protonibea > Protonibea diacanthus. The sequence continues at coordinate 2,640,981 of CM053991.1, forward strand.
CCTGACCTCCTGTAAACCTGACCGGTTCCCCTTCGCTCTTACATAAACGGTCTGGCTCTCAAAATAGACGCTCGGTTACAGCAGAGAGGAAAAGTCCGACGACGCAGACGAGATACAGGAGGAGGGGAAAAAAAAAAAAGAGAGATCGCCCCCTTTAAGAGACACTTCTGATTTCAACCACCAGGAGGCAGGACATGCACACGCGTGACTTGCATTAGTGAGCGCCGGGGTAACTGTTGGTCAACGACCAGGAGTAACACCGCCTGCCTGTTCGCATGGATTTCAGTCGGTGCTGCTTGCCCTTTAGCCAACATGCTGCTGCCCCACTGACTCCGTCGGCACAGGCGGTGCTATCTGTTTTTGCATGAGAGACGCTTAATCTGTTTGATGACAGAAAAAACAAGCAGCTTTACCGCCTGATATGATCAGAAAACACTAAATACAACAGGATTACAGGGAACATTTATCAGCTGCTGGATCTCAGCTGTAATACCTGCACATGCACGAGTGTTTGTGTGTGTGTTTAGGAGTGACTGAAGCCTCAGTGCACACACACTTCTGACGGCAGGAGATATGAATCCTGGTGCTCATAACAACAAAATGCCACATAACATGCTCTTACATTGCTGTAATTCATGTCATTTGGTTGTCACTACAAACTGGGTTTACTGTAGTATCCTAGGAACGGGTGTTGTTTTCATATCAAGAGGTTTCACTCTCTCAAACTTGAGGAAGCCTCAAGAAGTGTTAGCCGTAGTGTGTTGTGTCTCCCTGGAGACGCCAGGCTGCGGAGTGCTGTGAGTAATGTGGGTTAGTAAAAGGAAGCAGGGCCTTCTAGGAAGAGGAGTTTTTTCGTGGTGACTCATTGTGGGTGTGGTGGTGGAGTGCATATGCATGCATGTGCACAGGACTCTGACTCACGGAGGCTCCCCAGTACTGGGATGAGTAGCGGGTGGAGAAAAGGGGGTTTTCCTGAAGTGAGGAACACGAGCAAGTGCGTGTTTTGGCAGACGGACTGAAGGTGTGGTCTCTAAATCTATGTCAGACTGACTCGTAATAACCATGGCTCCACTCCGGGTTGTGTCTGCCTTCGATTAAGACTTCCAAACTGCATTAAAACAAACTTTCTGTTCATGTCGTCTCTCAGAATAATAAAGGCAGAAACGCTCGATCCACAGCTGTCACTTTGAGTTCTCTCTTCATCAACGATGCAGAACATCATTTACATCTGTTTACTGTGTGTATATATAACCATAAACAGGTCCTGTCGGTCTCCTGCTCTGCAGTCAACAGTCAGGATTACATACTTCCCTTTGTGCACAATGCGTGCTACTTTTCCTCGGTGCACTTCAAAGACTAAACTTTCCTTTCTGTGTAAATTCACGTTGTACTGATATTTTAGGCAAACAGCAGAAGTCCTGACTACAGCGCAGTGCTAACCGACTCTCCTCCAGGACAGGTTAACCTCACCGTTTCATGGCTGTCCCCTGAAAACAATTAAATCTGTTGCCATCCATCTGTTGTCTCTGTGCTTTCTCAGCAGGTCTGACCCTTTTCAGAGTCACCCGTGTGTTAAACGTCTGCGTATGAGAAGGGATTATTCCTAACCCTGAGCTTACTGTTAGTCCAAGGCTAAGATAACGTTCAGCCGAGCGTGACCTCTGTTAAAAGCAACATGTACTAAACTATCCACACACACGTGTTTGTGCAAAAGTATTTTCTAGACTAAATAAACACACAGAGCTACACACAAGTGAAGCGGTTGAGTCCTACAGGCTTGCTACAAACGCACCAGTGGTGGAGGGATGATTATTGTTCCCTGGACTCCTCCCCTCTCTCTCCTCCCCTCTCTGATACTCTGATAGAAACACACACACACACACACACAAATCCAACCTTGCATTACATGATACTTATTTGTTGCAAATGTGTCAGGGATTTGGTTTCTTTTCATCCCAGTTTGTTGTTTTCGGTGTCGGAGCGTGCGTGACTTACCCTGTGCAGCTCGATGGAGTCGATCCACTGTAGTCTGTGCTCCGGGTCTTGTGCTCTTAGGTACCAAACGCTATCGTTTACGCTGATGTCCAGCCGGCATTCATCAAACTCATGAGGCTGAAAGAGGACACAGGACAAAAGGTTAAGTTAGTCAGCAGCGCCTTGGAAATAGATGATCAAATCTAGACAATACCGGAGAATTCTATGAAACGAGGTTATGGGAACTAAGCTGGCTTGATTATAATGAGGTCATACATTTTTAAGCTTGCTGTCACATACTTTGCGTAGGAAGAAGAATCACAACTCTCTTTCCTGCTCGGAAACAGTGAGGTGGCTGGCCTTCCGTGTGAATAGCTAATAAAACGACCCTGAAATAGCAAACGGCTAATCTCTCTCCTGTGGGCGACAATCTGCTCCTGAGACGGGAATCCACCGCAGACACAGTGATGCTAGTTCAGTCTCTTCACTGTGGGCTTATCTACTGTATATATATCTCACAGAGACAGAGGATAAAGAAGAGTGCTCCACCGGCACCACAGCCTCCATTTTCAGACATCATCCCACAGGAGGAGAAGTGGCAGATAACTGGCCTTTTAAGGCAACTTGCAGGATGGAGTGTATTCCTAATAGCCCTCCAGTGTCCTGTCAGTGCTGCGTAACTGCTGCACTTGCATGGCAAGCAAACCGGGGACTGTGTGTGTGTGTGTTTTGGTGTGTGTGTGTTTGTTTGCTGGGAGAGGAGGGTGGAGGTGAAGGAGCGGCGATGACAGCAGTGGTATTTACCTGTGCGATATTTACCAAACGCATCAGGCGTTCTGAAAGGACGCCTCGAGAGCGGGTCCCGACGCTAAGTCACTCTCGAGGTCTAATCGCAGTGAGAGGGGGCAGGCTGATATATGAGTGAGAGAGTCTGGCTTGTTCCGAGTGCAGCTGAGGACACAGCTCGAGAAGGACTAAGGTCGTATTCAGAGCCAATCAGGCGTCGCAGCGATTGGCGCAGGGTCGTGCGGCGCTGTGTGTGTTCATTTGTGCTGATTGTAATCTCTATAAACAGATTCTGCATATGAATGCAATACCAAGATTTTAGCACCGGAAGCTTTCTGGTTTCTGCTTGTGGTCAGAGAAGTATTGACCAGTCGTGTTTGATCAGGCTTTGGTTGCAACAGTCAAAGTAGAGAGCAAAAGAGGAGGTAAACTTTGGCCGAAGCGTGACCTCAGAACCCATCAGCTATCGACAACAAGTTATCTGCGTTTATATGCAGATATCTGTTTATAGACTTAAGCAGAAATGTGTCTTTCCTGTCAGTCTTGTGTCGAGTTGATAATCAGACTGCAGAGGAAGTCTTGGCCCGGATGTCCGTTTTCTAGCTATCCACTGGCTACAACGGAAGTCCAGAAACATTGGCTAGATCTGGCTAAATTGTGGCCAGTCAACAGCTAATAGGTTCTGAGATTGTGCTGAACGTTAACGCTGTGAATCAAGCAGAAAATAATCGTTTATTTCTCGCTACCGGTGCTCCATCTCCTCATTCATCTTCTATGTCGCTCAACCACCTCTCAAACATACAAGCACAAACCAAAGGAAGCTTCTTCGTGTCACGATTTCGCAGCACAGACCGCAGACGTCCTGGCTGGGTGCACAAAATAAACCAAGACAAGGCATAATTCAGGCCACAAACATGAGATTTCAGTGATATTTCAGGCTGACTGTGGAGCAGTTTGAACGGTTGATCAATGCCGTGTGGCGCTGCGTCGCTCCAAAAGTCTGTTTCTATTTCTCTGCCGCAAATTGTTGTATTTTTCCTTGGCATCCCCACCACCGCAGCCTAAAGCGATTACCGCCATGAATGGGAGGACTGGCGTTTTTTTTTTTTTTTTTTTTTTTGCTGCAGCGCCCTGATTTGGTCTGAATCGTCTCGAAGGAACCGGAAAAGACTGAATGAGCAGAAATGCTCAGAGAGACTGCAGTCAAACTGTAAGCAAAAAACCACATCAGAGAAAAGGCCTACATTCCTATGTTGGCCGCAATACAATAAACACATCTGGGAGTCCTGTCTGAGTATATCTGTAATGCACTATAAGTCCAATTATCTGCTATGGAGGACCAAGAGTCTGCAATGTTGCAAGAAGCACTACAGCCGCCCATTTGACTCATCAGCACTTTCAGAATTAGTGACTGAATTAACAACTGTAGTGTTTGTTTAATTAATGCACTTATTGATTCTCTGGTTTAGTGAATCAATACGGTATTGTGAGCTAAAGCGTTAATTATACTTTATCGATTAAACAGAGTTGGGAGTCAGGATTAATCTATAAAAGATTAAAACTACATTAAATATTACATTCACCAAGACAAGCTGGAATAAAACCGGCTCGTGTGCTCATTAACAATTGCAAGCATGCGATCTAATATCACAACGCAAACCATTACCCAAAATTGTATTACTTCAGTGAGTTGGCAGGGTAATAAGTGGCCCACTATGGAGAGGTTTCATTGGAGGAGCGCGAGTTGCCCGTGTTGCCCGACACCTGGACGGCACTCCGGCCAAGACCAGATGCTGCGTGTCAATAATGCACAACATGAGGCTGATTGCTGAACGCTTTCCAAATGGGATGCTCGTTTAAGAGTTACCAGCAGCTTGGGAGCTTAAGATCAGCACCGGTGGCAAGAAGACGAGACAAGAAGAGAGCCAAGGGATGTGACACATATTTAACCCTCCATTTGTTAGAATGTCAGCAACCTCCTCTTCTCTCCAACAACCCGCTGACTGGACTAAAACCACCAGCTCGAATGTGCAAAAAACATGCAAACCCAAACAAACAAAGTCAACCCAATGTAAAAACGGTGCTTCCCATGCTCTACACTTAAACCATGCTGCAGTGTTTCTACACTTGCAAGAGTTTAGTTGGGATTTTAGTGTCAGCTGTTGCTAGGAAAGTGAGAAAATTGATTCCTCCGGATCACCTCTGGACTGCAGGGGTCGTGGAAGCCTGCAACTGGGTCCAAGAAGGTTACCGGGATCCAAGGTTACAGTAAACAATGATCCATCACAAGAAGGTCACGGTGGCAGCCTTGCAATTTGCAAGATGACATGACATGCTGATGATGGTGATGATGATGAGGATGTCAGCCTGGGCTCTATGTGTGAAAGACAAACAGACTCTATGGAGAGTTCAGTTTGTTGGTCTGTTTACTTGGTTGTGTAGGCTGACGTTTCAGCTTCCTGTGATCACGCACAGGACCAGCACAAAGCGATGGCTGGATATTTTAGATATGACTGCAGCAAAGCACTTTAGATCTCGGGACAAATCAATATTTTGATTATCGTGCTGGGTTAAAAGAAGAGTATCAAGAGGCAGCAAGTCTTTATCGTGTCTTGAACGCTCGCCTCAGTAAATTCCTGTGACGACGAGGAGACGAATTTTATCAGAGCCCTGTGTGTGTGTGTGTGTGTGTGCGTGTGTGTGTGACAAAATAACCACATCAGCCAGTGCAGTTTGTCTCTTGTTTAATCACTGTGCTGTGCATGTTTGATGAGGAGCAGCCTCAGCCAGCAACAATGTCTGATGATAAACGCCTCCCTTTTAGTGAGGCCCAGCTGTAACTCAACTGTGATTATATCCCACATTCAGATCATCAGTACCAGAGTCTTTGATTCAAGGCCCTCCAGTGTTTGTGTCTTGTTTGTGTTGGATCATTTTCAACTTCATGACCTTATAAAAGGAGCATGTTAGTGGAGGAACTGGACAGGAAGGGGAGAAACAATTTAATGAAATCATCACTCTTGTTCAAAATCAAAATGATGAGACAAAACAGCTTTATTCTTTGTCTAGCCTCCTCAAACGTAAACTTCCTACTCGGCTTCAAAAAGGCCGTCCTCTCCCTTCCAGCCCCCTTCAGAGCTGGTGTACGTGTTTGCAGTCACAGAACTGGATCTGGATGGATGGGAGCTCCACTGAAAATAGCTTTCCAATGATTTTTAGTATAGAAGGACTGAAACCAACACAAACACCAGAACCCCTACGGAGCTGCACCAGAACTCCATTCTGAGTGATTCCATTACTCATTTGTGCAAAATTAAACATTATAATTATGCTTTCTGCAGAAGAGATTCAGACGAATATATATTTTTGTTCGTTCAACATTACTACTACGGTCTGCTGCCAGGAACATCTTTCTGTCGACTCTGGATCCCTGTGGCCCGAGTGCAGGAAACACTGACTCACCGAGCAGTCAGAGTGAAAGACGAGGAAGGGGAAGGCTAAATTAACAAAGCTGACAGTAAAAACAACATTTGTCATCATCACTGATACACACACACACATATAGACTTTAGGGTGTGTTTCTTGAACCTCCTGATGACCCCAACATGGAGGAAGTCCCTTGCTATCAGGAAGAGTGTCATTTCCTGGTTGAAGACACTCAATTTCCACGCACTCGCAGACGTCCCTCGCAACTTTTGATTGAACCCCCTATCGACCTCTCTATCTTGTAACTGCATCTCTTTAACCACCTCGAGTGGCTCAGCGGTTCATGTGGTGACAGTCACCATGAGAAAAGTCGCTGTATCAGGAGCCACTGCTTTAAAGAAACCAAAACAATCCACCAAAATACAGATCCAGGCTGCACTAGTCATCAGTTCCAGTGGGAGGAGGAATTACAAGTAGGCCAACGTGCTCTTATTAAGTGACCATGGATCTAAAAATGGTGGTTAGCAGCCTTTGTAGTGTGCAGCTGTAAAAGCAGTTGTGGAGGCATCAACAGTAAAGCTGCAACCAAGATTATGTTCAACACCCACAACTGCTGACCAGATAGTCCACGAGCGTCCATGTCAACTGTCAACACACGGTTTGACGCTTTTGATGATTTGCTGTAAGACTGCCATCAGCGTATCTGCTAAATGTGTATTGATATCTACTGGAAGTCTGAATTCTCCTGGTGTGATAACAAGGATTTTACACAGCTGCCTTTGTCGGATGTGGAACAGAGAAACAAGAAGGGCATCATTCTTATGTGGTCGATAGCAGGCCTCGAGAGAGAGCGAGCTAAATCTGGAGCTAATGCATACTGGAGGCGTGCTGCAGTAATGTTACGAGGAAGTCCTTAGTACTTCCTAAAATACTATAAAGAGACCAATCTCAACCTGAACTTCTTTAAAATGAATAACAGACAGAGATGATTCATTGTTTCATTGATGATAACGGCAGGGAATCAAGATAAAAACAATGAGTGTGACGCTGAATGAGCCACTGAATGTACAAACACAGGTAGATGAATAATTCACACAATGCTAAAACTGGATTTCTAAGTGAGTTTCTGTTTAATGCAGTCAAAGAAAATGTTGATTTACTAGACTAGGAGGGGTGTGCTGTATCGTATCATACAAAAATCAAACTCAGTATTTTGTAAAGCAGCTCATTCAAAAAAAAAAAAAAGAGCTTGAACTAGTTCATTTTTTGGCACTTTGGAAGGTCAGCCAATTAAAATAGTGACTAATCACTAAAATAAGGTGGGTAGAATCAAAAGGATAGAAACAGAAATACACCTCCTCTCCACAGTTTCTTCCAAAAAACAAGCGTAGGCTGCTTTGGTTCTACTGCACGAGTTTGCCTGCCAATAAACAACCAGCTGCCAATTCATGAGACTTCATCATTTCTTAATTTTATTGTGTGGTTAAGAACAGTAACAGTGCTACACAATAAATCAAATTAATCCCACGATCCCTATCAGCCCATACTGCTTCCAGCGATCCGTGATCGGCCACAAAAATCCTGATCAGAGCAAAATTTGGCAATACAGCAAACTTATTCCACCTCAGGCGGAAGAACCTGGTTGAGTATGAGTGGAGCCAAAATGTTGCCAGCTATTGTGAGTCCCTCAAAACCAAAAATATTTTAAAGTATTTTATTGTATAGTCAAGAATAATCTCCCACCCGTACTTGATTCACTTAACTGGTAATTTACTATTCAAAGCTGCCTCATATAGCACCAGCTCTCTGTGCGCTCACAGATATGTTGTTTGTAACACTCTCAAACTGAGTGTAATTGAGTTCCCCTACTAATGAAGGTGGCTGTGAACACAAAGAGGGCACCTATGCTATTGTGTAAGACAGGTGGTGAACACAATGAAATGAACTGTGTATAATGCAATCCAATCCAGCAGCTCTGCAATGAATACTCCCTTTGTAAAGCCTACAGTGTCCAGTTTGAGTTGAGACTGTGTCAAACAGATGTTGTTTCCAGTCTGTTGAAATTTGAAGCAGGTACTTTATAGAGTAGGTCCTTTTTTTTTTAAATTGCGTAAATTTATCACGTGTCCCGTTGCTCTTGTTGGGTATTCTGAAGTGAACCCGGGCGCTAGCTTTCAGGACACACAATTAAAGAAAGGAAACATAACAGAGGAAAGAAGGGTTGGCCACCAGCAACGAGATGAAGGACTCGTGGTCAACTGATCTGAAACTTGCGTTGTTGCACCACGTGTGAAGTTGCTCGTTTGAGAAATGTTTCCGAGCTCTTGCTGCGGTCCCTCTGCAATGAAGAAATCACACTGCAGTTTGCAGGTCAACCAAATCTTCTCACTTTTGGTGTCCCAAGAGAAAAAAGGTGAAAACTTCACCCACTGACTTCACACATGTAGAGCTGCAATGATTGGCTCAAGTGATTAGTCAGTCAACAGAAAATGAATCAACAACTACTCTGATAATTTGCAGGTTGCAGCTTCACAAGCATGACAATGTAATGCAATGCTGCTCTTATCTGATAACATATTATATATGGTGCATCTGTATCTGAGTGAGAGGTGAGCCATGAGAAGAAACCAAAAGAGAAATGGTGGCGTCAAAAATGCAACTGTCAGAGTTGCTCTTTATTATTTATGCCCGAGACTTCAGAGGCAGACTTCCATTGGAGTGAAAAGTGACTACAGTAGAGCACCATGCGGAGGTTAATATTTACATAGGCTGGGAATGGATGAAGCTGAACAAATACAGCTAATAGCAAAGCCTGCTGTATGCTGCCTGGGAACAGTAACCTATTTATTTCCCTTGTTACTGTTTGGAGAGCGGCACAGACTGGGCTTTAGTCAATGACTGACCTTTTTCCCACTGAATCACTTTGAAAGGTGAAACAGTGCGAGCGTCCAGCGTTAAACACTGTTGACAGTGTTGGATTCACTTTCTCTGTGCTTAACGGAGTGTGGCAGCTCTTTTGAATCTGCGACAGAGGATATTATGAAACATCTGATAGGCATGAGAGTCTCTGCTTCGATACACTGTATGCTACTGCTGCAGCTCTGAACAGTGACACAGCATTACTCGTCTCATGATGAAGTTTCAAGTGAAGTGTTAAGCACATGTTGTTTTTAAACTAGAACAGTCACCTGACAGGGGGGCAGTTACCCCTCAAGCATAACTTGGGACATAATCAGGAGTTCTTTATAAAAATAGGTCATCACCAGCAGTTGAAGAACAAGTCTGAGAAACTCGAGCGTAAAAGCTCCTGATGATTAGGACTGTCACAAATCGTCTTCAGCTTCAGGCCTACACACGGATCCAGGAACGAGCTGAGCCTCTCCTCCATGAATTAAAGAGAAACATATGCCGGATGCCTGACATCTGAATCAAATCTCATATATGATATGCCAAATTTCTCAAAACTATGCGAGAGGCTAAAGGGAGAGGGAGTGGGAGGTGGAAGCAGAAACAGACTGCCTTCATCTCATGTTGATTTCAAAGCTCACACTTTGGTCGGGGTAAAACTGAAGCAGCATTTTGTGTTACAAGGTCGAGACAGCACTGCAACAACTGGACACACTTTGATAAGAAACACTAAAACAGCATTTTTGGACTTGAACAAACACTGAACAAATGTCAATCGCACAAGGGAAGTTTTTTCCACAAACAAGCCAAACTAAATCAATGTGCAACACGCAACCAGAACGGATTTTCTATGTCGCACATGTTGTTATTGCTTGAGATCTGAACAAAGCATGAAATACAGATTAGACAAGTGAAGCCAATGGTGAAATCCTGTGGATTTTACACAGTGCTGTAACCTTCTGGCCAAACCAGATAATTCTTCCAGCAGCCTTCGTACTTTTTGATCATCACCAACAACAAAACCGAGCATTATTTAGGCAGATAAAATTGTCAGTGGCTACACAGACTATCAAGACAAATTCACCGCCAAGTTCGTCAGCTGATGAACAGTTATTCCTTAGTTGATTTGATCTCATTCCCCAAATTGTTGACCCAATTTACAAAGCCATGAATCACAAAATGATCGAGTCAGACTACACTGATTAGCCTCTATGTGTTACAGCTAGTCAACCAATAAAAACAGAAGGTCAAGGTGGGCAATGGCATGCAGCCAAAGTGCCTGAACACAACACAACACAACACCGCCCGGCTGACTGGCTGGCTGTTTGGCTTTTCCCGGAAGGTCAAACTAGAGCCTTGCAGAAAACCAGCTGAAGCTGTAGGTGTAGTGACACACAGGGTTAGTTTGTGGCTACATTTGCAATTTAAATAAACATCCACAGAGCATCCTCTCAGGTCTTGAATAGCAGTGGATGCCACAGTAAGTTTTACTGTTTGGTAGCATGAATAGCTAGAGTGATGGTTCCTCTCTCTCTCTTGGCCAATGAATCCCTCTTACACAAACAACAGCGTTTATTCCTGTAAGACATGTTGAAAGGGCCAGTATTGCACAAACGTATGTTCTGCTTACACTTATGGGAAGAGTGTTGCTTTGTATAGAAGAAACTAAATAGTACTCACAGTAATGACAGCCTTGCTAAGGCAGAGGGAACCCCGGCAGCCATACTCCGTCTCATCCTGAGACTTGTAGTAGCTCAGTGTGTTGTTCTTCAGAACCACCCAACGGTCCTGCCATCCATGGATGTAGTTTGTCCACTGAAATGTAAAGCACTTTTATTAACATCTGTGTATGTTGAGAGACAGACACAAACTTAAACTACTCTGTACGATGAATCAGATGTTATTTTTGGAGGCTGCACTTGGTTGAAAGGTGTCATACTGCTCATAACGTCCACCTTATTCACATTCGGAAAAACATTACACACCAGACAAGCCTAATACAACAAATCCAGCCTCAACAATCACTGGAGCTGAGTCAAAAACAACAAAGTTGTTTTGGATTGTTAAACTGGATCTTAATTTCCATTTTTCTGGTAACGTATCTGAGATGCCTGCATGGCTGGGAAACCCTGAGTTAGAACACATGGGATTTTTACGTAAAGCGCCGACTATTAATCCTCACAAGACCCGTGACGTGTACGGGGGGGCTTAATATGATGGAAACAGGTGAGCTGTTCTGGATGCAGATCAGCTTAATCCCACAATATGCTTGGTTAGCGGGTCAGCGTGCAATCTGTTTACAGACGAGCAGTGTACAGTGAGATTAATACCACATTAGCTCGCCAGAAGCTTAAGTAATTAAAAAAACTGTGGTCAATTTGTCCAAAACAAAGTCTTGCACAAGTAAGCAGAAGCATATGGCTAAATGGGGTTACAGGGTTTAGTCTAGCAGTGTTGTTAGTTAACAAGCAGTTTGCTTGTAGTTTTTCTGCACCTTGCATGCAGTTGTTAAAGCAGTATTTACAGTCTTGCTGGACTTTTGCCAGTAGCGCTAAACACCATTTGTTGTATCCACATGGTTATCACAGCAGATATGGCACAGTAATGTGCAGCAGGATCAAATTAACCCTTCAGCAGTCAGTTCATCAAAAGATCAGCACGGCACGAAGACCTCCTGCAGCGATCTGTACATTAGGCCATGCACTACAGCGCCTTCGTTTTAGAAGATATTCTGTATATATTTATATTTTAATACTTTTTTTATCTTTCTATTTTTTTTTACACCAAGTCAAACTCCTTGTAAGTGCAAACCTTCTTGGCAATAAACATATCATGGGTGAATCAGTGCTATTTTTGAGGGATGCATCAGATCAGGTAGCTATCCTATTTCAAAAGGGGCTTTTCCTTTTGCTTCAGGGGGGATTACCAGTGTAATATAGCACAGCAGCGATGTGGAAATGTCGATTATGGATATCCTTTCCATGCCATGATTTGTCATAAACATTACCAGATTAGCTCATCTCTCTCCGGTATGTAGACAGGCACCTCCCTGCCCTCAGCAGCACTTTGTCTGGCATGGATTGTGACATCTCTTAGGTAAACTTCAACTTCAGTCATCTTACCTTACTGAGGACTCCGCTCAAGTCGACGATACCAACGAGATGCCCCGGCTCCTCTCTGGGCTCTATGTCCTCCTCGGACCCGGAGGAGTTCCAGCTCTGGTTGTCTGACATTTTCCGTTAAACGTTTCTTTGGCGCGTTATAAGCGTAAAAAACAAACAAACAAACGATACAAGCTTGGCATATGACGCTTAAGCTGAGCTGTCTGGACCTGAGTGACAAGCAAAACGACGAGCAACAGTTCACTGAATCATGGTGTGTGTGAGTGTGTGTTTATATATGTTACCGACTGGCTAATAGCTACGTGAGTGCACGAGAACCCCCGAATAGCCGAGCTCGTGACAGCTAGCAGCTTCACGGCGCGTGAGTTAATGTGGTCCAACCGTCCAGGTGAACGTTAGCTAAATCCCCGTAACGTTACTGCGACGTACGTTGAATCCCAGAAGTGTCTAAAAGGGATGAAACGCGGATAAATACGTCGAGGAAGCGTTCGGCCGTCAGAGTGTGTCCGTCCCCGGAGCTCTCAGACGAACGTCGCGGTCGCAGGAGCGGTTGTTTCCCTCTGTAGACTGGTGACAGCTGTCCAGCTCAACGCCATGTTCAACTGACGTCTCTCCCTCCGCGGGTCTTCTTCTCCGTCTTCCCGGAGGGTGGGTGGGTGAGCGCGTGCTGCGACTTGTGTGGTGCGCAGGGGCGCTGGCTGCCGTGACGTCACCAAATCCACTCCTTATAAAAAGACACAGCGGGCCCACGGCCGAGGCCCCGCCCCCCTGTTTACGGCACTGAAAATAGACCGAAGAGCGCCAGAAAATAGACCAGGAGGAGCACAGGAGCGCTCCTGATCAACACAGGTGGAACTATTCACCTGATTCAGCTTTAATACACTGCAAGGAATTCCCTGAACTCGAATTAGTTTATCTTTACAATGTTTTTCCTATAAAATACAAAAAAACAAGTATATAATAACAAAGCATATAATTTTACAACAATGTTGAAATTTCTCAGTTTCACCATTTGATAAGTTGTCTTTGTGCTATTTTCAATTACTGACTAGTCCAACAGCAGTCAGCCCAGCTCAGCGTCTGTCTTTAATAATAATAATAATAATAGTAATAGTAATAATAATAATACATTTTATTTCATAGGCGCCTTTCTGTCACCCAAGGACACCTTACAATAAATAGTAGTAGCAAAAGTAAAAAGTAGTAACAAAAACAAACAAAAGAACCAAAAAAGTATACAAAATTACAAAAAATACAACATTTAAAACAAAATAGGACAATGCAATTGAATCAGTCAGATAGAAAAGGCAATTTTAAACTATTAAATTTCTTTTTTTTTTTATGTTTTGCATATCATATTTTGTTTCTATTTATATTTTACACAGTGTGACAACTTTGTTGGCCCACTTGCAAAATCTAGCATCTTCACTGATTTTGTTTTATATATCTATTTATCTAATTGCTTTTTTTTTTAGCCTTTACTGTCTTGCATTTTTAATATTGCAGTATTTCTTCATAGCTACCATCATTTTAAATCTTAATTCTGTCTTGCCTTTGCTTGTCCTCACTTCCTGGCTCTCTGTTGTTAGTATCCTGTTTGTCTGTCGAAGCACTTTTTAAACTCTGCTTTTAAAGGTGCTATATAAACAAAGTTATTATTATTACCTTTAGAGCACTTCATGGTTTAGCTCCCAGTTGTATAACTGAACTTCTGCTCTCCTCTGAGTTAGACTGCAGCCTCAGATCCTCAGGCACCTCGGGCTCTGGCTCTGGTATCAGCTTTAGGAACTCCCTTTCCTAGAAGATGAAGTTTGCAGAAACACTTACATGTGTTCAAGACTTATCTTTTAGGTTTTGTATTACTGATTCTCTCATCTGATTTTATCTGCCTGGTTGCAGTCCTGAAAAATGTTCACGTGCTGCCTTAAATATCTCACCCACTGACAAATGCCATGATAAGATATGACATAATGTGTATGTGAATTAAATTATGGTGAAATTAAACACCTCCTCTTTATAATGAGGGCCTCAGGGAGCCCTGGGATCCTCCAGAGTCACTTTAACATTTAGACTGCATCCAGGACCAACACCTACACATTTTCATAACAACATTAGCATCAAATCATAGGAAGATTTCATTTGCAGGGCGAAAGCAGACTCATAAATGTGTCTACGGCATTCGTATTTTTGTTTTTTTTTAGGTTGTTGATGGAGCAAGCTGGGTAAAGTATAAAAATGATCTACAGCATCAGCGCTTTCATTAAGGGTGTTAAAATAGCTTTATGTTTCCATGGTTTGGTGAAATAAACAGCCCAATAAAGGGGCATGGACAATAAAATAAATAAAGGGATAAGCAGCGTAAGCAGAGACACATTATTCTCCAATTTAACACTCTGAAATATTTAACATAAGTGACGTAACACATTCATGGAGAATGTTCCCTCTCCCCGTCTTCTCCCCCCTCCCTTGACATAATCCTGTACCAGGCCTGTACTTATGGTAAGCATGAGTCATGTGGTAATCCTTTAGCACACACACACACCTTGTCCGCTGAAATTGAGACAGCAGTGTATCAATGAGTTACAGGAGAGGAGGGCTTTCAGCCATGTCATGGGGTTTCGTGAGTCTGCTGCCGTTCCATGAAATCATGAGACCTGAAAAACCACAAGACTTCTATTAGCTGCACAATCCAACTCTTCTTCTCCCATTAAAAGGAAAAGTGTGAGTGGCAGGAAGCTGGAGATTTCTGACATAGCTCAGTTAACAGGTTTTTGAAAGCTCTGCTCACCACAACGTGAAGCGAAATAACTGATCCAAACTTGATAAGAAACGTTTACAAGAATTGTTTTAGTGGTTTATGGATAAATTGACTTAAGGCTGTAACCAGTAATCCGATGCAATAAACTCACTGTGCAGTGTGAGGGATGGACGTAATGCAAATTAGCTGATGAAAATGGACTCGAATTTAAAAAAATAGTGATGTAAAAAGACTTTTAGCGCACAGAAGTGGGTGAAGGTGTGTTTTTTCCACTTCCTGTACACGATAAATGTCAGTTGGGTGTTGTGAATAACATTCCAGCTGATTATCAGATCAATCGACTATTCGTCACTATTTTTAATTACTAATTCGTAAGAATTTTGATCATTATACTTGGTTGTTCCCACCCTTGAGGCCACTTTCCTTACATAATAAATGAAAATTTTGCGCTGTGAAAGATGAATGATGATGAAACATGGCTCAGTTTTCATCGTATCATGAATTTTGAATCAATGCATCGGCTTTAAATTAGTTAGTGTGAATAATTTAGTGGCATCTAGTGGTGAAGTTGCAGACCACAACAGACTGAATAACCCTCACCTCATCCTCTCATTTCAAGCATGGAGGGGAAAGTGGCTTGTGAAAAACGATAAAGGCTCCTACATGGAGTTGGCATTTGGTTTGTCCCTTCTGGGCTGCTGTAGGAACATGGCGGTTCAACATGGCGGACTCCGTAGAAGAGGACCCCCTCCCTCTGTAGATATAAAAGCCTCACAGTTCTTATTTTCACATGATTATACACTGATGAAAACATAGTTATGAATATTCCATTATTGTCAATAGACCTCAAATGTTACACACTGGACCTTTAAATCACTAATTTGAATTTTTCATCACCTCCATTGTTATTAACTTGTTTATTTAAACGGATTCCCATTAGCTGACACCATGGCAACCAGCTAATCTTCCCTTGTGCAACAACATACAATGCATTACACATTATATAATAAACATTTATTGCTTTAATATAAAGAAAAATGGTCATCAAAATTTGCATTCACATACAAATCTAAGCCTGTGGACACTGTGCATGCATGCATGTAGATATATTTCCAAAAATTCTAGATAGTTTACTGATTAAAAAAAGCAAAAAAATCTACATAGATGATGCGTTTCTTATTTCCAAACATCGTAGTAGAAGATTTGGAAATAAAACTGGGTAAGAAAAACAAGACGAGGCTCTCTCTGTCCCTCAGACTTCACTGGTGAAATCAGCTCTGCTTTAGGCCCCCTGCAGCCAATCCCTTCATTTCACATTAAGTCCCTGAAAATCACTCGGCAACACGGCGTCACTGCCATGGGCTCGTACATAAACCCGTTGTTTGGCTGGATAGGATTTAAGCAGTTGATTTAATCATGTTGACATACAAATTGTCCCTGACTTATTGGGCCTGTGATTCATTTAGAGGCCAGGAGTCAAGGAGCATGACTCAGGCAGGGCTGATCAAGCAGTAATGTGATTAGATCACATCCTCTTTCAGAGCTGCATATTCCTCATGGGTCAGCAGCTCCGAGTGGGTAAAAGTGAAGGAAGCAGCTGATGGATTGTTTAATTCATGCTGGTGTTACACGCTTCCTTATGGACAGGAAGATAACTGAATGCAGGGTTTAACATCAGACATTTGTTTTTTAAAAAACTGGCTCGTTTCAAGTTGTTTGGCTGCTCTGATTGCAGTTTTAATAGATCAAAATCTCAGAACGGTCAAATATATTCCATGTGCAACAGGCTATTTCACACACCAGCTGCATGTGGACGTGACGGTCGTGCAGGGGTGTCAGAGAGTGCAGTCTCTGGAAAAGACTTGCATAAGGAGCCTCAGAGAAAGGTTGGAGCAGACGTGCTCCCTCAGCTCGCTGTGCCCTCTGCTGGTGACCGAGGGTGATAGAAACACACCGTTTACACCAGTGGATCTCAAAGTTTTTCTTGCACCATAAGAAGCTGAAAAGAGTTCCTCTCGCCCTCTGGCACTCTATCATTTTTATCAGTTATTAACAATAATAAAAGCAGATCCAAGCAATAAAGGTCAGTACGAAAGCATCAGCAAACTCCTCTCTATATTTTTCTTCTGTTCATCCACGCCCCTGTTTGAGAACCACTGGTGTAGACAATAATGAAGCTGTGTGTGTGTGTCTGGACAGTGTGTGTGTAGTTTTATCTCATCAACAGCTGTGACACTAATCCTTGACACCATGACAACACTTACAAGACGACTTGGAAAGAGTCACCAGGAGACCAGGAGGACGCATTAACCTGTTTTTTTAGGCTGCATGTCATGTGCACATGTGTGGCACCAAATGTTACCCAGTTTGATGCCAAAGCCCCTGGCATGTTCAGCATGCAAACTGTGGATGCTGCAACAGTTAATCTACTGGTAACTGTCTAATTTTCTCTATCTTTGGGAAAGACACGACATCACTGAGCCTGTGAATACTGGAGGGAGAAGGAGATGACATCAGAGAGGTGGAAACCAGAACCTCCAACTGTGCTGTGTTGATGCAATTATGTCAATATGTGGGGCAATCGAGAGTATCTTTGACCTGACAAAAGTTCATCCAAGGTGAACCATGACATGTCTGTAGTGTTGGAAAATATTTGAGACTCTTGAACAGTCGAGTTGAGAGCAGAGCCCAACCATCCATCCGTTATCCTGGAGCCACTGTGGGGGGGGGGGGACTGGAGCCTGGCAGTCCCAGCTGGCATTGGGCAGGCCGGTTCATCAAAGGACACGACCATTCACGCTCACGCCTACAGGCAAATTTAGAGTCAATTAACCAGAGAGAGAGAAAACCCAGGCACACAACATGCAAACTCGTGGCCCCGGCCTGGGTTTAAAACAGGAACCTTCTTGCTATGAGGTGATTGTGCTAACCACTGCACCACCGTGCTGCCCACATGTCGCATCCAAGTACTTTTACCTGAGCCTGTCTCAATGAAATGTCTTCTAAAATATTCAGCATTTAATTAGTTAATATACAGAAAGTGTGAATTTCCTGTGAAAGTGACAGAAGATATAAAATAGCACCCCCTGTTGGCTAAGGCCTGTACATGCAGCATAAACCTTTATCCTGCTGCAATAAAAAATAAAATCACAACATTTCAAAGCAATAACAAGGAGCGTCTTACACCTCCTGAAGGTTTGAGGTCAAATTCAAACACATAAAAATCGGGTTGGTTGAAGGTTGGAGGTTCACACATGGACTGAATATAATTTCCCCATTGAACGCGTGACTCTCCATGCAGCACCGTGAGCTAAGAACAAAGAGGTGAGCTGCACAAAGAAATGAGCGGCCTCAGTGATTTTGGCCGAGAAACAAGAACACCTAGAAACTTCAAAGTGTTTCCACACAGATAGATGGTGTGTGTGGACTCATGCATTATGGATGCTGCCCGTCTAGCCGCTTTTTGTCCTGGATGCTCTCTCGTCTAGACAGATGAGAAATATTTGCTCTAAGTGGCTCCAATTTCCTCCTCAGAGGAAGAATGGGAGCACTGTTGAATATGATTTCAGCTGTTGCAGTATACCTGCTTAATTCACACGCACACATACACACACACCTGCTGAGCAGCTTATGGTGGACTGGTCAGGTAGGTCTGTAGGTAAAATTAATTTAATAGACTCTTTTGTTTTTTAATCTTATGAATTAGTTAATCTACTTTTTGGGATCTCTGGAAAGGTTTTTTGCAGGGATTAGCTTCTCTTATCTGAATCAGTGGTAGTGGATGGTTCAGTGGTGGATAGAAGAGACGCTGTATATTGTACAGACTGTAAAGCTCTTGTGATTTTGGACTTGAACTAACAAGACTAGACATTTTATTTGAGTATTTCTGTACTTGCTCACTTGATCACCAAAAATGCAGTCAATCAATCTGCTGAAATTCTTGCGACTCTGCTCGATATGATACCTTGAACGGTACTGTTTGATTATCCAGACAATACTTCAGTTCAGTCATAGTATTAAAAATGATTTGAACACGTTGACATAGCCACAGTTAGCATTAGTTGTTGTATGATTTGAGTGTCTAACAAAAACCACGCCAATACGCCAATCTCTTCATCGCCTCAGTGCTATATTTGAATAAAAGATGTAAAGCACTGGCTGAAAATCAGCTTAAGAAACCTTTGAATTATATGTTTTTTTTCATGAATTATGAATTAGTACTTCATAATTTTAATATGTTTTGCAACATGCATCTACAAAACAAAGATTTTCTGACTCTAAATAGGAGTTAGATGATTTCTAGTGTTTTTCCATTGTTACTAAAGGTGTGATATGATTTCTCGCACCTCCACAGCACACATTTGATGTGTTTCAGCACAAAATCATTAATTGTTATGCAGTGTATTTCTTGTTTTCACTGAATCAGCCGTGTACTTTCAGCTCTATGTTCCACACTGTGCTGTGTCGTCGTATTAAAGCGATCCAGGCTGCATAAATGTCGTCAATATACGTTTCAGCGGATGCATGACCTTTGAATGATCATTTGATTATTTATGCATATATTAAAGTTATTAAAGTACACTAGTCTTGTGATAAGAACACTGTGCGTTCTCTGTCCCTTGCATCAGGTATTGTCCATGTTATCTATTTCACTCTTCAGATACTCAGGGCCATTTTGCCTCGGAGTATAATCTCTCATTGTTCAGGCTTCTCAAAACTCAACCGAACAGACAGTCCTTCAAAAGTATAAAAGACTCTGAAATCAAATCAAGTGGGTGATACTTGCCTTCCTGAACATTTTGGCAGATAACTGATCTAGAATTTCCTTTGGAGACTACTTCAGCCCACATGAAGTACTCAGGGGGAAAGAGGTCTGCTGACAACAGATTTATAACACGAGAAGTTCACCAGCTCGCTGCTGGAAAAAAATGTCAGATGAGCAGTGATGAATGGATCCATTTTTTTTTCATCAGTGTCTTGACTCTTCTTTATTCTAGAATAAGAAGCTCTCTGTATGCAGGGTGACCAGCAGAAGGCAGTGTGGTATTTTGGTTAAGTAGACTAAACGCTCCCTTTCACACTCCTTACACCTGTCTCAGATCTTTCACCTGTTTGGCATGTTGAGGGAGAGCACCAGCACAAACAATAACACCAACGAGGAAAGCTTTGTGATCAATCTATGAGATATAATGTAAGTAAAGATGGTGATGCTAGACGTTCTGTTTGCACTGAGCGACTCTCAAGTTCAGGCTACAGTTCATATTTGGATTACAGATCATAACTTCTGCTACTTTCACTTACTGCTGTAACAGTTCAGTGTATTTAGTCACAAAACAAACAGTCTCAACTCATTTTATTCAATTCAATTTAATGACATCTTATTTTGAGTTAACTGCGTCATCAACTTCATCCTGATGCTGTATTTTTTTTATAATTCTTGAGGAAAATTACACAAAAAAAGTGCTTCATATTTGCATTTTGCCTGTTCTTAATATCAGATGTCAGCATATGTCTGCGTGGGTTATTAATGGAGTTGCCTGCAGTGTATTTCCCTACAGAGCATCATACACACACACACACACACACACACACATTCACACCTGAAGCCCCCCATTAAAGTACTTTGTCATGCTACACTTGCTGAGCTATTTCCATAATTGATTTACAGACTCAAACGTGTCTCCTGAAAGAGGATACATTGAGCCGCTGAACTGTGTGACGCTTCATAACGGAGAAACTCTTTCATAGCTGCCATAATAAGCCTGGAAAATATCCCAGTCTGAAAACTGTTTCACATCATGACTCGATGCCAGATTGAGACTTTTATTTACCTCCTGTCATTTAGCACTTCAACATACTGCCTGCTGGTTCCTGAGTCATTTACAATTAAGTGGAGTCAAAGTGTTGGATTCAAACGGCAAAAAAAATAAATAAATAAAGACCATCAGCCATCAACTCAAAGATAACTAAGCTTTAATGAATGTAATCACATTCTGTCCAAATATTTTGACACCTTCAAAATATTGGGACTGTGTATTGGATTATAAAAAGATCTGAACGGGGAAATTAGCTATAGAGACCAAAACTGTTTTTTGTGCCAGGCTGTAAACACGTTTTGGACATTTGAACATGGGGACTTATGGAGACTGACTCACTTCTGGAGCCAGCCTCAAGTGGACGTTTGAGGAACTGCAGTTTTTTGGCACTTCCACGTTGGCTTCACTTCACAGCCTCAGCGGTTGCTGCATGAAAGAAAAAAGTCAAACTATTGCTTCAACAATCAGCTCAACATTTGCGGCTCAAATCATTCATACTACACTGACACTCGTCTTTACGTACGGCTCCATACCTCTTTAATGTCAGCAGCCTGGAGTCAGAGTTTGGCCTTGTTGGGTAAATTATGGTTGGCTTGGGTGACATATCTTATACTTATGAATAAATATGCAGCACCGACATCAGTAAAACATCGTCTTTAAATTGAAATGATTCCTCAGCAGCTTGCGAGAAGCCTTTCCATTTCAGCAGCCCTCTACAGGCACCAACATCCACCACAGCACTGAAGGCATAGTGGGCATCTTCCACAGCCAACACCACAATGGAGCAACAACAGCCACTCCAGTCCCAGGGGGGAACAGTGACAGAACCAGAGCCGGGTTTTGGACTAGATTGTTTGCCACCAAACAGTGAGGGATGTTACAGCTCAAATGGAGTCCCGTAATATTAATAATTATAATTTCTGCTTATCAAACGGTAACTTTTAAGAATAGTTCAGGTCTTTGCATACTGTACACTCAGTATACTGTATGTCTGGATGAAGCAATGAGTGATTTTTCACAGTAGCCTAGGCCTGACTGTGTGTGTGTGTGTGTGTGTGTCCTCCCACCATCCCCGTTTTAAAGACAACAGAGCAGAACGCTGGCGAGCACCGGCCTGAAATACAACTCATTTGTCAGTGACACGGGAATGCTTTGACCTTCCCAAGACAGGCAGGCTTTGCCAACTCAGCGGTTTCTCTTTCTAGCCGAATTACAGTCGTCATCCGCATGAGTGAGAACGGCTCCCCCCCGTACACGGCCCACAACAAGCGGTGTAATAATCACGAGCTGAGGCAAAGCAGGAGGTCTGCGAGGAATAATATTTTCTATGGTTATCGATGGATAGTTGGAGCGAAGGCTGGTTCTAAATGTTCACTCACGCTCCCCAAAAACTGGACAGATGTATTCAGCATTAACACCCAGTACAGGGCGTTTCCATGACAACTTAATAAGATATTCTGTCTTCAGCATGGCTTCAACAACATTGCACCATATTTATAACAACATTATGTGGACATTGGGGATTTTTGCGATGGAACACCGCCAGTTTCAAAGTGTAATGTCACTGTGGTAAATATGGACAGCTGTAACTTATGATTACATTACTTATGATCAAAAACTAGCAAGACAACTTGCTACCAGCTACCAGCCAAACATCAAACAAGGTCAACAACAGCAGCCAGCAAATATTACTGACTAGTCCAACAGCAGTCAGCCCAGCTCGGCGTCCGAGATTTATTCTTGTCTGGCGGCTTTTTGCTTGCTAACTCTCCTTTTCTCTTCTTAGCTTCTTCTGTCAACGTCCTCTTCAGTTTTTTTTGCCTCTGCCATTATGTCCACAGAGGCTGCTGAGGCTGGTTATATTACCCGCTTGCCCAGCTCCAGTTCTGGCAGGACACCGGCTCCATCCCCTATCAGCATCCCCCCTGCCCTGGGCCTGTACTGTAGATCTCCTCTTCCCATGAGCTAACAGCAGCTACAGTTGGCAGCAGTTTACTTCACTGTCCATCATAAACTCTGTAAATCACAGAGAGTTGAGGCGGAGCAGCCGGAGGACATCAGAGGGAAAACCAGAAAACATTTTCTCCATAAAATATGATCCAGTTTCACCAAAATCAGTGAAATAGTTGGTGGTGTGTGACTTAGTGCCGTAAAGCGTTCCGTACTTCTCCCGGAGTCCAAAGTTACATAGTGTGAGAACAAATGAACGGAACTCTGTTTTGCTGTCAAGACTCTAGTTTCATGATGATAACTGGAGAAGATGAAGAGCTGTACTGCCTTTGAAGACACTCTTGACTTTCTTTGACAGTTCGGATGGAAGAAATGTCACTTTGAAATAAATCAAGGGTTGCATAACTAATAAATGCCAGCGGTGTAAAATACATGAACTGTCAACCAGCAGGCTACACTGCTGCACTGTCCTCAAATACGACGTTCCTCCTTCCCTTTTGCTGATAACACTAAAATCAGTGCTGCTGATCCTCGTGTACTAAAAGTCATTCAGTTATTGAGCTCAGGCTGGTGGTGCACTCTTTCTGGGTCACTGTCAACAATGACAAAACAAACAAACAAAAACACCAGACTGTGCAATATATGAACACACCATGAAGACATACGCATACACACATTTGAATATATTTACCTATTACCAAACATGTAGGGTACATCCTTATACACTACAGTTATTTTCACTTGTCATCGCAATAAAAGCACAGTAATGTTACTAATAACAATAATGACGGGGAAATTAGCTATAGAGACCAAAACTGTTTTTTGTACCAGGCTGTAAACATGTTTATTTCTGCTGTGAAGTTGGACATTTGAACATGTGGACTTATGGAAACTGACTCACTTCTGGAGCCAGCCTCAAGTGGACGTTTGAGGAACTGCAGTTTTTGGCACTTCTGTGTTGGTTTTGCTTCACAGCCATGGAGGTTGCTGCTTGATAGACTATTTCTATAAACACATCACTGATGTTTAACTTTTTATAATGCAGTTAGGAGACACTTTTCATCTCTATTCAAAAATAAACGTTCAAAAGCAATAAACAAGAATCCTTTGAGATGTTTGAATTTAACTCTGGGCTCACTGGGTAAAAATAACTCAAACAATAATTGACAAACTTCCAAACTAACGTACCTGACAGGACACGTACTGCTTATATAAGACTGTTGTAGACATGAACCAGGCGTCCCTCATGTGTTATATATTCTGGTTGAAAACTATAGACATTGTCAGAATGTCACTCTCTCTGTGGGTGACACAGGTTGTGAATATTAATGACACCAGTCGTTCATATGTCTGTGTACAAACCTCGACAGCACGCTGAGTGAACTGAAACTAACTAACTGTTATTACAACAATGATCTTAGTTTGAACTCCTCTCATTAATGCCTCTGCGCCCCAAATTACTTGCCTACTGATTATCTCCCATCATTATTCACTGAATCAGCCACAGGAGTGTGTACTAGAGATGCCTCTTAACCTTCAGAGGACCGCTGACAGTTTATCAGAGAACAGGAGGACTTCTGAGCGTTCACAGATCTGCAGTCATAGATAGAGATATAATGTTGCATGTACATTTGCATATATGCATGTTTCTTACTGTGTGCCGTGTTCACTCATTATAGCCGAGGAGATAATAACATGTGCTGTAGAGCCTCTTCTTTTTAGATAGACCTTTTCAGTTTTATTCTTAATTAAATTACGTAGAGGACCAAGATAAATAGCCCGAGGTGCAGAAGCCGACACTTTCACGACATTGCGCTGGATTGTTACCAGGACGGTCATAAATCCACAAATCCAGTTACTGTTTATAACCAGGTTTCAGGATAACAGCTATCCCCCAGCACCACAATGTTCTTTTCTGACCGCTCCACTCTAAAACAACAAAACACTACATTTATTCCTAATCGTTGGTATTAATAACCTGCTTTTTCTACTTTCCATCTGATATGTTTATATTCAAAAATAGATGGCCTAATGGAAAAATTGAAAGTGGTTCTAATTAGATTAAATGCTCAGAGCAACTGTCAGACATCTGAATATTTAATTATATAAACAGAAGACAGCTTTTGTGTGAGTTCTTACATTTCAAGATGTTTCTCTGTAAGTGGGTTGCTAAGTGGTTGTAACCGAAGAGGCTGCCAAACCTTTTGTATAGCTGTTTACCTTACTAGGCTTATTAATTATGGGTTTCAATTATGCACATTTGTCCACTAGAACAAGCTGTAAACACAACAGTGACATATTATTAAATAGAAATGATATGGAACAACATTGGCATTGATTCAGAGTTGTGTTTCTGGCTACCAGCCGGATGTTGATACAATTATAGCGCTACTTTTAGCTCATGTTTTGGTCTCAACCAGCTTGTGAGGAAAATATCTCTTCATCTGCTAAATGTTTGCTAGCTTGTTGCTAATTATTTTTTTTGTCTACTGTTTATCAGAGCTTAAAACAGCTGGCAAAAAAAAAGAGGTAGAATGGAGACAAAACAGCAAAACTGTAGTTTGTAAAACCAAAACAACGCCGCTCAAAGACACTAAAATGGTCCGAAGAACCGAGGGGAACTGAATTGGGTGGGTTTGCTATTGCAACAGCATTATTTGGTGGGAACCTACCCAAATAGCTGGCAAACAAAGCATTAGTCATTAAATAACGTGTGCTGCATTTTTATTGTGTTGCTATGTGCTAAATAATTGCCTCTTCAACTGGGAATCCTGAACGCAGAGTGCCACTTAGGTACATAGATGAAATGTTTAGGTTCTGTGTGGGTTGGTAATGGCTCACTAAGCTGCTGATCTGGTAATTTTACTGTGGGATCTAACTGTAATTGAGACATTTTGTTTTCGAGCTTGTGGCAGTCACACAGCACCTAATTGGAAAGCTAAGAAAAATACAGTATGGAGATGAATGGGAGGATACTTGTGTATTTCCTCCCATACTTTGCAGTAACTGGATATCTGGTTGATTGTGCTGGGCCAGTAATGGCTGCAGTGGGTGCTGAAGCACATTATCTGTGCACTAACTACAACAAAAGAAGCCATGATGGATGTGACAAACTAGTGTGCAAACTCATAGGACAAAGCAGTGTTAGCCTCTTTAGCCTCGCACAAACTAATGGCTGCTTATTTTGGAAGTAATTAAGAGAGGGGATTCATTCATGGCTCTAACCTGTCAGCTCGATCCAGATGAAAGTGCTGAGCCAAGGATACAGCAGCAAGATTCACCATGCGAGGAATTCCCAGCTGTGAGTCATAGGGCGGTTATTGTTGTGTGAGACATGCGGGTGTGGGAGGGAAAGCCGCCTTGCAGGGATCTCTGATTCCCTTCACTGCTCATCCTTTTGAAAGAGGATTCCTCGGAGTAATGCGAGTACAGCTCTCGTCAATGTCAGCGAAGATATGATGATACAAAACAAAGACAGCTCACATTATTCTCTCAATCTTCCACATTTCTGGGAGTCTCGTACGAGCTTTTACTCACCAGATTCACTGATTTTGGAGTAAAGGAACAACCTGCTCCCTGTGCAGTTCTCAGCAATCTTTGAGAGGTTCATGCTGGAATTGCCACTAAATGAAGATATCATATTCTATTTCATATTTATTAGGTAGCTGTGTAACAGTTTCTTTGCAGGTAAGTCATCTTAATCTACACAGATGTCAAAAAGTAATGCATACGGTATATTCCTTGTATATTTTACTTATTGCCGCTTGATGATGGCATCTTCGGGTACAGTAAACGGCACCTCCTCTTTCTCAAACCTCTAGAAACATTACATGGATCACATTATGGATTGTATTTCTAATTTTAAAAAGGCAAGACATGGGATGATGTTGCCTCAGCTGCTGAAGGACATTGTAAATACAGCCTTCTTGAGGGTATTGTGCATTGACTAGTGGACCATGTAGAAATGCACTTCTGGTCTGAATAGCCCAGCTGCTACTTGTGCACATAGATCACGTATCCATTCAGTTTCTGGCATGAACACATCCATCAGCATTTAAGGACAGCAGCTCTTCGCCTTCAGGTGGGAACTTTTTTTTTTTTAACTACTCTGCCAATGTTTTATTTTGGTAGGAACAATGGCATCCCGAGAACAAGACGAAACACACAAAAGAAAAGGGAGCAGGGAACACTACGCATCACTGCAGAGATACGGTTTGCTTCCTGTCTTTACTGCAAACACAGTTGCTGCCATATTGTCTGCAGTACACGGCAGGAGTGCTCCTAATAGACCTGCATGGAGGCCAAAGCTCTAAAGCACTTTAGTGCATATAGTATGCAGCGTATAGGATTTATATTCCAGGAAATCATACAGGTGTTTATTTATGTCACTGTGAAATTAGATAGGATGTCTCTTGTTCTATAGTTTTATGGCAGTCTCTGATAAGCTGACACAAGGAAGTGGTGTCGCATCATGAAAGATTACCTTGCACACTGCAGCACTGTGTTTTATTAAAGGTTAAGATTTAGTGGCATCTAGTGGTGTAGTTGCTGCATTGCAACCACTGCACCTCACCTTTTTCTTCCAAGCAATCTAGAGATAAGCTGCGTCTCAATTGGAATACTTTAGTTACACGTCTGTGAAGTACACTATGTACTAGTGTACTTATTTCAGCAGAACAGTGCTGTATCATCTTGTGTACTTACTAGAAATACAGCTTTTACAGCTTTTTCTTCGGTGAGTTGCAACAAGGCAAAGCATTGCCAGCAACATCTGACTGCCAAAATCTAAATATAAAACAAATGTACAACTTAACACTTGTATATTGAAGTATTCAACCGCACCCACTTCAGGTCCAGCAGCTTCTTTGGCTACAATTTCACGATGCTAGAGGTCGCTCCCCTTTTTTGCTACGTGGTCAAAATGGCGACCGCTGAGGGAAGGAAGTGTCCAATGTTCTACACTCAACGTTCTGATTGTTATTATACACCATCCGGGTACTCAACATATCAACTGTAAGTATGGTAAGTATGCAAATTGAGACAGCACCAGTGTTTGGTTTGTCCAACATGGTGGTTCAAAGTGGGATTAGATTTAGGGGACAAAGACAAGACCAGTACAGGAGTATTGCTTTATTTCCTCGTCATTCACATGGATGATCACTGGTGAGGATGCTGACTTTTATGTAATAAACATTTTTAGCCGATACAGTTGATGCATTCTTAAGAATGCATTTCAGCCGACTCATGAGGCGTGTGGTGCTTAACTTTGAGAGCTCGCTATCAGATAAAAACCGTCATTTGTGCTGATGGTTACTGGCATTGCTTTTGTCTACCTCTGTCTGAACTCAAGGAACCATATTAACCATAACCATCCTGGATTTTCAGTGTTAGATCTCTGTAAACTGAATTATGTGTGGTGTGTAGAACGTCAAGCTTGACAGGCGGTCAGTTTCACCTTTGATCCGTCACGAGCCGTATCTCAGATCGCCTTCATTTCAAGTGGATCTCTGAACGATAATGACTCGATCATGTTATCTGTACCTGCAGTGTCTTCTTCTAAAGATGACTCTGCTGTTTTTTTTTTTTTACATCTACCTCTTGCTGAGTCACAGTGACAGCAGATGAGGTAAAATATCTTCGACGCTTGCCAGGAAATTGGCCGGTGACGCTGGCAGAATATGACTGCAGATTGCTTTTTTTTTTTCTTTTCTTGCCTCTTCTTCGTCTAAGCTGGCGACGTATGACATCGTCAGGCCGTGAGGTTGTTAGGAGAAGGGGCTGAGTGGCATCGTAATAGGATTAGCCTTGTCATATACAGTTATTTCTGGAAGAGCTCTGCTCTGCAATACTGGCCCCTGCGCTTTGATTCAATTATATATAAGTGCATAAAACCACCACACACCTGTTTGCATTCAAACCACAGCTGGTGGCTGACAGGGAAATGTAAGTAAGTGTCTTCCTCCTCCACTGGCTTCCCCCACGATGTTGCATATCGCTCCATTTTCTGCCCCAACTTTGTTTACCATCCCATCATTGATCAATATTTGGAGTCCTTTCTTTAACCCTCACCCGAGGTTCTCGTGTCGCCCTTGGACACTAAATCAAACGAGGATCCCTGCGACGAGTGGTCAATACTTCACGGTGCTGCTGTCACTCCTCTGCGCTCCATATTTCACCCTGAGGTGTGCAGCCTTCTCGACCAAGCTTTTCCTGAATAACATCTCACCATGAAATTGATTCTGTTCGATTGCTGAGCAGGCTAACGCAGCTATCGTTCGTATTCAGTCGTCCAGTCGCATCAGCTGGGGCTCTCGTGTTTGTGAAGTGAGATCAGTACACAGATCGAGGCGTGTTGATGAGAGGCGAGGGAGCGGCGTTTAAAGTCAAACTTGGAGTTTGAATTTCGTTCATGTTTCATGTCAGGAAATAATAATAACAGTAATTATACTGCAGCTATTGTGTGCACTTTTTAAAAAGAGGATTTAATGATTATAGTTATGAAACGGCAGATATTTAAACTATCATTTTTAACATTTTGGTGTTATTCTTGTATTGCACTCTGGAAAATAAAAGCCAGCGAGCAAGACTAACTAACTAGCAAGTGCAGACAACATACAGAGTAATGCATGCAATAATGTACAGAATAACGTACGGAATAATGTACTGTGTGATATATGAGATGATGTATGGAGTAATGTATGGATAATGAAGTGATCTTAAAGATATTTTTTTAGAGCTCATCCACACGATATCGAACCAATCGAATTACCAGCACCGACGTGTCAGTGGAGCCATTTTTTCTTTGAATATGAAAAGCAAACCTCGGGAACACACTTCATGTTTTTCTTTTTTTCAGAAAGAGCAATAAAAGAAATGCTGAATGAGAAACTGCAGAAGTACAGAGGGTCGTGGAACAGAGCCGAGACGGGACGTGACTTGTTCCCTTTACAGTCGAAGTGTAATTGAAATTAGAGTTGTGGAAATGGGAAGCAGGAATAATTTGTTCTCTACAAATGCAGAGAAGTCATGCACAGGATCAGAAGAGAGACAATGCAGTTAAAAAAACAAAGGCACAACACTGATGTCGATGAATTCGGCTGGTGACGCAGCGAATGAGCCGAGAGGCATGGAAATGTTACGTACAGTAAGACTGTAAGAGTACGGAGGGATGTGGAAGTTCTTCCTTCCTTCCCCTCCTGCTGTCTCTTCACTCAACCTCTGGCTGACAAGGCAGGGGAAAGCAATTAACATCACTGTCACTATCCATCTATTATCCTCCATCCTAATGGAAGATGACAAATTATGGAGCGCAATATGGGACGGCATGGCCCACCTCCTACAGCCTTGTATGTGTGTTTGTAGGTGGGTGACAGAGAAAGAGAGAGATGGAGCAAGTTTCCTCCACCGTCCCCTAAAAAGTGCCGGAAAATTTGAGCTACTGTATTTAAAGGATACAGGATGACACTCGCTTTCGCTTCAGGGGTCACATGATATAAAATGTCATCAGTCTATCATACAGTAACTTATAATTCCATTGGACATGAGTTTGACAGGGAATAAATGTCATAAATGACAGCTGGGGCGATGCGTCATACTTTCCTGCTGTCATATTTTCACCCATTTGAGCTGTAAGTACTGTTAATATGAACTATTTAAATGGTTGCTTTACCCCCCAAATTATCGAGGATTACCCAGAGCTGCAGGGATGCCGCAGAGAGACGTTACTGCTGAATGTTTTAAAGCTGTGAGAGTCGTCTAAAATGGATGCAGTTCTTGGGGAAACAAAGCTGTTGAGGATCCATCATCTGTATAAATTTCACCTGCTTCACCAAGAAAAAAATGAGTGATATCACCAGCACCGCCTCTGTTTTAGAGTGGAGGCAGAGAAATTGTGAGTCTTCCCAACATGCTCAGATTTGATCAGGTGTAAAGTTTAACAGGTAATTTGACCCGTGCACCAACTTTTCTAAATATCAAAACTACTTCCTGCATGTAACTTCTTGCAAAACCACAACTCGCTTTTACATTTCTGTTTGTTTATAGATTAAAAAATAATATCTAATATAGTCATTTATCGGGCTAACAACCATATATGGTCACTTCCACTGACTTTTAAAATGGTCTCTCTCAATCAAGGAGCAGAATCACGTGACTTTCTCCAGCCAGCCAATCAAAGACAGCGTTGCTATGGCCGCTACACTAACCCTAATATTTTTTTTTTTGCACTGTTTCACATACATTTTGAAATAAGTGTCATATATTCTGCAGGACATACGTCTGATTATTAATTTGGAAATAAATAAATACATTTTTGGATTTTCCGTTTTCCGTATACGGTAACTTCTTTGACTTAACCTTTGCCTGGCTCTCGCATCATGCACAGACACAAAAGTTTTATCTCATTCTCAACTAGAAAGTGAATAAAAGCTTATTTCTAAAATATTTCAAACTGTTAGAAAGTGTAGTTTAGCTGAACCTCTCACTGAATAGCAGCTTCCTCCTCACCACCATCACTGGGTTATTTATCTCCACATACTGACATAGGACTGGATGGGTGTGTACCCGAGGGATAAACCGAGTCAGTGTTCATTTTCTCTTGTGATAGAAAGGTCTACCCCCACTCCACCTCAGGCTCACTGTGGTTCTTGGTGCGGACCATAAATGTTCTTTCTCATCTTAGGGATCATCAACCTCCGGGGCTCCTCACAGGTCCGCCCCCCCTCCCCACACTTTACTGTCTCTTCCATGCTTTCCTCTTTCATACTTAACGTGCAGCATTTCTTTGGCTCCACGTAGAGTTCAGAGATGTTCTAGGTAAAGTCAGCTGTTCACAGTCCACAGGTCAACTCATTAACCTGAGTGTGATTACACATTGCTTTGACTGATGTGCCCTGGCTATAAGCCGCCCACACTTGCCTCATTGCATTAAGATTCACGTGATACTTACTCATGCATGCCCATGACAGCATCTATACACCCACTCATACACACACACACACACAGAAGAGCTTTACATTTTAGGTACAAATATCAGTGTTGACATCCTCAGAGGATGAACACTGTTAACCACTTACAGTATATGTAAGACCATCGAGGCAATGACCTAATTCAGCAGAGGTGTACGAGTGCGGGTGGATGTATTTGCAGGCCGGGGCGGGGATACGTGCATGTGCACGACAGTTTCACGCACATATTATAAACAACTGACAGAAGTTATGTGGTGAATTTTCTATATAGTTCTGTAGCTGTGAAACTTGTTGTGGAAACAATATTACAGCATGGCATAGTGGCTATAAGCAAATGTCTATAACCGACCACGTGGCTGCACGAAGCATGAAGCAGTACAGTACTAACAACTCCAATGTTATCACCACGCCTTAGACAAAATAATACTCATTGCATGATGATATACCTCAGAGGTCAGTGTACAGCAGTAAAAACTGTTGTGTGACGACCCCACACACTCGTTTAAATAAAAGTCCAGACAACAAAACAACTGCTGGGGCTCGCTGTCTCTTAAAAAATGTCTCTGATTCATAACTCTGAAGTCTTTAAATCCAATCTATGGTTTGAATACTGGGAGACCACCATGGGCGAATCCTTTTACATATCTGAAATCAAGGAAAAAACTGCTGTAGCTCATACTGCCACTACCAATTAAAACTATTACTAGGGTAGCTAGTGCTAGTTAGCTACTGTCAATGGGGTTATACAGCAGACAACACCCAAAAGAGGTGTAAACACTCCTCAGCAATCCTCCGAAGCCACAATACATCCATAGTATCTACATCCAATACATAGTATCTACAAACAGGAACACAGAAATACAGCTAATTCAAACCATTAAAGGTCCATTTGAAGGATCTAGTGGCATCTAGTGGTGAAGTTGCAGATTGCAACCAACTGAACGCTCCTCACCTTAACACCCCCCACTCCAAGAATGTAGGAGAAAGTGGCACAAAACTTGCAAAAGGCGCTCTCTAGGGTGAGTTTGGTTCGTCTTTTCTGGGCTGCTGCACATGGAGGTTCGACACCAAAGGCTCATTTTAGTGTAAATAAATGACACAACGATTCTTTTTCCAGGTGATTATAGTGCACGAGCAGTTTGTTAAGAGCAGAGAGCTTCATAGATCTCATTTCTTCCTCTTTACTAAACCTCCGTCTTCCATTTGTTCCTGTGATGGGAACAGAAAGTGAAAGAAGAAGAGGGAAGGTTACAGCCCTGAAGCGTTTTTTTTTTTCAGCATCATCAGATTCGTGTCATACCGGGTAGTTTGCTCCTTTTAATGCTCAGGAAAACAGCCTGTTTCTTTGTGATACTGTATTTGAGAGAGGAAACATTCATTTCACAGTAGAACGATAATGGTAAGATATTAAAGTAAGGTTATGGTAAAGAGAATTCCTTGTGCTCGCACAATGTTTGCCTGATTGCTTTATGCCTGCAGATTTTCATTTCATCTATGCAATCAAAACACGATATAGAGCCACTTAAAAAAAAGTGTCATAATACATAAACACGATGATGTAGCTTAAAAGTTTTGCACCAAAGCTTCAGGTAATAAAACCTGAGCACAGATCCGCAGAGTGAAATGCCCGTTAGCTGGTTTCATATCACACAAAAAGGAAGAAGAAGAACAAAAACTCGAACTCTCGTACCTTTAAATAACCACTTGTGTCATTTTTTTCCTCCTCCAAGGAGCAAAAAGTGACTTGACACTTTGGCATTTGCAGGTTTGTAGACAAAAGCATCTGCTCTGCTCTCCGTGGGGGTTTCGGAGACGTGACACCATAAAAGATCACAGGGCGAAGGCAAACCGGGGCTGTTGTCATGGAACTCATCCAGGATGGAGAACGGACGTCAAAAATAGCATTTCTGCTGCTTCATTTATTCACCCAGCCCCCCTCTCATTATTTCTTCAGCGCCGCTCAGGTGCGATAGAGAGCATTCATTATGGTGTTACTTCATCTGCAGACACAG
This sequence comes from Protonibea diacanthus, assembly GCA_028641955.1. Lineage (NCBI taxonomy): Eukaryota > Metazoa > Chordata > Actinopteri > Sciaenidae > Protonibea > Protonibea diacanthus. The sequence goes on from CM053991.1 coordinate 2,674,698, forward strand.
AAATAAACAGTGTTACATTAAGGTGTTGTACAAAAGCACACTGAGGCTGCTATTATAAAGATCACAGTGGCACGACTGGAACATCGCACATTTCAAGTAGCCCCGCTGCTTTTTCTCACAAGAGGCTGCAAATTACATTTTGCACACTGAATAAATCCGGTATAATAATAATAATTTTGCCTCTTAACTCCTCCTGTCTGTCTTTGTGGACTGATCCCCTCCTCCTCCTCAGTCTCCTCCTCTTCTGTAACCCTTCACCCCTGTGCGTTAAGAAATGTAATTAACCTTGCTTTAACCTGCCGGGGCTATTCCACAGGCCGTTTGTCTTGTTACTTCACACCACTCAACAGTATCTCGACCCTTCACGAGCTCCTTTCATGTGAGGGTGGAAACAGAAGCCAGAGGTGAGTTTACAGTCGTGTGAATACATCCAGCGTGTGTGTGAGGGGTTAAAAAGCTGACATCGAAATCAGTGTAGTTAATACAGTTTAAGTTATGCTACATTTTGTTTGTTTATTTTGTGTTTCACACATATGTGGTGATTTAGAGTCATTAAAATGATTAAAGTGTAATAAATAAGTTGGATAACTTTAATTTGACTTTTTAAAGATTTTATTTGTTTGTTTGTTTGTCCCAGATTCACTCTTGTCCGGGTAGCACCAGCTAACAAACTGAGCTAACATGAGCTAACGGCAGCTGCAGTTTACTTCACTGTCCATCAGGAAACTCTGTAAATCACAGAGAGTTGAGGCGGAGCAGCCGGAGGACATCAGAGATGAGTTTTCTCCATAAAATATGATCCAGTTTCACCACTGATGAAATTCTGAAACTGTTTATATTCTTTATTTTCTCACAGTTTTCACAGTTTCTGATGAGAAGAGAGAAAAATAAAATGAAACATCAAAAGACATCTGCATGATGCGTGGACGTTATTTCATTGGACCGGTGTGGTTAGATAGAGTTTGTCCATAAGTTTCTGTTGATTAAGTCAGCTCCAAAGTACTTACTCGGTGGTTTGGAAGTTACGGCAAAAACAAGTAATTACCTCCTGCTCAGAATGCATTTTTACAAAGGTGTGTGTGTGTGTGTGTGTGTGTGTGTGTGTGTGCAAAGTATGAGCGGGAAGATGAGTGGAGTGTGTAATTACAGGGAAAACAAAGCAGTGCATCCTGATGCATTCTAAAGCAGACCTTGCTAACAACCCCCTTTGTTTTTTTACGCATGAAATTATGCGCCCACCAGGGCGTATAATTAGAAATCAATTAAACTCCATATCACACATCCAACTAAATTACTCAAAACAATTTGGCAGTATATTATCTAAGTGTACCCCCCCCTCCTCTTTCTCCTCTGTCTCCCCCAAAGGCTGAAATATTGAGAGGTTTGGGGAAAATTGCAGAAATGTCAAGTCCGTTTAGAAGTATTGAACCGGATGTGTCAGTGCTTATATAAATGAGCGTGGTGTGTTTACAGTAATATTCCAAATGAAAGTGTTTGAATGTGGCTGTGACGGCCAGTTATCACACATATTATTTCATATATTTCTTTTTTTTACAGGTGGAACAGGTGAATTCTGCAACAAGACGCCGGTCCTTAGCAGCCTTGTACCCCCAATAATTAGATCCACATTAGACGAGTCTGTGATTTATGTCCACTGCCAATGAGCGGTGCCATCATAGGAGGTAGTTTGACCTTCATGCTGGACAATATTGTAGATTGATCATTGTGCGTGTTCGATTTTCATGCAGGAGACCAGAGTTCACACACAGATCTGAAATTTATGTTTTTTTTTATTGACCATAACCACAACCTTTGTCTAACCTCAAGAGTTTCAGTTGTTTGATTCAGCGCATGCTGTAGAAGCCGTGTGCAGATATTGTAGAAAATCATTCAAACCTTTATTAATTATTCATGTCTGGTGACAGGATCGTCCTCAGACAGCCCCTGCCTGGTGGATTCCCTCGCCGTTCAAACTCTGTGCTCCGCTTTCCTGGTTAAACTTCACGTCCCAGATGACATAAACACGGTCACATGATGCTAGAAACAGGTTGAGTACCTGGAGAATTGGAGGCATTTCACTTAAATAATCACCAAAAACTACACAAAAACCTTATTTAGAGTCGGGAGGGCCGAATAAAATCAAAACGTTTTTATTTTAAATTGAACTATTTTCGACTTTTGTTACAATTGTGGCTAAAATATGGTATTTCTAATAGTTTAAACATTTTATTTGATTTCTGAAAATCATCTCGCAACCCCCTCCTTGCTGTGTCATGACCCCCTGAGGGGTCCCAACCCCCATTTTGGGAACCACTGGTATAGCTGATGAGCCCTTTCTGAATAATTAAACCACTCATTAGGGCTGCAGTGTCAGTGGACATATCACATGGGGACTGCAAGAACTTTGATTGCGTGACGGTAGTCTCATATTATAAGTTACCTTTATATAACTCCAGTTCTTTAAGTCTATAAAAGGACAGTTACTGAGGGGATGCAGCCTGATCTACATGTCTACAAGGCAGAGGTGATATCAGTGAATGAAATTAGATGCTCAACTATAAATCTAACCCCTTGCTTTGACGATAAATCCTGTTTAATACACTCAGAACCCTCAAGAGGCGGCTGACTGGTTGGAGGCAGCTCACGCTGAACCCTCCTGAGACCTCTCAGGATAAATTATTTATTCATATTTTTACTATCAGCGTCCTCTGTACTGTCGTCATTACACACACAGAGTCCAGTTTTACTCCTCGCTCCGACCTGATGACATACCCGCGACAACCTTAACAGTGCAGCTTTGTTTTTGCAGGACACAAACATGCTGAACTTATTTTTCATCTTTCCCCTCGCTTGCTTTTTTTTTTTTTTTCCTCCTCCAGCATATATTCTCTCCGTCCGCCCACTCACCTCCTCACATCCTGCATAGGAACACATTTGCGACTGATCAAAGACTGTACGGCTGACGGTTCATGAAAAGGAGAAGATAAAAGAGGAAGATTTATCAGTTTGCACGCTCGGATCACGATTTCTGAAATCAAGAACAGAGCTCGTATTATGTTAATGCGGCAGCAAATTAGTGCCACTTGAGTACTTTTGTGTTGTACGTGTGTGTGTGTGTGTGTGCAGGCATGTCCTGATATGAATAATTTGTGTGTTTGGTTTTTTATTCATTTCAAACCTCAAATTAAACAACAGCTGCTTGGATAGAAATGCAAATTGATCTGCGTTTTTATTTGACTGAGTGAGAGGGACGGCCTCCCAGGCTTCCTGCCTCGCTCCTTGAGATTTCTTCTGTAATGGTTATTTCTGAGAGCGAAGGAGAGGAGCGCTCATTCACTGGAGTTCATAATGGCCCTTCTCTAGCCATGCAGAATAGGATGGGGGTTCTTTCAGGGGATTGCTTACACTCTCTGCCCAGACGTCCGCATCGAGCTCTTTCAGCCTCAAAAATACATCTCTGGGAGTCGTTTGGCGCCTTCAGAAGATATAAGACCAAGGCAACCAGCCCACCTTGACGACTAAAAGCCAGCCTTACGCTTGTCCAGTGGCTCCAACTAATTTATTTATCATTACTGCTAGCATCACAAAATTGCCATTTGTGGTAAGTGGCTCTCTGAAAAGCTGCAGTTCCTCAAACGTCCACTTGAGGCTGGCTCCAAGTGTCCATAAGTCCCCATGTTAAAAACTTCACAGCAGAAATAAACATGTTTACAGCCTGGTACAAAAAACAGTTTTGGTCTCTATAGCTAATTTCCCCGTTCATGACAACTGTACTGAGGGTGAATTTATATACAACTCACCTGTTCACATTATATTAAGGCTTAAAGTTATGCAGGATTAAGAGCGTGGATGCTTTGATTGACAGGTGGGTGTCGTTACAGGTGGTTTGTTTGAGCAACCAGGCTTCATTCAGCCCGCCTCAGGTCCATCAATCAAAACCATTCTGAATTAGACGGCGTCCACACTCATGAAGTATTATTTTGATAATCCATAATGTATTTTCAAAACATTCACTTATTCCAGCTTCTCAGACGTCGTACTTGATAAATAAATTGAATCTCTTTGGATTTTGGGGGTGTTAGCCTTTGATTGAATCACTTTGGGCTCAAATAAATTGTGATTTTTTACTATTTTCTGACATTTATCGATGAAATAATACAGATACTGATAGCAGCACAACACATTTCACAGTCTCAGGTGAGTGAAGCTTTGCCTGATATCTTCTGAGCTCATCTGAGGTCATAAAATCTTGATTACCATCCATTAAGATCACAGATTGGGATTATTAAATTCATCTGATAGCTGCTTTTATTATTTGATTTCATTATCCAGCAACAGTCCCTCAGTAAACTTCCTTCACTCCTGCTCCTCTTTGTTCTCACGCTGAGATCAGCAGTGTGTGTGTGTGTGTGTGTGTGTGTGTGTGTGATCCTGCAAACCATCCTGCATCACAGCTCCGCTGTATTATCCCCAAATGCTCACTATTGTCCGCTGGATATCAGCCTAGACTACTATTGATTTCATTCTGCTTATTACTCCTAACCCCCTCCTCTCCTTTCCTCTCCTCCTCCTCTTCCTCCTCCTCCTCCCCCCTCCATCGCACTCACGCTTCCCACCTCCCCTCAGCCTCTCTCTCATCTCCCTCGGACTGCAGCAGAGAAAAAAAACCCCGCTGCATCGAAGAAGAAGAAGAAGAAGAAAGAAGAAGAAGAAGAAATCTCGGGCGCGATGCCTCCGATCTGTGCCGCTGTGTAGAGACATCTCATCGAGCTCGGTGCGATGCGTCTGATCCTCTGCGCACTGTAAGTCTTTCTTTTCTCTCTCTGTGAAAAAAAAAATGTGCCAAACTGTAACTTCATCTCTCTCCGCACTCCGCTGCTGCTGGCACATAGATGGCATCTTCAGACCCGCCTGTTGTGGATCATTTCACATGCGTGGGAATAAATTTAAAATTACGTGATTAAAAACGCTTCTCGTGGCGAGAAATCCGGATTAAACCCTCCTCTGCTGCATGATTGACGGAAAAGTTGAGCAACTTTCCAGGAGTTGTCCACCATGTGTGCTTAGAATAACAAATTCGCAGCACATGAACTATATTTGATCTGAATATTTATGTAATATTTTGCTTTTTAATCATGATTCCTGATTAATTTGCATTTATTCTTTTTAAGTTTTGCAACAAACAAACAAACAAAAAATCATCTTGCAACCAGGAAATTTGTGACTTCCAATGCAGATCTAACGTGTGTGTGTGTGTGTGATGGTGTGTGTGTGATGGTGTTGGGGTGTTACCACACTGACGTGCTCAGTGCTCGTGGAAAGATGAGTTGGCACACACACACACACACACACACACATAGACACACACACACATACGCACGGCGGAGGCAACCCCGAGCTTTCCCCGCGTCCGCCGAGTGCGCACATGCAGGCGGAGTGAATCTGCAGTGTGGAGCTGCACACACACACACACACACACACACACACACACACACACACACACACACACACACACACGCACACACACGCGCGGAGAGAGAGCACAGATCCATCCATTACTCAGGGTTTAATGCTCGATGCAGTGTGGGGGGATAGTCTCCTCACTGTACGGCGCACTGTGCCGCCGCTTCGCAGGGAGGATTGATTCTCAGGCAGCAGGACAGCCCGAAATCTAATTATGGGACGCGACTTGCGTCAAAAAGACTCCGGTGGTGATTGATGCGCCTTTCTGTACGTGGTCTGTGGGCTGTGCTCAGTCCGGTGGAGCCGCTGTGCAGGCTGCAGTACAGTGAATGGTGTGAGTGGAACAAAGAGGAGGAAAGTGACAGATGAGTTGCTGCCCAAAGAGGCTGCATGGGAAGTCTGATTGGATCAAACATGAAGGACTGACCATGTGTTTGCTGCAAAGCTGCACGAAGGTTCGCTTTGAATAGATATTTGTCAAACACCAAGTCAGTAAATGAATGTTTGCCTCAGCTCTGTGTATACCTCAGTGTTTGCTCCTATTCAGTGTTTCTATTGTGCCGTTATCTCGACTTCATCTGTATATTTGATGGGAAACTGAGCACAAAAGGAGGTGTTTGGCTCGCAGGGGTCTGCACCACATGTCATGATGAAGGAGGGCCAGGGCAGAAAGTCATGGATGCAATCTGTCAGCCAATCACCAGCCTGGAAAGAGGAGGCGATAGTAACATCATTAAACTGCTCAAATGTGCAACCACGCCAAGAAAGATGCAAGCAGACGGCAGAAGATCTCAAATCCTCACTGGCAGATGATCTTGGTTGCTCTTATAGCAGTCTGCCTGCTGCACTTCATGACTCCTCAGCTGTTTATACAAGATTCAGTTTCCACTTTAAATGTGAGGATGTTCAATAAGGAACTGAATCCTGTTTAGGGGGAACTTAAATGAATAGTTTGACATTCAAACGTTTGCTTCCTAGATGAGAGGATCAATACGTGGTGCTCCAAGAAGTCACCGCTTTAATGTGAGAGAGAGAAAGACGAACTTTAGAGCCGTCGAGATGAATGATGCTAATTTTGAAGAAGCACTAAGTTGAGTTAGAAATGTTTAAACCTGAGCGAAAAAACCTGAATCCGCTTCGTAAACCTTTAAAGACGAGAAGAAAAAAGAAAAACGCGAGATCGAAACTGCAGTTATGCAAATATTTGAAGTCGGTTCGTCAAGATAAACGGTTGGTGGTGCTAATTTTCAAGTCACAAGCTGTTAAACTGTTGTAGAAGAAGAGGGTGCAAAGTGGAAAAGTGCAGTAAGTATAGTTTGGCCACTTGAGGCTGCCTCCAGAACTGAGTCAGTCTCCATAAGTCCCCATGTTAAAAACTTCACAGCAGAAATAAACATGTTTACAGCCTGGTACAAAAAACAGTTTTGGTCTCTATAGCTAATTTCCCCGTTCATGACAACTGTACTGAGGGTGAATTTATATACAACTCACCTGATTGACAGGTGGGTGCCGTTAAAGGTGGCTTGTTTTAGCAACCAGGCTTTATTCAGGCCGCCTCAGCTCCTCCATCCACCTCTTTGCCCTCTCCAAGATGGCGAACCTCAAATGGAGAAAAACAATGTCGAAAACAGCTCTGCTCTCTCGTCTGATGACACCTGTGGAGGTGTCGATAGGTGGATTTTGTTACCTTCAGACAGACCTAGGCTAGCTGTTTCCCCCTGTTTACAGTCTTTATGCTAAGCTACGTTAGCCACCTGCTGACTGCAGCATCATATTTTCCAAACAGCCGCAAGATTGATCCTCTTGCATGAAAGCGAGTAAGAAAAACTGTGAGTTTCTCAGCTAATATTAAATAAAAAAAAGCACTTTTCTCTTAAGATTCATGTTTGAGGACCAAATGAAGACAAACAAACACTCTCACACACGCTTTTCATCAAACTGCCGTTTGTGTATCCACTCAGGGACCCCCACAGCATCTGGACGAACTCCAGCAGTCGGTAAACCCTCACAGACATCATTATATACGAGCAATCAGGCGGCCATGTCTGTGTGTGTGTGTGTGTGTGTGTGTGTGTGTGTGTGTGCACATCAGGAGGAGAAATTAAGTGTGTTGTTTTCATAGCTCCCTTTGCAGCAGAGCATTTGTGGATATCTTTATGTGTCTCTGCTCTTCATTTGTGCTCAGTAGCTCTGTGAGCTCTGAGGCATGTTGCTGCCGTGTTCATTAGTTTAATCTGAACTCCGACTCCACCGCTCCCCCGGCAGCCATGCTACTTCAACAGCCGCTCGAGGCTGCGTGTTTTAAAACGCTTCTTCATCTGCCTCTTCCTGAATTTGGCGTCGTGTGATCAACGTTTGGATCAAACTTGAGCTCGCCTACAAAGTCTCCGGACCTGCAGTCAGCTGCAGGTCGTCGTCACTCTTGTGTTTTGGCGCAGCACTCTCCGTGACCTCTGTCAGTCCTGCGGGAAAAAGTTATTTTTTCACCTTTTTTTACCTACTTTCCAGCCGTGTGTTCCTGATGCAGTAAACCTGCCTTCAGAGAAGCTTAATATTTAAATCCATTTACCTCACTAATATAACAAAAAACACGACTAAGCTGCGTGTTACATCCTCTGCCCTGGTTTTCCATTGGCTCGGGCAGCAGACGTAGCGCACAGGTCACAGATCAGGGATTTCTTTGGCTGGTAAAACCGACAAAGTCGAGCAAAGTTAAACATTTCGGGTTCAACCTTTCTGTTGGACGACACTCCGTGTTGGCACTCAGCCGAGTGGCCTCATTTAAATGAATGAGGGAGAGGGAAAGTCAGTTAGAAAGTTGTTAGATAGTTTGATTGTTGTGGGAATGGGCATTTGCTGAGCTGCAGCACACGCGCACAAAGACGAGATACGTTGTTAAATGAAGGGAAATAAATGAAAATCAAAGACGGGAAGAGAGAAGGTGATCTGCTGCAGATATCAGATCAATTTACAGCCCTAAAGCTGATCATATTTCTCTTTAAGATCCGAGCTATTGGTGTATTTAATGTTGGACTGCACGAAGGAAGACCTGCTTTAATTCTGTCCGAACCTAAACCTCACTTCTGTGGCATCTGCCGAGCTTGGCGTGTAGTTTTATTCACACGATGTACATTAGCAAATGCTCACTGCAGCCATCTGTGGACACACTGCAGAAAGCCTGTAGGGCTCTGCACACACACACACACACACACACACACACACACACACACCACTTGCATTTGCATGTCGTCAACCAGTGTGTCGCATGCAGATACAGGATCTGATCTTGCTTAACTTGCATGTTAATGTTGCCATCGCACACTTTTGACTGGAGGAAGTCGACGTTTTCTCCATTTCACCCCTGCACGGTGCGTCCTCACTGCACCTGCAGAGTGTATGTGTGCTGCGCGCGCGTGCATCTACCGTATACGCGCGCGCGTGTGTGCGTTTGCGTGAGTGATTAATGAACGTAGCTGGATGGCGTCAGCGGGCCATGACAGCACGACAGCGAGGAAAATCATTTCTTTCTTTCTCTCTCTCTCTCTCTCTCTCTCTCTCTCTCTCTCTCTCCGTGGACTGCTGATTCAGAGCTCGCAGGAATTTTTGCTGATTGCTAAAATCACATCATAAGGGTGCCGTTATAATAACCCCCAATCACAGCATCACAGCAGAAGGCGAAGGGGAGTCGCCATCAAAAAGGAAATAAAAGCGGCCATAAACGATATTAGCTTAGCTGTTTATCGGGGAGGGGAAAGGCCAAGGTTGTGGGTTGAAACGCGGCACCTTCTTGTATAACCGCATGTCGTGTGAAAATGTTCCTTGAGTTCCTTGAAAAGAGGGCTGGACATCTCTGAAGCCCGAAAGGACTTGGAAACGGGGAGACTTCTAAATGTCAGCATTAATGACCATTTGCATAAGGAGGAGAACAGTTAGCCTATCATGAATAATGAAATGTCAACAGAAGAGGGATATCTTTCATGTCCCGCGTCGCCAGCAAGACGATGACTTTGAAATTCTTGGTGCAGGAACCACAGATCAGGGATTATACAGACCCGGCTGCCTGTTATGCGCCGTTCATTCATTTCCCCCTCCATTATAAAAAGTTCTCTCGGCGTTGCAGTGCGGTCGGTTGATTGGATGATTATTTTCTTCTTGGCCGTTTGGTGTGGAAACTCTCAGAGCATATCATGAGGTTTATCGCAGACGTCGACCTTTTAGTCTCAGACATCAGGAGCTCAGTTTGGAGGCTGGAAATGAAGAGGGCCATGCTTCGGTACTCAAGACAACATGACGTTTCCTGTGATATGCTATTTTTAGGAAGATATGAACCTCCAGCTCATACGCCTGTTATTGCAACAGACTTTTCTACCTATGCGATATTTAGTTTGTCAGTGGCAGTGTAGAAATGTTGTAGTGTAATCTGCACATCAAGCAAGGTCAACAATCAGTCAGTCCCAGATTTACTCTTGTCCGGCGGTCACTCTCTCCTTTTCTCTTCTTAGCTTCCTCTTCTGTCTTTTCTCCTCTGTCATCGTGTCCATAGAGGCTGCTGAGCTTGCCTAGCTCCGGTTCTGGCACGACACGGCGGCGGCTCCTTGCTCGCTCACTCTCTCCTTTCCTCGTTTAACATCCCATTTTGTCTCCTCTCCTCTGTCATTCTGTACATAGCGGCTGCTGAGTTATACTGTACTGCCCCTTTGCCCAGCTCCGGTTCTGGCACACACTTTACTGTTTGGGCTGACATATCAACACCTTTCAAGCTGATATGCTCCACTACATCCACCATTTGAAGTCACATCTCTGGCTAGCTAATTAAGGTGAATAATAAGATATTCAACCTCTTTTAACTCTGTTTATGGTCTCTGCCATCTCCTGTGGCAAATCTGCCCTTTTAGCTGCTGAATGCTTCACCAGCCAGTCTTACACTGTCTGTCTGGTGCCGAGCAGGTAGCGCACAGTGGGTTTTTTATAGCTTTTTCACAGAAAACAGCTGCCCGCTGCGTCTGAAAGCGACGCCATGAGAGCGGGGAGAGCGAATCAAAACGGAAAATAGCAAAACAAAGAGCCGGAGCTCATCATACAGTCGCTAAAGAGTTTTCTCTGTGGGTTCATCACTACGAGCGAGCCCTTTCATATCGTCGTCGTGAGGAAGTGATTGTGATGTGCTTGCCACTTGAAGTTTAGGGGCACTGAGAATGTTTGGTGAAGGTTAGAGGAAGATTGTGATCATAATTGAAGGAATAGTTTGACATTTTGCTCATTCGCGTCATGCCAAGAGTTAGAGTGAGCAGATATAAACATCTGAACCTTCAAGCAGCACTCATTATAATAAAAACTGGCTTGAAAAACATGTAAAGCTTCTCTTTTTCTGCCTTGATGCTTCAACTAAAGTGACCAGTTTTATTGTAGGAGCTGCTGCAGTGTGAATCCTGATGGCTGTATGTCTTTTTCATTTATTGTCCTGAAGTCACGGGATGGTGAGATTTGTCTCATCGGCCCGGCGTTTAGATGCATCCGTGGCCACGGGCAGTTAGTGTCTCATCATCTGGCCGTGCACAAAGTTAGTTAGAACACATTTCTTACTTCATTTCATTGCTGCATTGCACCAAAAATTCTCTTGGGCTCCCTTTTACGTCGCTGTGGAGCCTCCGGCGCTTACGTTCAAATGACAGATCCTAACTGATGTTTTATCTAATCCCGCAGAGCAAAGGTGAAAAGAAACACCATACATCAACCTGCCACGGTGTATTTGGGCACTTAACCCAGCCTCAACACGTCAGTGTATGCTTACCACTCCAGGGACCGGAGATACAAATAGAGTAGCGTGTTAAGCCTAATGTAGAGGAGATGGATTTTTTCTTATTATTTGCTGATAGACGCAGTCATATCACAACGATATGGCTGCATTGTATCGTGTTATAGGCCTGTTGTAGAGATACTTCTTCTTTGGCTAACTGCTGAACATGTCAGTCATCTGCACAGATATTATTATTGTCTCAGGTTTCTTCTCTTTGTGTTTTTGATTAGCAGATGCCACTGACTGTTCATCTTCTTGAGATCAACAGCTAACACGTGATGCGTCACTTGTAGATGTTGTTATTTGTTGGGTTGTTCTGGACACGTTTTCTTGGTCCGGACGCTGATCCGAGGTTTTCCTACGTTGGACATTTCTGATAATAATCTGATAAATGTTGATTAACACATGCGACCTTCTGAATTCGCAATTCACAAGCTACTTGATCCAAAAGCTGAAGCTCCTGCAGCTTGGTCACTGCAAAATATGATGAGGCACCTCTCCAGAGTCATTTCTGGATGTGCACGGCTCCGTGATCAATTTTGCGGCATATTTTGTTGGGTAGGACCATGCAGTGGTATTTGTGGTGGTATGGAGAATGCACTGTCAAAAGTATCACACCTAAATTATTGATTATTTATTGATATTAAAGTTTAACTGGGAGGAATGCTGTTCCTGAAATCGTCGTGAAGCAATCTGCTGGGAGTTGTTGGGTCTACAGAAACACTCACAGCTGTGCAGCGCTGTTACAACATTAACTTTTTATTTATTTTTGTTTACTTGCATTAATCATTTAACAAGGATTCAGTGTCAGTTAAAGTGTTGATGCCGCACATTAATAAAAAAGAAGATGCATGTTATATCAGTGTTTTCCAGTCAAACAGTAAGCATGAAAATGCCTCTCCATGTGTGTTTAGCATGTGCAGTATTTTTATATTTGCTCTGTCTGTACTCAGTAATAGCCCTGTCAATAACTGTGTTGCTAAAGGGGCTTTGGAGTGTAATGTGAGGCCCAGAGCTCGCTGGTGTTTCTCCTGCAGCAGTCTTCGGGCCTGATGGCTGCTGACTGCAGTGTGGCAGACGGACGGCTCGGGCCTGATGTGTTGACAGGTCTTCTGAGAGGCCACGCCACTGTCACCGCAGAAAGAAGCCTAAGGGGAGTCAGTCATACATGCTGACGTGTATTCCCAACCTAGAAATGAATAAGCCCTGACACAAAACATGGTCACTGAAGCCAAATTTACAAGAATGTAATATTTCTGGATGTATAATACAAATGAATAAATGATGTCGGCTATGAATAACTTACTTCACTTCTACTGGACTTGACGCAAATGTGCACTGACCCCAAATAAGAAGGTAGAGCTAGCTTGGCTTTGTCCAAAGGATAATCTATCTACTAGCAAAGCTCACTAATTAACACTTTATATCTCGTTAAGTTGTGGTTTTACATGGGTTACGTGTCGTGCCATGTCTTGGCTAGAAACAGTGAGTGTCCAGTTACGAAGCAAAATTAGCATTTCTTTGAAGTCATATTTAAGCTAGTCGCTCTCCTTTTAGCTCCGCTTTTGGTCTCCTCCACCTACCGAGGGAAATACCTGGCTCTACAGCTGCTAAATACTTCATTGTGTTCACTAGCTAGTTGCTAACTTTGCCTGTCTGTGTTGCTAAAAACAGCTGCTAACTGTTGTTGGAGATGAGCCGAGTGAGAACGAATCAAATTAGCATTAAGTTTGTGGGGCAGAAAACCACAAAGATTAGTTAAAAGACGCTGTAAAGCTGCGTCAGAGCTCAGGGGATCCGCACTGCATGAGAGCAATAAGTATTTCTCAAAAACAATTCCTTTTGAGCTGATATAACTGATATATAATACTGTACTGCAGAATACTCAGGACCTGGATCGAATGTCTTCCATCTGACAGTCACTGATAATGTTGTGAGCTTTTTTTTTTTTTTTGCTTTCACAACATGCAGCAAATGTTCTCAGAGATGCACTGATGCATTTTATCACCTTTTGCAAGCCACTGCAGTCAGAGACAATGAAGTCTACAGCAGTGATGTGGAGGTTGACTGGGTCACTGTGACTTTTTTCAGACTGCTGCTGTCTTTTCCTGCACAATGCGGAGATGTTACAGGCCTCGGGGGGTCATCAGTGATGTGAAGCTCTTGACTCTCGACACGGCCCTGTTAATGAGTACAGTAATGACGACAAACAGCTTTTGATGATGTCTACACAAGGTGTTTCATCCCCAAGCGTTGTTTCATCGCAGCCCATCATCAGACCGACTGCTGTCACATCATCAGCAAGCTAATAATGGGATAAAAGAGCACATCAGTGGACTGAATACAGATCACTGAAGGACTCCAGTGCCACGATCCTGGAAATAGTCCAGAAATACTTCAAGGACACAAGTTTTAATCAAATATAACTCTCTCCTTGGATTGCGGTTGTTAGTTTGTTTGAGCTTGGCTGACGTCTAACAGATTTATCACCATTACAGTACATAAGTTTTCACAATAAATCACATTTATTTGGACTTATTTTCAATCTAATTGGCTTGTTAAAAGTGGCAGCACACGCTGTCCAGACAGACTGCAGGTCCATGACGTGGTACTGGATCCGCTTTCCACCAAAGTTTTGCTTCTACTTCTGCTAAAAAAGTTAACAAAACATGCAGCTTATTAAGAACACCTCATTCTCTACGTCCAAATGTAAGAGTCCTGCAGTAAATCTAACCTTTATGAAGCTCATCACATTCTGTTTTCTTGACAGTGTGCCAAAGATATGCTTATTCAGCTCTGTTTGGAGGCTGTAGCGTGTGGCGTGTCGTCAACGGTTTTGCATGAACTTGCTGCTTTTTGCAAATAACAAAGCACATTTGTAGCTTTGCTACAAACTTAGAGAAGTTACTTTTCATTGGATATGCTGCAAAGATGCTCTGATGAACCGGCGACCCTTGCGACTCCGATAAGGAGGAACGGTTACAGAAATTGGATGGATGGATGGTGGAAGATTGCGGTTCTCATGAGAGTTCTTTTGCATATTACAATTAAAATATCAAAGATCCGGGATCATTAGATAGTTTTCAGTCTGAAAATACTCAGTGACCTTGCACAGTTTGTTCTCAATGAATCATTTTCTTTTGTTATTTCCTCACTAGTAAATCATTTCCACTCCATTAGTGGAGTGCAGTTTGTATCAGCTTCAGCGGGCAGTTTGCCTGTCTCCGTGTCGAAATGTTCTTCTTGAAGTTATTTTCAGTGTGCCAAGAAATACTTCAGTCGAGTATTTGTGACAGACAAGCTTTGTTCAAGCTAAATCTTACTTTTCTTTTTCTGTCCCCGCAGGCTGAAAGTCTCTTCTACTGAGCTCTGACACAGTGAGGATCTTTCAAATTTGAGATCAACTGTCTCAGCGCTGTCTGGCTACACCCAACCAATGGAATTAGACATCATTACTTAATCATTAGTTTCCCGGCAGCTGACTTCCAGCGTTCATAAACTGCCTTAAGTCTCGCTCTGTCCGGGAAGAGAAGACAGAAAGAAAAGAGAATAGGTCGCTTACATTGGGAGCACCTGGTGGAATAAAAGCTCAAGAGAGTTGAATTAAAAGACTTTTAGTGCCGGCCGTCCTCGTGCCAAGATGGATGAGACACATAACAACAGGACTTCCTTGGCTAAAGGTGCCAAGGACATCGCTAAAGAAGCCAAGAGGCACGCTTCCAAAAACTTCAGCAAAGCTGTTGATCGTGCCTCGGATGAATACTCGACTCATCGCAGCTACAACCGCTTCCAGAACGAGGACGAAGAAGAGAATAACTACAACAACTACGCCCAGCAAGACGGCCACTACGCCGACAACGCAGCCAACGACGAGGACGGAGCCTCCAGCGATGCCACGGAGGGCCACGACGACGAAGATGAGATCTATGAGGGGGAGTACCAAGGCGTGCCTGCCTTCAACGACGGGAAGGCCCGGGACGGTCAGGTAGCGCTGGGCCAGCCGGTTTCTATGAGCCTAAAGAGCCGCAAGGAGCTGGAAAATGAGAAACAGGCAGACGAGGAGGAGCTGGCCCAGCAGTACGAGCTGATCATGCAGGAGTGTGGCCACGGGAGATTCCAGTGGCAGCTGTTCTTCGTGCTCGGGCTGGCGCTCATGTCAGACGGTGTGGAGGTGTTCGTGGTGGGCTTCGTCCTGCCCAGTGCTGAGACAGACATGTGCGTCCCCAACTCTGGCGCCGGATGGCTCGGTAAGGATTCAGTGTTCACACACACACTACTGCATCTCACCACATATGTAATGCAGAGACTTAAAGTTTGACTTTTGTTTCTATCACATCTTCCTCCAGTATGTGACCCAACACTGACACAAAGTTTTCAGCATTTCCAGGTGTTCTTCATGGGATTTTAGAGTTATAACATAAAAGTTATAAAACACAACTTTCTAACTTTATTCAGTGATTTTGGTGAAGCTGGATCAGATTTTCTACATGATGGGCTGGATCTCAGCACAGACTAACTAGGAAATAACGTTACACTCTTACACACTTTCCTGATGGAAAGATTGTAGTAGCGAACTGTCGTTAACTCGATCAGCCGTGCAGCTAACCAAACCGACTCAGCTCCGGGATGCCATGAACCAATCCCGGCAAGAAAACCCTCTCGGCAGGCTGCTGTACTGCTGGTTTTGGAGGTTCTGTTCCATCCTGGGTCCGGTCGTGTTCACTGGAAGGCAGACGCCGGTAGATCATAGTGCTACCTGCAATGAGAATGTTATTTTTAACCTTCATTACTTCTTTAGTCATACATATTTAACGTTACAGAGAAATACATTAGATTTAAAATCCATTTTTTTCTGGCTTTGAGAGAGTATCTGACCTGAAAGCTGCAGCTTAATTAGATTATAGAGTCCTTACAGAGACAACCAAACACAACATGATGGAAGTCAGTGCTCGTGCTCGGTTACGGGAGGAAGAAACAGGTTACAGACTGTATGTATATTGATTTACTGAGCGAAAGCCTGAAGCACTTCATCAGGCGTGTTCTGAATCTGGATGTGACCAAGAATCAGATTTATGGACTCAAGTCATAGAGTCAAAAAAGACTTGCAACTGGACTTTTGACTTAAAAATACATTAATAAAACAGCTCATTTGCCTTCATTTGCCTCGTTATTCTTATACATTATACAGTAACAGTCGCAGTGAGCTGTCTTAGACAAAAGTCAAAGTATCTCTAACACTCAATACTGGGCTGAGGTGGCACCACCTCCTCTCTGAAAGCCCGTCCTCGTGGGCAGATAAACATATTGCCCTTCATGACGTACTGACTACGTGTTCCTCGGGGAGCCGTCGCCCACGCAGACACAGTTTGACGCTGATGCGTGTCAGCAGCAAATATATTTGATCCCTTCCTTGCACATCTGGACCGCTTCACACTGACACAGTATCAGTGTCCCTCTTGGCCAACATGTTCCTTCTGTTGACGGATGTCACGTTGAGGGATCCTGTTCATTTTCTACACGGAGAACGGAGATCTGGTTGACTGACAGTTCGCTGTGTCTAAATTTGCATAAACACGACTCACCCTCAACTTTATGCAAATGAAGCCCAGCGCGGCGCAGCAAGCTCCCGAAACTCAGATCACACTGTAAAACTTTGCAGCACTGCTCAAATATGAAGATTGCCTGTTATAACTGTTTACTGCTTAGCTGTGGTCGTATTGGAAACAGGATGCCAGTGTGACCTGCCAGAACCGGAGTGTGTGTTCTGCCAAAGCAGTACGTCCTGTCCGTTAACTTAACAGCTAACTAACTTTGCTGGTTAGCTAATTAAATAAATGAGCCTGGAAACTGTCACACTGCACACACGGCAATCTGTTGAGCCCTCCGTAGTTTCTTTGTATCACAGACAGAAGTGAAGCCAACGTAGAAGAACCTGTTCAAATTATATTAAGTTATGCAGGATTGACAGGTAGGTGCTATTACAGGTGGCTTGTTTGAGCAACCGGGCGTCACTGGGCCTGCCTCAGCCTTCAGACACCTGTGGACAACGTTGCTTACTGCAGCTTCCCTCCTCAGTTCGTACTTCACCCAAAACAAGATGACAAATCGGCCTCTAAACTAGATGCACCTTGAGCATTAAAGCATGCAGATTATTTATACACATTATTATAGTATGCACCCAAAAATTAGTTGGTATTTTTTATGGCCATGACTCGAACTTGAGTGCAAAGACTTGGTCCCACCTTTGCCAAGAATAGTGAGACTTTTTGTGACAAATCCTAACTTCTTCTAGATGTCATGAGTCATCTGAAATTAATCTGGCAGTGAAGCCATGAATTCGGCTGAGAGTCACCTCTCCAGGCGTTGGAAAAACTCCTGACTGATGCAGTTAAATGGAGGTAAAACTCACGAAGTCGCAGGCTGGTGGCAACATTTGAAATAATCACTTTCCCTGCTAGCAAACTGCTAATGATGTGTGCTGTTTATGACACGCAGGCTTGTGCATTGGGTAGAGTAGCGGCGGGTGACACTTTCATCTCATTTGCTTTAGGAGCTTGCCAGTGGGTTGTCATGGCACCAGGTATTTGGATACACGAGTAGGAGGTGTGTTAAGCTCGATGGATCTCTCCCACACTCGGCGGAGAAAAAGTTGTGTGTTTTTGTGCCACTAATGTGTCTGTATGTTCGAATGTTTGTTGTCTGTGATTTGGCTTCGTCAAATCATTTTTCCCTTTCACTGTCCGCACTTCAGTGTCCATGCTTAGTGTTAAATGAAAGCATTAGTCACTTGTCATAGAAAGAGTAAAGAAAAAAACACCTTTTTGTCCTTTTACGATATGATTGTGCCGTTTCATAACCCGAAACAGAATGCTAACCTTTGTTTTTTTTTTGGGGGGGGGGTGCAGGGTGATTTATTATCACCCAGATTTCACCCGTACGACTGACTCATCACTCGGTGGGAGACAGGAGGTAGAGAATAGAAAGAATGAGTCATTTTACCAGCTTGCACACACACACGCCGCATAAATACAAGATGTGTGTACATGCTCACTCACAGATGTACCTGCAGAAGAAAAAAAAAAACTTACACAATAGAACTGATTGGTGTTTTTACCACGATTTCTCTGTGAAGGTCGGCGACTCTTGAAGAGATCAACAAGAGCCTCTTCAGACTGAAAACAAGCGAGAGAAACAAGAAAACCGATACGGAGACGTCACATTTGGTTACGGCGCAGTCTTGAGCTAATAAGTTGACCTTTAATGAGCTCAGAATGAAGTGCAAATAACTGAAGTACAGTACGCGTTGGAGCACGAGCAGCTAAATTAAATAACGTCTTTGAACAGCCGTCATTGCTCTGTAGCAGCAGACGTGGATGAGATTTATTTTGGCCGGATCGTGTTCAGTGCATAACATCAAGCACTTACACAAAAATAGATATTGATTAGGTGGAAAGGGCTTTTCCAGACACGAGGAGCTGAAGCAATCTCAGGTCAGGACTCCTGCCAGGAAGAGAGTTAGGTTGCATCTGAATGTTGTTGGAGTTTTTTGGGAGTAAAAGCGATGGAAGCTTCATAATCCTTCCACAGTATTAACAAAGATGATAACTTTTGCTATCATGGAGTGTTTCAAGTACTAACACCTGCCATAAGTAGTCTGACTATAATGTAAACTCAGCAGGTAGCAAGGAAAAGTATCCAAAGGCTGATCTGGGCTGTGAGCTCGGAGCACCGGGGCGAGAAAAAGGAGATTTTCAGACGTGGTGACAGGAGAGCGGAGTCGGTGTCGTGCTAGAACCAGAGCCAGGCAAGCGGGCTGAGCAGACAGACAGACACCGAGTACTGTACCCAGAAAATAACTCATTCACCCGTCTATTAGCATTCCTACCATCTCTCTCCATGATCTACTCCAACACTGAGCCTTCCACAAACTGTCTCTCCCTTTAATATAATACAGAAGATGAGATGCTGTCCAGATATGGGATGTTCCAGGTTTTTTTTCCCTCTCCTTGCTCTTGTCTGTCCTCTCTGTTACCCTCCTGCTGTAATCCCTCTCTTACACTCTCTCTGTGTCTCATAGCCATGCAGGCGATCTGAAGATACGGGCCGGAGTTAATCTCTGCAGCATTGTGCTTCACTGCAGTTTAGCCATGGTAGACTGGCTCACGTACCTCCCCAGAGAGAGGAGAGGGAGAGAGAGAGAGGGAGAGCGCCGCTCTCACACGCTTCCTATCGATGCCCTCCCTCTTTCTTTTTCTCATCCACCACATATGGCTTTAATTTGTCTGCGGGTGTTTTCCTACATCACGGTTAAAATCCTGAAGATGTAAAGTCTGAAGAAAATGAGGCAGGTGTAGCAAAGAGTGAAGACCTGGAGGAGTACATCTGCACGAGGGTCTGCTCGCAGGAGCTTCGTGTAATCGATGCCATCCTTTCTCAGCTCCGTGCTGGTTACTTTACCGCTGCCGTCATCGACAGCCAAAGTTAATCAACACAATGAATAGGCTCCTCTGCGGCCCCCGAGGTTAGCTAATTAAAAAGTCCAGGGACAACAACATTTGTTGCCACCTCTTCATTGCCTGTCCTCGTCTCTTTCTCCCCTCACAACAAAGCAGGATCCATTCACCCATTCACTGTCCAGAGGCAGAGAGGTCACAATTCAAGCCGTAAAAAACCTGATTGAGTCGTCGCGTGTTTCTCGTATCGATTACAGTCCGTGCCTCGAACGAGGACCAGAGTTCACCTCTGTAAGGTCTCTGTCGGTAAACTGATGATGATGCATAAAAACTTTTAATTTGAATTTAATGATCAGCTTGACAAATGATCAGAGGAAAAAATCATTAATTTGCAAATCACTCCAGCCGGCGCACCGAGCATACACTGATTTAAGTGACTTAAAGCAGATAGAAGATAATACACACATGATCTGAGTAATAAAGGATTTTAGTGCTGTGTTTAGGTCATGTTGTAAATAAGAGAAGCCAAGTGGGAGAAAACTGCCTTGGTGCAGGATATTGAGAGTTTTGTGCAGCTGTGTTTTCATCAACATATTTTTATTTGCATTTTCTGGGAAGTTTCTTGCTAGTCCAGATCTAAATGTTGAGAAAAGGTTTGTTTGGATCTGATTTTCTGGTTTTCAGCTTTCCTGTTTTATTAATTCTGCACGCAACGCAGCGTTAAAGCAACAGGACAACAGTGAAAAATCAATCCCATCTGAAGGAGTTTAAGATTTAATTCCTCTAAAATGTGTCATTATTTCTCTCAGTTGCTGACAAATCTGATTAAAACGACGTCTCTGCTCCCTCCAGATTTCAGTCTTCATTCTGCAGCTGAACACAAACCTCCTGACTGATCTGCTGATAACCTGGTTGCAGCTCTTTGTGGTGCAAATGTGTGTGAACCAGGTGACTGTTGTTCTGAGTTGTTCTAACAGTATACTGTACGAGCTCCACCGTACAAAAACAAATCAGCAGGTGTTGATGTAATTAATGCCCAAGGAATGTGCTTTGCTCCCGGGGGTCTACCTCTCTCCTCCCTCCCCTCCTCTGCTCTCATTCCCTGCTGCAACCCACCTGTCAGTCACTCACGGCCCTCTGGGAATCCCCATCATCTGCTGAAATCCTGAAGCTCTAACATAATGTCCTGAATGTTTCCCGCTGAGGAAAATTAGAGCTTGATTCTACCGAGTGCTCGCCAGCCAGCCTGCCTGCCTGCCTGCCTGCCTGCCTGCGCTCTCCTCTCATCCATGCCCGGACACTGCGCGGTGTTGTGCAAGTAGAAAGGTGTCAAGAGAGAATTACACTTACGCATAAGAGCTAATTATTATAGACTTTTAAAAAAAGCAGCATGCGTAGCCGAGACTGATGGAGACAACTTAAGAGTTATCTGAAGTAATCCCTCCGGATGCAGAGAAAAGCTGCACAGTGTACCGTTAAAATGAGCACAGACGCTGTCTGCTGGGAGCTGTTGCTTAAGAAGAAGATTAGCGCCTGAGTTCAGGTGGGTTCAGTACAACTTTTGTGTGATTGACCACGGACGGATTTTATACGAGTGTTAGCGCCAAAAAAAACTGCAGTTCCTCAAACATCCACTTGAGGCTGACTCCAGAAGTGAGTCAGTCTCCATAAGTCCCCATGTTAAAAACTTCACAGCAGAAATAAACATGTTTACAGCCTGGTACAAAAAACAGTTTTGGTCTCTGTAGCTAATTTCCCCGTTCATGACAACTGTACTGAGGGTGAATTTATATACAACTCACCTGTTCAGGTTATAGTAAGGCTTAAAGTTATGCAGGATTAAGAGCGTGGACGCTTTGATTGACATTTAAGTGTTGTTTCAGCTGGTTGGTTTCCGCCTCTATCTTGTAAGGGAGCTTTGGTTGCGTGCAGCCGAGACAGATATGTCAGAAACTGACCAAATATGACAAAAGCATGGCTTGTGCATGGCTCGATACAGTCAGGGTTAAGCGGTCATCAAAGTTAGTAGTCCCAAAAGTTCTCAGTGACTCTGATTCTGTAGATTTTCATCTAGTGCCACCAGCAGCCCAAAGTTGTCTCTTAGTCTGCCACACATCTCGAAAAATACGTGATTGGCACAACATTCATGGTTTCCAGATGATGTATCCCAGTGACTTTGTGGATGACATTTAGCCTCAGCTGCTGTTTGTGTTTAGTCCTATTTAGCAGATAGCTTCTGCATGCTAAGATTAAGATGTTAACATTGTTATTATGAGTATTTAGCATGCTGATATTAGCATGTAGCTCAGCCTCACAGAGCTGTTTGCTGTGTTGCTGTAAAGTCTGATTATTTGGCAAAAACGTAAATGCACTAAAACGCATCCAGCCATGTTGTACAGTCATATCTGTTCTGTTGTCTACACCGGCCGTGAGATGACTCACTTTCCCACTTCGTGCTTTACGTCCACAGCTGAAGCATCTTTTAAGGGCTAATGTCGTTTTCGTGTTTCGGGATTGTGTCTTGGGATCTGAGCACTTTTAAAACGTGGGTGAAGCTGCACTGTGGCTGACTGCGTCCTAGACACTGATGGAGGACTGCAGCTGCTGCACAGCCTGTGTAGAAACAGTAGCAGTGCCCTCCCTGATATCTTGAAGAAACCACGACTTACAACACGACATATCTAGCTGGTGTCCGATCAGTTTGAGCCTTGATAGCAGGTTTGAAACTTCGACAGTCAGTTGTTGGTGCGCACGGTTAAACCCGGCTATTGTCCCCTGTGCTCCACCCTCTCTGCTTTACAGAAAAGCCCTGCAATCATCAGGCCGGCAGAGGTGTAAAGGTCTGACCTGAGGTTGAACCCTCTCAGAACGATTCATACTGCGTCTCAGATGCCCCATCACCACCACCAACACCTCCTCCACCCTCCCCCTTTATTACAGATACTCCAGTGTAAGGGGAGCCATAAAACAAATGAGCTGGTCTTACCAGATAGCATTTTTCTTGAGTACACGCGTTCAGCTGCATTGTTTGTGTGTAGCTACACCGATGAAAAGATGTCACCGGTTTGTGCAGAGTGCAGCAGCGTTGATATTCTCTTTGATATTTGCAAGCTAGCGGCGGCGCAGCTTGCTCTTCGCATCCTGCTGCCTATAGGAGTTGCATCCTCTGCGGTAGCTGTGCATAGATAGATGCAGTGGCTGTCACCTGTAATGAATCACTAGCTCTCAGCATCATGTCTGCGCGGCTTGATAAGACCTTCTACTTTGAGCGTATCTGTCCCATCACCTCAAACACAGCGAGGGAGGAAGAAAAAAAAAAAGAAAAGGTTTCCTTTCCTCTGTCTGTCCTCGTCAAACAAACGCACATGCATTAGCATTTTTATTAGCACATAGAGAGTAAAGTGGATTATTTACTAGCCTGACAACAACCCCACCCCTTCTCCACCAACCCTTTCCTTTATGCTGCATGTTGCCGTGGACAGGAAGAGAAATGACCCCTCGACTTCGTTCTGGGGAAAAGCAGCAGCAAGAGACGAATGTGGACTTTAAAAGCAGGTCTGCGAGGTCAACTGCTGCTCTGTTTCCCCCCCACACCACCACCAACAGTCACTTCAACACCCATCAGACGGACAGAAATGAAGTGGAATCTTCATTATGTTTGGTTCACGCACGGACGTCACTAAACACACATTGAATTGGCATATTAGGCAAACAGACGAGTGGAATGCACGACACAGCTCGCATGCAAAATGAATGTTTAAACAGAGAGCTGTCGTAACTTTTGTCACGACCCTGCCTACGCCGTGGAGTCGAACCCACGACACGCCGGCCATCATAATTAGAGTCAGGAAATGGAAAACTATACTTTGAGTCCAGTCGAATTGATCTACGGCGTTGAGTTAATCGATTCCAGCCCGGCTTTTTATACACTCTTATATTTTATGTGACCTCTCGGTGCTCCGTTTGTAGCCGGGAAATAACAGAAGCAATTTGAGTCGGAGCTCTGTTACTCCACTGATGCACTTGGAAAGCACCACTTATAAAGCTCCGGCTGATGTTTAGCAGCTGTGTGTGTTTGTGTGTGTGTGTGTGTGTCCAGGACTAATGCAATACTCGACCTGGTGTCAGACCAGTCTAAGTGTTTTATACCGTGTAATGGACGTGTACCTTTTATATGCAGTACAATTAGCTCAGAGCGTTTGAAACTGATCTCCAGCTTCTGTATTAAATCAAAGGCAAAGTTATCAGATACAGCACACTGACTGAGCTGCTGAAATCTGCTTTTTAAAACTTGAAGCTGTTTGTAGTGATGAACCCGCAGAATTATCAACCACCGCTGCACGTCCCCTGATCTCCTCTCAGCAGTTTAACGTCTTTGAATTCTTTGTTTCGGGTTTACGGCTCACATCTTCATACCCTCAGTTCACTCTTAAGACTTTAATCGGTCTTGTTTCCCAGGCAGGTGCTGATGTTTTTCAGCAAACCTGCACTGCAGCAAACAGCAGACAGACAAAGCAGACAACTAGCTGGTGAGCAAAGTGGGCCGGATAGTTTCCACAGGAGGCGGTGGAGACCAAAACGGAGCTAAAAGAAGAGAGCAAATATACGACATGATCCAAAATGTGCAAATAATCAACAGCTTGCTAGGTTTTTACATATAATACACATAGTGGTAACGATGCAGCTCATTCCTGTTGGTTATTAAAGAATAACGCACTGAGGCGGATCATTTTGCTTTCACTGCCCCCTTGTGGTGACTCCATTACTCTTCCACGCTCACGCAGCAGTTATAGTTTTTAGTATTTCAAATAGATGCATGTAAATGAGAAAATCCTGTAATACATAAATAATAAATGTACAGTAACCAGACTCTGTCCAAGATATCAGACATGCTTATCGCTTGTAGCTTGTTAAAATTTGAAGACTCGGTCCAGAAGAAGCTTTTGGCTGACGGATGAAACGTCTTCAAGGATCTACAACCAACTCTAGTTTCCCCAGATGTAACTCACAAACAATCCACTTTTAAGTACTTCCTGTAGCTAACTTACCGGACCAAAGACCGGACCTCTTTCTTTATCTTTGACCTTTGGCTGAATATGACCCCGTTCTGCAGGCCTTTACTTCTAGCTGTGTCAGCCTCCTTTGGGCAGCGACTGTGGCCACCAAATGGTGGCTGTTGCAGAGAGTCTAGCTGATTCTCTGACTTCTGTTTGATTTAAATGCTTTATATAAGTGTGTGTTTGTGTGTGTGTGAGTGTTGAGGGGAATAAATGCTTGACTGGCTGCCAGTGCGAAACTGTCTTCTCTTTCCAAAGTGCAATATGTGTTTTATTCACTCAGCAGTTTCACTAACAAACATCTGACTCCAGATGGTTGAGATCATTCACGTCTCTCTCTCTCTCTTCCCGTTTCCAGGTAGCATCGTGTATCTGGGGATGATGTTTGGGGCCTTTTTTTGGGGCGGCCTGTCAGACAAGGTGGGCCGTAAACAGTGCCTGCTCATATCAATGTCTGTCAACGGCTTCTTCGCCTTCCTCTCCTCCTTCGTCCAAGGCTACAGTATGTTCCTCTTGTGCCGCATGGTGTCTGGCTTTGGGTGAGTTCACTCCTCTCTTAAATTTTTTACCCTACTTTACACCCCCTCCGTCCTCCTCAATATCTTTGAGAGACCGAAGCCGCCTCGGAGGGATTCTCCTTCAGCCTGAACTGTCCTCCCACCGGGTTCCTCTGCTGTCAGAGTCGAGGCATGTGACAAGAGGTTATTGTAACTGCTTGGCACCGGCCCATCCTCATCCCCCGAGTTCAGGGGAACAAAGCAAAAACAAAAACGTCTGCAGGAATGAGCCGAGGACGGTTAACGAACATCTGTCCGTTTGAGCGCCGTCGTGGTCTGCTCGGCTGCCCGCATCCTCGATAAATGACACGACCTCCTGCGTCTCAACGATCTGCCGCTCATCCCACACATGACTTATAAAGATCACCTCTTTATCAAGCCAGTGTGCAGTAAATCATATGAAACATAAGCACAATTATGAAGCATGGCATCTTTAATTTGGACCGAGGGTGATGACCTGCAGATCTTTTGATGAGATCAAAACATGAACGAACGTCAGGTGAGGCTGTCGCGGGCCTGAGGGGGGGATTGATGCGATCGATTCAAAATCCGTCACATTGACTGGAGAGAGAAGTCAAAACCAAGAAAGAGTACGAAAATGATGTTTTTAGGCTGCCGTACGCGTCATACCTCCATCGTCCTGTTCTGCCGGTGGAGTCACCTGATTTGCACTCAGCATTTGTGTTTAATTACAGTTGTTTGAGCAGTAAGCCTCTCGATGTGTCTTTGTCAGCTCCTACCGAACTGGCTTTGATTTAAAATTTTAATTAGCAGCTTTAGTTTTTATTTCTTCACTTAATTCTCAGCCTGTACGCAGCCGCATATTAAAAGAGATTTATAACGCAGCACACCTGTGTGAATATCACATCTATTTTTTAACAAATTTCTAAGATGCTGAGTTTTACATCTTTTTTTTATTTTTTTTACTACCTCGATCTGGAAGAAATACGAGCCCGAGCCTCGAGCGTTGCTGCATGTTTGAGTGGATTCTTGCTTGTTTCATTAAGATTTTCCTTACCTCATTAACTTTGCTACCATAATCTGTCTCCACCAACCGAAAAAAAGAAGATTCAGACTGACAATTTGTCAAGTCACGCAAATCGGGTTTCTTACAGTAATAACTCAAGCTAAAGCAAACAGGAACAAATTGTAATTAAAGTCGAGCCATTGTTGATCTATGTTGAGATATTCATTCTTTGAAAACACATATTTAATCTGTAACGCAGACAGGAAGCATCCAAAGTCCTGGAAGGGAAACCGGGTTGAGCACTGATTCATTCAGGCCTAAAACATTCAAATATTCTGGTTTTATTTACATATTTGTGAAGACAAAGGAAGCATGTGTCTTCTTCCATGCCCCCCCCTCCGTGCACTAAACGTCTGAATTAACCCTCTGGGCTCTGTGCAATCACCCGTGATTGCAAATCAATTGATTGGGCCATCAATAGGACAGTTTGGAGAGATACAAAGAGAGCCTCCAAACAGAGCTTTATACTGCAGCATCTCAGCTGAAGATCAAAATAAAATGCTGATGTTAACCACAGCTATAAAAATTAGTTGTTTTGTGCCCTCCCACTGATATACGTAGGCGAGAGCGCCTTATGATACAAGAAACTCAGAAACTGTAGTAGAAAAGAATCAATACTTCTCTGACCTGTATGTAAAAATAACTCTGTTTAAAATACATCGTACTGTTTCCACTACAAAGCTCCTGGAGAATGACACCATGGAAACTGATCGTTCAGCTGACACTGCAGTGTGTCGTTACACTGAAGATCTTTACTGACAAAAATGAGAAAAAAAGCCTCTAAAAATTCACGACATGCTACCTGTGAAGTGCCGAACAACAACGCTGGTGAATATATTGAAGCGTTCAGCCACTAAAGAGAGAGATTTCCTTGTTTCTCCTGTTTCTAAAGCTGTTGTAAACAATTGCACATTATGACTTTAATGATGTGATATAGGGAAAAAGAGCCACGCAGCAGTCAAAGATATATTTAATTCACTCAACTTTTCACAGAGGAATATACCCAGAGGCGACACGTCAGAGATAAAATGTTGATTAAGCAACAAAGAAAGTGTGTTTTACTCTAAAGATGTATCCTCACACAAACTGGAAATCGCATTGCTTTTTAATACATGCTGAACGGGCTCCAGAGCCCCGTTAGCTTAAGGGAAACAAATGTGCAGCATCGATGCAGACATAAATACAGTATCTCTTCACACAAAGCAGATGTAAGCGCCTCACACAACATCCTTTATCATTTGGCACTTCGCTGTGGTCCGGCTCGACGCTGATCTCTTTTTGTTTGCTGTGAAACAGACCACAGAGAGTCACTGCAGACGCAGATCGGCTCCTGCTGACTCTGCTCGACACCTCACTGATGGTCCGACGTCTGTCTTTCAGCCTTTTATTTCACCAACCACTAAAAGTCAGTCCCAGATTTACTCTTCTTGCTTGCCCTCTCCTTTTCTCTTCTTAGCTTCCTCCATCAACGTCCCCTTCTGCCCATTTGCATCTATCATTACGTCCATAGAGGCTGCTGAGCCTGGTTACATTGCGCTGCTTGCCCAGCTCCGGTTCTAGCACGACATCGGCTCTGCTCTCATCTCGTATTAGCAAAGTTAGTGTGAGAACAGACATACGAATGACAGAGAAATTATTCACCTGACGACAGGTCAGTGCAGATCAACAGGAGTTAAACTATTTAATCGTAGAGAAGTTACACGATGTTGCTTTGAAGATATCAGTTTGAAAAAGTTCAAAATAACGTTTCCTTTAGGATTTTTTCTTGTGACATGATTGAATTTTACTACATTTTATTTGACACATCTGCCCGAGCTGAACTAATGTTCAAAGTTAGAACAAAAACAGAACAGCTGAAGTGCTGAAAAACAAAAAAATCATGTTTCTCCTTGATGTTCAAAATTAGTTCTAACATGGCCAGAGGCTTTCTGCATAATTACAAGTTGTCTTTCTAACTTGTGTACATGGTTTAATGAGTTGTGTGAATTAGTTTCATACGCTCATTTTTTCAAAGTGACGAATTCGGCAGTAAACTCTCAAACGATTCTCCGTCACCATAAATCTCTCCTCCGCGTTCGTAAATGTTGTGTAATCACACACGTGCATTACTGTGATGAAATTAAAACGAAGCTCGGCGACTGAAGCATTCGTAGCTAATTGCATCAAACTATATTTGCAGGATTGGTGGAGCGGTACCGATAGTGTTCTCGTACTTTGCGGAGGTGTTGGCCCGGGAGAAGAGAGGAGAGCATCTGAGCTGGCTGTGCATGTTCTGGATGATTGGAGGAATTTACGCCTCGGCCATGGCCTGGGCCATCATCCCACACTACGGTGAGTGACGACCTCTGACCTCTAATGTGCCAGCCGTAACAAAGCCACACTGATGTGAGCACCAAGCGGCATGTTTGTAACTGTTTGTTTCCTCCTCTGGTATTTCTATGACATTCTCCTGGAAAATTCCCCAGAAACACTCTCGGTATTACAAAATATATCAAGTGTGATACAAACTAACTGCTAGTATGTAACTTGGGAACAACAAAAGTTGTCTGAAAAGAAGAAATAATGCTGGTGGAGGAGTGAAAAATCCCCCAAAAGATCCTCTGAGCCTCAAAGTAAAAGCATCAGGCTTTGTAGTCAAAGGGAAGCGACCCTGAGGTGCTGCAGGCTTATGAAAAGTCCTAAATGAGTCCCCTTGAAACTGGCACAGATGGAAATCTCCCATTCGAGGGTGGACCTGAGATAAATTATGGCACAGGAGTGTCCGGCTGCACAAAAAATGGCAAGAAGAACCGAAGCGAGAGGTGCTGACACCGTTATTTGTAGTGGGCGGAGATTTTTTGGCTCTTCTTTGGACCTCCTTCGGAAACTTTGTAGTTCTGCACCGACGGACACCGACTTCTTACCTCCAACAGCCTTTTTTAAAGGCTGGATCACAGAATAATGTCAATAATAGTAACTTTATTTATGCAGTACTATAAAACTAACACAAGCATTAAAAGTAGAGCTGACACTAATGGTTATTTTCATTATTTATGAATCTGTCCATCATTTTCTTGACTAATCGGTCAGTTGTTTGGTCCATAAAATGTCAGAAAATGGTGAAAAATGTTGATTCCTGTTTCCCAAAACTCGAGCTGACGTCCACAAATGTCTTGTTTGGTCCACAAGCCAAAGATATTCAGTTCACTGTCATGAGGGAGTAAAGAAACCAGAAAATATTCACAGTTAAGAAGCTGAAATCTGCTTCAGGAAGGCCATTTGGAGCCGCAGATTAACAACCCTGGAGAGTTCCCACAGCAGCAATAATGTTTTGATGCGATGATCTCGAGGTAATCTACCAGGAAAGTGCTCTTGCGTGGATTTCATTGGCCACAGCAGCGTCTCGCTGGATGACGCTGCAGAAGTCGCAGAATTACCCCGAAATGTTGTCGGAGGAGGCGTCTGTGTTGGCACCAGCGCTGAGCCAACAGAGCAGCTCGTGCACTGCTGTCGTCTGTCTGAACGCGGCCTTAGTGACAAGGCAAGATTTCACAACCACTTGTGGGACTCTGCCAGAGGAAAGACAATAGGAAATTACCAGATCACAGATAGAAGAAGGCGCCTGACCACGTGAGGTTTTAATAATCAGCAATAAAAGAAACAAAAAATGGCAAGAAACCAGAGGAAAGCAACATGGAGTGAGTTTATGTGGACAAAGTGTAATAAAAGACTAAAAGCTGCAACATTTCAGCCTCTGCCGAACTTTTATTTTTAAATCTGTCTATTTTAAGCCCCCCCAACTTTATGAAAGCATCACACTCCATCACTGGAGTACGTCTATAAAAGCCAGGCAGCTGTAGTCTGCGGATATTTCACCTGCTGAGACCAGAATAAAGTCCATTACAGTAATCAAGTGTGGAGGAGATAAAAGCCTGGATGACCTTCCAGATCAGAGAATGAGAGGAATCTTTGTTACATGCTTTAAAACTACACCACTGTGATCACCTGAGCACCAAATGACAGCTCACAAAGATTACAGGCGTCTAGTTAAACAGCGCTACATTACATTACTGTAATAATATACTGCACGGGGCTGTAATGCATAAGAATCTTTTATTTGGAGTCATTTGGGGTGCTGCGGTGATTTACTATTGGACATAAAGTTTGGACAGATTATAAAAGAACGGTCAAAGCAGCAGAGGTCGACATATCCTGACTTTTATTCTCTGGTGTGGGTCAAGCACCAAAAATGCTAGATCCTACAATGCCCATAATGCAACTGGACAGCATCTTTTATTAGACCAATCCACCCCGACTGCCTTCTAACCCCCACGGATCTCACCGGGCATGGCTTTGTCCATCAGGAGCCTTTTGGAAACATTTTACCCGCCAGACTTTGTTAGCGTGCTCAGATTTGGTCACTTTTCCTCAGTTTATGTGCTTCTACCATGATTAAGTCGGCTACATTGTTCAGTTGTTTCCCATTTTATAATCAGATGTCTGCACGGGCCGTTCCAACATCCTGTCAGCTGGATCTGCTCTGCGCTTGCGGCGAGTCGTAGCGTCCATTATTCTCTCAGAGTCGCTTTGGAAACACTCCTGGTGGGATCACAAACGTTGTCTTGAAGCTCTGCCGTTGTGTCCCTTTGTTCTAGTTAAAAAAAGCACTTTGAAGGCTCGTTGTCTACACTTACAGATGTTTTTTTATATTTAAAAACATCTTGTCCACACAGCCTTGTCACATAGAAGCATAGCAGGCCTACAGGTAGCAAAAAATTACAAGCAGAGGTGTGCACTCTGAGCAATAATAGCCTATTTCTACACATTTATTGGTTTAACGTCTTTCTAGCACACGGCCTAGCAGCGCTAATCAAACGTGTACAAACCAGTAGTCCACCATTGTTGTTGTTTCTGGCGCAAACTAAAGTGAAGATGGACCGCTTTACACGTCCACACAGACACACAGGATCAGTTTCAGTGACCTAAAAGTCTGACTGCGTTGAAGAGAAGCCAAAACATCTCAAGCACAAGTGAACATCACCCTAATGACATCATCAGGGTAAATTTGGAAAGCTCCCTCTGGAGCTGTGTTTCCTCAGGACATACAGTGAATGACTGATACACTAGAAGTATGTAATATTACAGAAATGGATTCAATATATTTATATACATTACAGAAACAGATACAGACATTATGGAAGAAGGAGAAGAGATAGTTCAAGTGTAAAATGATTCAATGTATGTCTCCTTTCAGCTCCAGCGACGCAGGTTTCAAACTGCTGCAGAAGTTTCCCACTGTCAGGAATCACTCGCATCGCCGCTTTAAACATAACTGCAAATAGAGATGGCAATGAAGTTTGATTTGGCGGTCGGGTTCTCGTCTTGATGATGCTCCCCGCTGTAGGGATGCATATACATCGCGGCGCGAGGGAAGCATTGCAAATAATTCCCCAATCATGGCGCTTAATTTAGAAATAAAGGCTCTCTGGGGTGCCACGCAAACGCAGAGCAGGTGGCGGTGTAGGTGGAGCGGAGGAAGCAACGAAGCATATGTCAGCCTACACAGTAAATATGCACATAAAGGCCTTTTAAAGCGGTCACAAAGTAAGTGCAGTAAGATACGCGGGAGTGCGGCAGGCAAGCTGTCGGCTGACGCAGCAAAAGAAGGACGAAACGTTCAGCTGGAACTTTTTAATTTTTCAGCAACCATCAACGAAACCTCACGGGACCGCTGACTGTAATAGGTCCAAAACACATAATCTGCATAATCAGTGTTTGTGTTCACTTCATGCAGTTTTATGTGACAGTGTTGAAGGCAGAAAAAAAAACACAAATGGTTGGCTGATTTAACAAATCTCATAACATATGGCGAGCGAGAGCAGGAGGAGAACGGAGAACGGAAGAGGTGTGTGTGTGTGAAAATGAGAGAAAGGATGATCTGGTGTGGAAAGGGTGCGAGGGAACGAGGAAAAGAGGAGCTGAGAAAGAGATTAGGAGGACAAGGGGGAAGGAGAGGTGGAGAGTGCGCTTGATTTATGTGGCCCGTGTCAGGGATAATCGAAAGGTGAAGGGATACAGCAGAGGGCTGAAGGAGGAGGGGGTGCAAAAACAAAGAGAAAAGGACAGAGCGAGGAGGTGTTCAAGGAAAGGAAGCGAGAAAGGATGAGTGAAGAGGACGGGCTTCTTTGTTTGCCGTTTTCAGGGCCGTGTTGATCAGATATAATGAGGTTTGCTCTCTTGGACCTCGGCCATCGGGACACTGTGTGAGTGTGTGACTCGGGTTGATTAAGTACCTCGACCGAGCGGGTTTGTTATCTGGAATAACGTCACAAGACCAACACAAAGTTCACCACAACATGCAAAGAAAACTAGTTGGTTAAGTGCACACACACACACACACACACACACACACACACACACACACACACACACACAGGTAATACTACATGTCCCAGAATTCACAGCAGCAGCTCGCCGAACAAACTCATGTTGTTTTTAAATGACTAATTATCTTTGATCCAGTCATTCATTGTTAAAAATGTTTTGTAGATGTATTTCTGCATCGCTTGAGAAGCCTCCGAATCATCTCATCATGACTCTGCTTTTTTTTTTTTTTTTTTTGCTGTGTCATTGTACACAGAGCAATGCAGAGTAACAACACGGCTGTCTTTTAACTCTTACAAACTGAGAATTGTCTTAAAATTACCAAACTGTGACGGGAACAGAGAGGGTTGATGGAGACGCAGGGTGGAGCTGCAGAGCAGCGTGATTTGTTTCTGTTTGCTGCTCTCAGCTCCGCCGCTGAATGTTAGCGAAGTCAGCTAAACTCCCCGTTTTGAACCAGATGCTGCTACGACCTCCCGTACATACCGCCGCTCAGTTTGAGTGACTCTCCGGGCAGGGAGAGAGAGACACGCTCTGTGGTGTGCATGGATAACCAGGATGCACACTTCTGACTTCTCTGTGCTGAAAAGTGACGTTTGCACATCACAGAGGAGAAAAACATGACACTCGTGTTGGCTGTTTAAAGGACAAACATGCTGCATTTCCTTTGACTGCTTCACAATAAAAGCCACCCGATGTTTCGCTGGTTGGATGATTTTAATGAAAACTAACAGCAATACAACTGTGATACAGCAGTTCAGGAGAACGAGCTCACTGTCATCAATGATATAAAGTTACAGTAACACTGGATCACACGCTGCAGAGAAGGGAAACATGTTTATCATGTTCAGTTGTTGGTAGTGTTGGAGAGGAGGTCCTCTCTGAAGAGCTGGAGGTCTTCAGGAGGTTTGTGAAGGTAGAGAGGGACGCTCCTGATCTGATCTGGTAGGACGTTCCACCAACAGATGAAAAAGTTTGTTTGGTGGCAGAGCCAGGCTCGATGAGCAGCCGGGTAACATGTGACCTTTTGGGTTGGTTGTAGATCAGGCGCTCCACCGCGTTCTGGATCATCTGAAGAGGTTTCACCTTGAGCCTTGAGATGAGCACAGCTTGTGTCAGGAGTTGAGTAGCATGTTGAGTCAGGTCGGGCAGACCGGGCAACTTTTCCACTACCCGTGGTGGGACGAGACAAAGGGAGTCAATTCTGGTGTTGATGTTGTGGTGTATTGTAGGTTTGGCTGGCCGCAGTTCAGTTGTTGAGAGGTTCAGCTGAAGGTGGAGCACCTCCATCCATGTGGAGATATCTGAGAGGCATTCAGAGACCGGAAGAGGAGGTTATTTTCTTTTTATGTTATTTGTCTTAAATCATTAAGAAGTTATTGTTTCTTGAATACAAAGTGTGTGTGTGTGTGTGTGTGTGTGTGTGTGCGCAGGTCATAACCACACGGAGACGTTTATTTGTGTCTCGTGTCCCATAACCGACCCTGAAGTACCTGAAGATATTAGTTTCCATCTTAAAGCTCTCCGTCTGTCGTCAAACTTTATTCATGCGAGCGAGCGCGAGCGCGCCGGCTGAGGCTCATAATTGAGGTCAATTGATTAGACGCCAGTGTTTTAACACATTTTTTCTCCAAGACGCAGTGGTGTGTGGGTAATAGGTTCCGCCGCAGTGCTCTTTGCATTGACTGGTGGACAAAGGCCAGATAACTGCGTGCGTGTGTGTGTGTGAGAGAGAGTGTGTGTGTGTCGTTTTGTCCGTTTTAAAGTGTTAAAGATGCGACACAGTAAAAGATCATCCAAACACATCCTGTTATATGTGTGTGTGTGTGCCGCAGTGTAAGACGTGTGTGTGCTCTAACATTTGTGTCAAAGCGTTGAACGATGGCCAAGGACAGTGTGTGTGTGTGTGTGTGTGTGTGTGTGTGTGTGTGCCTCAGTCGTGCTCACTTACTGTAGAGTAGGAACATAAATCTCGCTGAGTATCTGAATCAGTCAGCCATCCCCTCCAGTCCATTAAAGCTATAATCCCCCTAATGAGGTTTGTACTGGTACAGGCTGGAGCAGCCCCACAGGCCACACACACACACACACACACACACACACTGTTCTGTGTCCATGCTGACATACTTTCTAGATGCTGATACACACTCGGCCGTATGAATGAAAGTCAGCCTGGGTGGCTGCTGCTCCGTCACGTGTCGTTCCTCGCCACTTGTTGATGATCAACCCGCCAAAAAAAATCTCAGCAGTCGTTTTATTATTTATGAGGACGGCAGACATTAAGCAACATTTCTGTGCCGGCGTTTGCCAGCTGGATCTTTTTCAACTGCAGTCCTTTGGCGAGGTGTTTGGAAACCGATAAAGAAGAGAGACAACAGCAAGACAACGAGAGATTCTTCAAGGCAGAACACGTGAAATTTATCAATCGAGGCACTGACTCTTCAAGACCTCTGAAGGCATGCTGTGGTATCTGGTACCAAGACGTCAGCAGATCTTTAAAGTCCTGTAAGTTGTGAGGTGGGCGCTCCATGTTTGGACACCTTTCCATCAGAACCAGCATTAACATTTTTCAGCAATCTGATCTGCACTCAAATCTTTACGCTGGTCAGTTTTTCCTGCTTTGAGGACAAAATGTTCACTTGACAGGTGATAACGAGATATTCACCTGTCAGTGCTCAAAATATTATGGCCAATCAGTGTGTACTGTATCTATTATATATAATGGTTATTGAATTTGCGATAAAGAATGACTGTAAGGGCTCGTGAATGGTCTCATTAGATGAGAAAGTTTTGAATTTTGAATTTGCTTTTTAAAATTTTATATACTTTTTTATATCAAATCTGCAGTTTAGGTTTCTTTTTCACTTTCTGGGGAATTACAATTAAATTTTGATCCCTTTGGACTTCATGAGACTCGACAGAGTTAATGTTATTAGAAAAACCTGCTTTCCCTGTTCTGACACGTCAAAATGTCTGCTGTGAAATGCATGTACGTGCATGGACAAAAAAATATTAATTCAGTGAACTAACACATAAATTTGGAAACATCAATAACATGGCAGTAAGTGTGTGTCTCATTCTGTGTAACTGACGTCTAAAACAAACACGTGCACATTTATAAACTGCTTTAATTCAAACACTGTGCACACATAATTCATATTAACATAAGTCCGTATATCTGTCACCTTCACAGTAAATTATACTTTATATTTGTTTTCCAAAGTCATTCCTCCGTTCAGAAACACACCAGTTGACTCAGCACTTTTTAACAGTCTCACACACACACACACACACACACACACACACACACTCTGTCCTGAACGCTGCTGCTGCTGCTAATACCAATTAGTGATTCTTGGATTGCTTCTGCTTCGTCTGCTTTATGTGCTGATCAGCAAACACGCGTTTTGTTTTACAGATTCATGGAAAAAAACAAAACAAACTAATGTGTGTCGTGTCCTTCAGAGGACCAAATGTAACAAACTAACCTCACAGGGATTAAACTAATGAGGCGTTCAGGCGCTCTTCACCAATTTATAAAGTTACAATAAAAAAGAGATTAATTATCAGAGACCATCTTAAAATGTCAAAAACCAGCGATTAACTGCCGTAAGTTTCATGATTCTGATGAATGAAAAAGTGGGAAACAGACGACCTGACAAGTGAAAGAGGGGAAACAGATGGACAAGAGAACTAATTAACCAATTAAACACAGGTGATGCAGAAAACAGGTGGGAAAAAGACAGGAAGTAAACACAAGATACCCTTCAAAATAAAACAGGAAATACCGAACAAGTAACCAGGAAACCAAATTATAGTTTATGACTTTAATTATAACATCCTGAAAAGGTTTATTTTAAATTTCAACTTCAAAAATCTGCATGCATATATTTCAGAAACTATAACTTCAGTTATCAGTTCTACTTTATTCTTCTACTTTTTGCATCGTAGTAGAATCAGGCGAGTCTTTGGGAGGCAGAAATCCCGACAGCGTTCCATCAATCCTCGTCAGCTTGTGAAGTCAGGAAAATATCGTTTGACAGGGATTGATTGAACGCTGTGTTAAACAAAGGAGCACATTGAGTTATGGATTTCTTGACTGCTTCTGATAGACCACCTCTGCCCTTTATGAATTCTGCTGCGCGTGCAGATTTCCTCTGGATCCGACCAATGAACGCAGCGCTCGCCTCTCTGTGGTGCTGAAAAGTTCAAGCTCTCCTAACAGTCTGTCCAGTCAAGCTGCTTCCTCCCCAGCAATCCACAGAGTAGACGAGGACGCTGGCCACCACAGACTGGTCAAACATCTGCAGCGGTTTTTTTCAGATGTTGCAGGACCCCGGCCTTCAGACGGCTCTGTCCTTTCCTGTGCAGAGTGTTTGCTGTCCAGTCCAACCTGCAGTCTAGCTGCAACCCCTAGATATTTTTAAGTCCTGACCACCTCCACACACCTGACACAGGTTGATGACTAGATATGCTGTCCCAAACACTTAACAACACCTCAGTAGAAAGGCAGGAAGCACATCTGCTTGAAGTAACGTGTCCTTTTTTAAATTTCTGTTGCAATTAATAAAAAGATTCAGGTGAGAAAAGGTGAAGCTGAGAGAGACAACAGGAGAGAGAGACGTACAGAAGAGCGTGCAGTGACACTGGGGAAGCAGGCGACCTGCAGGTTAATTAATTTACTTGCTTGTGCAGAGAAACATAAAGTATGTTTGTCCGTGAGTGTAAAAGACTGAAACATAAAACCTGTAGTACATCCAACCTTGAGGTAAAGAAGTGAAACTCAGGTGAGTTTTCGTCTGCTTGTTTCATTCAGGTTGTGAATCTTTTCATGTTTTTAGGACTGAACATGACTTCCTGCGTGTCTTTCTCCGGCAGGTTGGAGTTTCAGCATGGGTTCAGCCTACCAGTTCCACAGCTGGAGAGTGTTCGTGGTTGTGTGCGCGCTGCCGTGCGTCTCTGCAGTGGTAGCTCTCACTTTTATGCCTGAGAGCCCCCGCTTCTTCCTGGAGGTAAGAGAGAGAGAGAGACGCAGCATATCGTGATGCTGGCAGCTCCGTTATTAGCCTTAATGATGATGATGATGATGACTCATAAGGATATAAGAGAATAACAAAAACCTTTTGCGGAACGAAATGTTGACGCCGGTGGAGTTTGTTGGTGAAAATAAATGCAGAAAAATGTTCATACATCACAGAAGTTGCGTCTTTGCATTAATGCAGAGGTTTCCGAACTCTGAGGCGCCTCCTCGGGGGGAGGAGGAGAGCTGAAGGGAGCAGAAACACTGCGAGAGGTGCATTAGGTACTAATGTACAC
The DNA here is from genome assembly GCA_028641955.1 of Protonibea diacanthus. NCBI lineage: Eukaryota > Metazoa > Chordata > Actinopteri > Sciaenidae > Protonibea > Protonibea diacanthus. Next base: position 2,712,731 of record CM053991.1, read on the forward strand.
AGACGTGATACACACGTTTATAGATTCAGTGTGAGGATGTCCTCAAGTCACATGTTCATTGAATGAAATCAGAGAAAAAAGATGCTTCCTCCCTGAGAATTATCACGTTTGTAAGTTGACGTCAGTATTAAAATAATCTCACTGTGTGTGTCAGTATAAATACATCATAAAAGCATATATACATGCATGAGAAATAAAGTAATAATATAATGTGTAGCCAATCAAATCACAGACACAGGACTCAGACCGAGTTTAGTTACAATAGTTAAGAGGCAGATTCAGGTTGAGAGCAACTAATCACATCTTTTCTGGATACGATACAACATTATTTAATCCCTCTGATTTAATTTTTCTGACCTCGAGAAGATCAGAAATCAAATAAAACTCAATGAAGTAGTCGGTCAGTAATCACTCAGGAGCGGCGATACGATATGTAATAACATGAGGATATCCTCACGTATGTCCAATATCCTCTGAATAAACTTCAAAAAATTTGTATAGAAATCATAGTAAAAGCTGCTCGTTATACTGAAAACTTGCCAAACAATTATCACGATCCAAAATCAAAGTAATCTGTTAAATATTAATAGCTAATTCGAATTCAAGATATCAACAATATAGGCTAAAATAAGTTGCCCATAGCTAGCTAACTGACTCCATGCAGGAAACTGAAGGGTAAAAATGAACTTACTGTAAACATATCAGTCAAATGTGCAGCAGTAATCCTGAGTAATCATACAGAGAGTGTAAATGTGTGAAGGTTAGAAAGCTGCAGCCACTGGAGGATGATCTGATGTGTGCTCAGACATTCAAACTGTCTCTTAGATGGGTAAACATGACGAGGCCTGGATGGTGCTCAAACACATCCATGACACCAACATGCGCGCCCGTGGAGAGCCCGAGAGAGTCTTCACTGTGAGTACACTACTTTTACATCCTTCCCCCGCTGCTGCAGTGCCGTCAGCAGCAGCAGCAGCAGCAGCAGGTGACAGATCGGTGTCTCCCCCTGCAGGTGAACAGGATAAAAATCCCCAAACAGCTGGACGAGCTGGTGGAGATGCCGAATGAGTCAGCCAACCCCGTGGTCAAGGTCCTCTTCAAGATCAAGTCTGAGCTCAGAGGAGTACGAGTCTCCTTTTATTCTGTCCTGGTTTGTTTTTATGGTTGTTGAGATATAAACTGAGTAAAAATCTTTTCTCTTTTATTGCAGATCTGGTTGACTTTCATGAGATGCTTCAACTACCCAGTCAAAGACAACACGATGAAACTGGCTGTAGTCTGGTTTACTCTTTCTTTTGGGTAAGAGATTTTCTGCACACGCTTCCTGACATCATCTCTATATCATTATTATTATCATCACATGATTCTGTCATGTTGGACGACGTCCTCTGTGATATTTCGCTGAGTCATCACCAGCCCTCCTGACGAATGCTGACAGGTCAAATTGGAAAGAAAGCTCAGAGAGAAGGTGTCATTTGGCTCTTATAATAAATTATAGTACGTGTGGAACAGTTTCAGGCCTGAGGACAGAAAACGTAGACCATGTTCTGTGTCATGTCTCAATTTGTCTTTTGTTGTCTTCATTTTTTGGGATCCGTTGTTGTTTTTTTGGACTCTGTCATGTCTTGACTTTCGGACGCTCTCACTGCTTCTTGTTCCAGCACAGAAAACACAGAAACAAAGTTGGTGCTGGTGCTGAAATATAGCTTCAACCTTTTCAGATTCATAGGATGATCAGTAGTTCATGAATATGATGCTCAAAGCCATCTCGGGCGTATAGGATGCAGCCATTGCACTGCATGAAAAGAGTCAAATTCAGAGGAGGAAAAAGCAGCAAACACCACTGACTTTTGGACTTTCGCAGACTTTTTCCTGCCCGTGCACAGCTGTATGTTGTTCTGAAGTATGCGCCATTTTCATTGAAAGAAAGTGATACAGAGAAAATTAATTTGCACATCTTTGTGAAATATCGAGCCGTGGCTCCAGGACGGCCTCATACATGTATGAGATCTGATGGGCTGCGCTGCTGTGTTCAGGTTCTACGGGCTCTCCGTGTGGTTCCCGGACGTCATCAAGCACCTTCAGGCCGACGAGTACGCCTCCAGAGTGAAGATCCACAACAACGAACGCATCGAAGACTTCACCTTCAACTTCACCCTGGAGAACCAGATCCACAGAAACGGACTCTTTCTAAACGACAGGTAAGAAAAAAAAAAAAACTCCCGTCTTCTTTGAAAGTTTCTTAGACAAAAAAAGGATTTATCGTGAAGGATTAAAACCATCTGCGGTGTTACACGTCGTGATCCAAACCCGTGAGCCTCTCAGCACAGTGTTGTGGTTAAAAAAGCTTCTTGTCCCGTCGTGGGATAGCAGCACTATTCGTCATTCCCGCAAACAACACCAGGGCTGCCGGTAATATTAATCCTTCCTCCTTTATCTCCCACACCACCAGGAAATTAAAAGACTTATCTCTCTCTCTCTTTCCTTCCTCTGTCCCTCTCTCTCTCTCACACACACACACACACACACACACACACACACACACGTCTTTTCCTGCTCCTCCTGGTTATGATTCTCACTTACACAAAGGCCAGAAAGAGAAGACTCATCTGTTTTTGTTCTTTTCCGTCCTCGCTGCAGAGCAGAGTACACATTTATTAAGAGATAACATCCAGACGAGCGGCGTGATACAGCGTACAGCGGCATACGACACATCACAGATCAGTAACAGGCCGGTCATATTACTGTACACATGCTGAAGGATGGACGAGGTTCTTTGTACTCTGATTTTCCACAAATTAATAAAAGTAATCAAGTACTTTTCACACAGAATGGACCCTTCAAGTTGTTCTATTATATAGGATTAGGGTCTATCTAATAGTATGTATTATAATGCATCATATTTTGTAGGTAGATCATGTTTTATGTAAAACTTGTACCTATTCAGTAACTGCACTGATTTTGCTCGAAGTAAAAAAATACTTCTTCTCTGCACACGAAAAGTGTATTTCTCTTAAATTTTGCTCACAGATTTGTTGTGAGCTCTTCAAGTTTGTCGTAATTCAGTTCAGTTTTATTTATAAAGCACCAGATCATAACAGAAGATTCCACATAAAGCAGGTCTAGATTACTTTTTCTAATATTTTATACCCATCAGTTCCCACAATGAGCAAGCGCTCGGTGACAGCGGCGAGGAAACTCTTCCTTTAAGAGGCAGAAACCGTGAGCAAATCACAGCTCGTGGTGGTCGGAGCTACTACTCATTGCATTTGTTGGAATATCAGGTTAGGGTGGGTCATGACTTTGCCTAAAAAATGTCTTTTTTCAAGTTAATACTGCACATTTTTGAGCGAGCAGTCCAAGGCTCACATGTCATAGTCCTGCTGTTTAATCAGCATCTTGAGATGACACACCGGTCGGTCAGATGGATGAGAACGAGGACGGGCAGTTTGTTCAGAGCTCTTATAGGCCGGGGTGATGACGAGATGGCAGACAGGTGTGCTGACTGCTGATGTTGGGCAGGTGTGTAGAGATCAGAGTCAGACCTACACCTACACAAACCCAACCACCCAACCACAGACACAGACAGAGAAGAGAAACACAGGGGAAGAGGGGGAAGGAAAATAGTACCATTTCTTTGAGCGTCCACTTGAGGCTGGCTCCAGAATGAGTCAGTCTCCATAAGTCCCCATGTGCAAATGTCCAACTTCACAGCAGAAATAAACGTTCTTATCTGGCTGAGTGGTTAATAACTCTTTCTTCTTTGGTCTCACAGACACATATTTATTCTGACTTTACACAGACTTTAATATTTAAAGTAGAGAAATAATTCAGCATCATCACCTTTGCTGTCAGACATGCGGTATGTTTCTCATCCCTCGTCTTTATTCTTCCCTCCTCCTCTTCGCAGGTTTATCAGCATGAAGTTCAAGGCAGTCACATTCTTCGACTCGTCATTCGTCAACTGCTACTTTGAAGACGTCACCTCCGTCGGGTCCTTCTTCAGAAACTGCACCTTTGTAGACTCCTTCTTTTACAACACGGGTGAGTCTGCGCCAGACAAACATGCAGAGCTCCCCATACTGAGCCGTTTCCTTCCCACCCACTGGGAATGAATAGGTTGAGCATATATGGCTCTGCTTTATGCCACGAAATTACTGCTTAACCTCTCTGCCCCTGCACAGATTGCCTTTCTGAACTCAGGCGACTGTAGTTAACAAAGAAACCGAGCCTGGCCGGGCTGCAGAGCGCTGAAAAATGGCTATTTGTAACCGCACAAACCCTCCTGGGTGACGCTTTCTTATTCCATCTGATGTTCTAGATGCTTGCAAAAAATCCAGGGCAGTGAGTTACATAAACAGGATTCTCTAAACAGCTGAATTTGAACTTCTCAAAGTGAGCTTCCCCTGTTCTCCTGCTCATTAATTCACCACAGCGTGTTTTGTTTTGATAAAGACATTGCGACCAAGGCGGCCGCATCAGCACCCGAAACATCAAATCGTACCTTCTAATAAATCAAGGCTGTGTAATAAAAGTGCAGTCCAATCATTTTGGGGTTGACAAAAACACAAGCAGGAATAAAGACGAGGTGCGGGGAAGGACAGGCATTTAAAATGTTCTGAGAGGAACTGGAGCTGAATCAGACCTTGTGGGAACACAGGGTGGAAAAATAGTTCCCTCCAGCGCTTGGGAAAACGCTGAACAGGGAAACAGCGAGGGCACGTCGGGTTGCTGGTAATGCCCCATGGGAAATGAAGTCTCTTTGCCCCCGGCAATGCGTCTCTAGAGAGCAGAGGATCAAGAGAAACGAGGAGAGACAGCAAGAGGAAGGGAGGGAGGGAGGGAGGGAGGGAGGAGTGTGTCATGAGAGCCGAGGTGAGAGAGGGAATGTTTCCTCTCTGCTGCGGCGGCTGAAGTTCATTAACACACCGTTTCTATTCAGAGAGAGAGCCAACAGACAACACACAATCATGTACACCAGTGTACCAAGTAAAAATGTGAATATGGATGTGCAAGGTGCACACTAAATGTGAAGTCAGAGCCAAGAGTTGGTTAGCTTAGCTTAGCATAAAGACTAGAAACAAAGGGAAAAAAGCTAGCGTGCCTCTCTCCAAATATAAACCAGCACCTCTGCAGCTCACTAATTCGAGCTAGGCTAGCTGTTTCTATCTGTTTCCATTCTTTATGCTAAGCTAAGCTAACTGTCTCCTGGTAAAACGCATGTTAAATTACATTCCTGTGATTTCAGAGCTAATTTTTGTACTTTTTGGATTTTTCAGTTTTTAAAGATATTTCAGAGATTCCTCCGTGTACCACTAGAGGGGGGTCACGTACCACCAGTGGTACACGTGCCATTGTTTGAGAACCAGTGTAATGCAGTACTTTAAATGTGCCAAACAAACCAGTCAGATTTTCTTTGTGTCAGTTAGTTTGTTTCAATTTAATTAGACACAACTGTAGAAATGTGCACAATCTGAGCAGAGAGAGAGAGGAGAAACCATCTGACATGCATTTAAACGGGGACCTTTGGGGTCACCTGGGGATCAGGGGCTTTAGGGCAGTTGTCCATTCGTCCGGTTGGTTATCAAACAAGAGATGAGTGTAAAAGCATCAATGAAAATGAAGAATGAGTGAAACTAAACACCAGAAGCGTTCAGAGTATTGTTTTCCACGCATACGTGCCGAGGTTCCTCTTCCTCTGCACGTATCTTAACCTGTGAGATATGAAAGGTGACGCGAGTGTCTGAGAGGTCATGACCGGAGGAGCTGGTGTAGTGCAGGGCTGTGGTTAGATGTGTGTGCAAGGTGCGTCTGCTATGAAAATCCTGTTAGAATAAACAGTATATCAGTAGGTATATACGCGGTTGTTTCCGTTATATTTGCTGGTTTTATTCACACACAGTGTGCAAACTGAATTCCTGTCTCGTGTTTTTCAGATATCGATGATGCCAAACTGACAAATTCGCGGGTGATCAACAGCTCCTTCCACCAGAACAAGACGGGCTGTCAGATGACGTTCGACGACGATTACAGCGCCTACTGGGTCTATTTTGTCAACTTCCTGGGAACGCTGGCTGTGCTGCCTGGAAACATCGTCTCCGCCCTCCTCATGGACAAAATAGGACGCCTTAGCATGTTAGGTATGACATAATATTCTCTCTTATGAACAGCGGCCTTTCCTCTTTCATCTTCTGACCTGTGTGCGTCGGCGGTGGCCTCCAGTGACGTAAATGAGGCTGTTTTGTGTCTGAGATGTGAAAGATGTGTCGTGTTGTGTCCTGCAGGAGGCTCCATGGTGCTGTCGGGCATCAGCTGCTTCTTCCTTTGGTTTGGCACCAGCGAGTCGATGATGATCTTCATGCTCTGTCTCTACAACGGCCTCAGTATCTCCGCCTGGAACTCCCTGGATGTGGTCACCACCGAGCTGTACCCAACAGACAGGAGGTCTGCAGCTTATTAATATTTCAGATTTTAGATTTGCACTTTTCTTTCTTTGAGTTAAAACTGCTGCACAACAATTTCCCTCAAGATAAATGATAATAAGATACATCTGATCTAATATTAACCATTAATTAATTTCATTCAAACTAAAGTTTAGTCTGGTTCTATAATTTCCAGAGTTATAAAACTCAGTGGCTGTGCTACAGCCAAACACTTCTGTTTTTATGAGTCATAACACTTTTTACAATTTATGAGTCACCACCAGTGACTCAAATGTACATCTACATGTATTTATATATTGTCAGTGTTATGACTTCATTCTTGACATATTACAATTTCATTTGGATAGTTCACTTGCAGATAGTTTATCTGTAACATTTCACCTGCTGCATTTTTAGTGAAGAATCAACAATTCAACCATTTCACATAAAAACATGGAATGTTCATGAACTGTCGCACATTTTATACATAATCTGTTAAATATTTACAGACAGAGCAAAACGGTTGAAGTTCATCTACATCTGATGAGCTCAGCCTTTGCTGTGAGATTTAACATCTGGTCTGAGCCTGGCCAGATAAATTCTGAACATACTGTATCATTGAATTAGTTTTTTATTAAAGATAGTGACGTCATTTCTCTAAACAACCCAAAATTATAGTGCATAGTGTTTGAAAATGTTTGTTGCAGACACACAGTGAGGCCAGATTCTGCAGCTGCATGGCCAGTTTGACACTGATATCAGCCGATTGTTCATGAGAATCATGACAAGACTTCATGTTTTTAGCTATAGAGAGGGATTACATGCAGGAAATTTGAATTGAATTCGTACATGAAATGACACATACATATCTGACTGTCTCCTCTGCGTCTTGTTTTTCAGGGGCACAGGCTTTGGCTTCTGTAACGCCATGTGCAAGCTGGCAGCGGTGCTGGGCAACCTGATCTTTGGCTCGCTGGTTGGCATCACCAAGGCTATCCCCATCCTGCTGGCGTCGTCCGTGTTGGTTGGCGGCGGGCTGGTGGGGCTCCGACTGCCAGACACACGCGCCAATGTCCTCATGTAAAACCTCAACTCGGAACAGTGTGTTGTTTACCAGGTATTTACTCAGTTTACAGAATAACCGGTCATTTATGGATTATCATTTATTTGAAGATCACTGAAACGAGCCATGTGCCGTCATCCTTCTTGTATTTATTATTTGATTAACAATGCTGACAAACTCAAATACAGAACAACAGTTTGTTATTCGTGATATTTCTGAGTAACATACCTGGTAAATAAAGGAGAATGAATGCAGTTTAATGTAACAATGAGCTGTAGATATAAAGAGTTTGAAGACTACAATCAGAGGTTAGAAAGTGTCAGTGGATTGTTGCCAAAGTCCCGTTCAGAAAGGCCGCTGCGACTGATGTGGTGGCGATAAAACTCTGTATATCAGCAGCTCATTATCGACCATGGGCTGTTTCACACATGCCACCCACAAATGCATGTGTCAAAGCTGCAAAAGGCTTGGACTGCCGACAACCTTCCCCTTCCAAAGTCCTGCTCAGTCTTACTCGCGTTAAAGGAACTTTTTGACATTTTGGGGGAAATAAAGCGAGCGCCAGCAGCTGGTTAGCTTAGCTTGAAATCTGGAAGCAAGGGGAAAATCCAGCACCTCTAAAGATCACTAAATAACACATTATATCTTTTTCCTGCGATCCTTAACAAAAAAACAAGCTGTGGTTTTATGGAGCTTAGACTGTAAGACAGTAAGTTTGTGGTGCTGCACAGCCAGCAGAGACTAAGTCCACAATTTTTTGTTTGTTTGTATGGATTAAACAAATGTAGCATAAGTGGCGATCTTAAACAAAGTGCCAAAAACTGCAGTTCCTCAAACGTCCACTTGAGGCTGGCTCCAGAAGTGAGTCAGTCTCCATAAGTCCCCATGTTAAAAAAACTTCACAGCAGAAATAAACATGTTTACAGCCTGGTACAAAAAACAGTTTTGGTCTCTATAGCTAATTTCCCCGTTCATGACAACTGTACTGAGGATAACTGTTTATATAATTCACCCATTTAAGTTATACTAATGCTTGAAAGTGGCAGGACAGCCAAAATGGTGACCACACTGAGCTTCATAGCAGCTCGAGTGAAATCTACGATCCAGTTTTTATTTATTTATATGGTGGCTACATCTGAACAGAGCCAGGCTTCGGTTTCCCTCTGTTTCCAGCCTTTATGCTAAGCTAAAGCTAACTAGCTGCTAGCTGTAGCTAACACTCAGCAAGCGCGAACAGTTCAACAAAATGTCAAACTGTTCCTTTCAAAAACAATTTTGTAACAGTTGTGTTTGTGATTGAGGTTATTAATATGTACATATTTAGTAATTTATGTATGTTATTTATTGCTTCACCAGCGTGCTTTTATGTTTGTAGGCCAGAAGTCGAAGGTGTTTTTAAATTCTGTTTCTTAACACGAGATCAACATTCATCGGTTGATGATGTTCAAGCCTTTTGCTGCAACTTGCAAGAATGACAAGGCCATAGAAAAAATAAAAATAAAAAATCAATAACAATCTAGTAGTTTAGTGAAAACCGGCAACTTCAGCAGCTACATTTCTAAAGTGAAAAGAAGTTTACATTTTCTGCTTTTTACAGTAAGAGACTTTTGAGATTGGAAACCTTTTGTCTGAATGCTTCCTCTCTCCCTCTCTCGTGTCTGTGCTGTGTTTCGTCTCGTGGCGCCGAGCTCATGAAGGGCTTCACTCTCCGTTGCAATCTAATCCCGTTGAGAAGAATTCATACCCGCTGTTATAATCTGCTCTCCTCCCCTTGTATGGTTGTTTTTTCCTCTCTATCTGTCTCACTGTCTCGGTTCCCTCATCGTGTCTCTCATTGAAAGTCTTGTCCTCTTTGCTGTTGTTTATCTCCTCTCTTGCCTTGCTGCTGCTCCCTTCAAAACTCAAAGGCCTTTCTCAAATGTCGTGCCTCTCTCTCTCTCTCTATCTTTCTCCATTGAGCCCGTCTCTCCTTCCAAACCTTGCTGGAAGCTTTGCTGCTCTATCCTGCTTTTATTTTGGTATCTCATGTCTTGATACTGCAGTGTGCATGTTGTGTATGCGTGTATGTGTGTGTGGGTGTGTGTATCCGGACAAACCCTTATAAGACAGAGTGACCATCCCATATGTGGAAAGTTTTTTTTTCATGTTTTTTCTACCAAGAAATGGGGTCTTGGAGGATTTGAACCACACGATCAAGTGAAATTAAAGCCATGCTTAAAGGATCAGTTCACCCACATTCCAAAAAACATATTTACTGATTGTGCAGATTATTTTGTGCTAGATAGGCGCTACACTCGTGCAATGCAGCTCTACTACGAAATGTCGAAAAAACAAGATTCTTATCCTGTTTTGGGACGTCACGTTTGTACTTGTACTAAAAAATAAGTTTACTGGCTAACCTGTAAAGTTGGCCACCTGGAGCTCCTGGTTACCTGGAAGGCCAACCTCACGCCATGGTCCAATGTTACCCTGAATATCCTGGGTTACGTCTCAACTGGTTTCACAAGCTTCACAGAGCATTAGCGCCAAGTATAAAACATATGTACAACTTACATTTGTATACTGTGCCAATTACCGCAACTTTAGTTTCTCCAGCAGCTTCCTTGGCTGCCACTTTTACAAAACCGGTGGTCTCTCCCCTTCTGTTATGGAGCCAAAATGGCAACTTTTGAGTGCCAGTGTTCAACACTCAACTTTTTGTGACCGTTGTGCAGCATCCGGGTCATAAGTGACAGTGTGAAAAACACCAAAGTCAGTAGGATTCATCCTCTGGGGATCATGAATATATGTACAAACTTAACACGTCAATCCATTAAATATTTGATGAGACCCAGGACAACGCAAACAAGCACGGGAATGCTCTGGTCAACTATTTCCTCGATAGAAAGTAGATCCAGTGAAAGCTCCAGACTAAGTAGGATGTTGTGTCGGGAAAGACACAGAAAGGCTGCTGAGCTTTTCAAATTCCATCCACCTCCGTTGCAGTGAGGCGGAGGCAAAAATATGAATATGCCACATGAAGTCGAGAAGAAAATATGTTTTGTGTAATTTGGGTGAACGGACCCTTTAAAACCTCTAACGAATGGAACTCTTGCTGCTACAGTGTCAATGCTTTGATGTTAAAAACGCGTCATTTGTAAAAATAAAAATCTGCATCACGTTCTCTTCTGGGTTTGTTCAAAGGCGATCAACGCAAAAATACAGAACCGTTTCATTCAGTTATTTTCCCGTCAGTTCGATGACGATGATAATTAGCGTGATGTTCTGTTGCTTCTCACTCTGAAGAGTCAATCTGTGCAGCACACGACCTTCTATATGCAGCTAATTCCTCTTTAAGGCGACGTTCTTTGGAAAGAAATGCAACCGTTTCTGGTTTCCCGATGAGTGTGTTTGATGCTTTACTGCCATCTGCTCGTACACGTCGTCCCCTTCTTCACCGAACACCTCCACCTGTTGCTGAACAAACCCACGACACATCACTGTTTCCTGCATGTTTGTTACTGAAGTCCTTCTGTTGTGCGTGCTTTTTCCATCTTGGTGTCTTCGCTGTTCCTCTGCTGGGGGGGATAAAACACGTGATTCCCGGGGTCAAAGGTGAATGTATCATTCTCGTGTGTTGTCAGGTTTGTTGTGGACAGGTGTTCATTATACTGAGTTGACTAATAGGTCATTGTGAAAGGGCATGCCAGTGGTGAGACGACTGTACCACACCACGTTTACCCAGCAGGGGTGATCAAATCTGCTTTTTCCAGTTGGATTAGTCGCTATGAATGAAATCACCGGTGTTGCAACGTTCAGATTTGAAAACCTCTGCTGACAAACAATATGTGGACGTGTGTGTAAAAACAATTACCTGTCCTTGATATGATTTATTTTGATAAGAAAAGGCTCAATGAAGTGAATGCAGTGTAAAGGTGGATTCCTCTGGTGTCTACATATTGAATAAAGAGTTTCATTTGAATCAGCTGTCGGCCGTTTTCATTGTGTTTAGTGTCCAGATCAGGCTGCAGCCACTCACACCAGCGTCTATGCAAAGTTATGGAGGCTCGTTAACGAACCTGAATATGACTGCTCACCTCTGAGTGTTCATGTTGGCTTTGAGGTCACAGACATTCATAGTTTTTTTTAGTTTCATTTCTTTCCCATCATGGGTGGTTCTGCTCCATTTAGACCACAGAGGCCAAATTAAGGCGAGCTGGGCCACATCTGTTTCCTGCTTCACAAAATGTGACGAGAATCTGAAGCCCAGATCCCAGAAACTGATGTAACGTCATCAAAAGTTCTCAAACAGGTCAAAACATAATTAATACATTCATAAATGCTATTAATGGTTAAATATTTGCAATAAAAACCTAAAAAAAACATAAACTTCCTTTACACTCAACCACCAACCAGCCGATCAAACACATTTGCACATATTTAATCAATTATTTATTTCCCCTGCACAACATTTCATCCGCCTGCGTGGTTGACAGCTACGCACATTGTCACACTGAGTTATTTGGTCTTCTAAATGTTTCACACTCTCATTTTAACTGTGAAACGAAGTGCTCGATTTATCAGTTAAGTTGATCAGGAGAGAAGTCAGACGTCTTCGTAATACCGCACAGCAAACTACACAACAATATAACAAACCACACAAACCAGACATGACTTACATGTTTCTTTATATTCATGTTTTCATAGCATACAGTTCAAGAAAAGCTTACAGATACAGTTTAGTACAGACTGACTACTGAACACTGAAAAAGTATTTGTTCACATTAAAAAGTATCAGTGCTTGTATTGACCACGTAACGTTAATATGTATTTTCTTGGTACGCAAAAAGAAAAAAAAAACACAGAATACACACTTTTACCAGTATGCTAGTCTGGTGGTTATTTATTATTTTACTGTGCAAAGGTATTCCTGACGTCACAGAACCAAAAACAACAACACAAGAGATACTTTACATACAGATGTTTTGAACCACAGCGAGTTGTAGTTTAGATGTAGACAGCTTGTGGCTTTCAGGGTAACCACTCTGAGATGTTGCAATGCACCAACACACTCTTGGGTTCAATGCCAGCACAAGCCTGACTGGCTTGTAAGATCTCTGTGGTTTGTTTCTCTGTGTCTTTCCCACACTTTCAAACCAGTTCAGTCAGTTTAGCCAATATTCTTCAGCTTTGGATGCTCTGCAGAGCTGTGAGCTAAACGCTAACACGTAACATGTAAATAACATGCTGATATTTAGCAGGTGTGTTTAGTTTAATGTGATAACGTGCTAACATTCGGTAATATACCTGCCAACATGGAGTCACACGACCGTGACCACCACAAATGTCAACCTCATGTTGGACCAAGAGAAAAAGTTTAATGGCAGTCCATCTAATAGTTTTTGGGATGTTTCAGTCTGAACCGCACTGCCACACGACTAGCATCGGTGCAGGAGTGACGTCGTAAACACAGAGGCGGTTCTTTCCCCTCTTTGATCTAAAAATAAATCTAGATTTCAGAGAGATGAGAAGAATCTCCCTCCACGACACCCGTGAGATAATATAAAACCAAAGATCCTGTAAGTTAGAACAAAACTATTCAAGATACTATATGTCTTTGAACTGTTTAAACTAGATGTGCGATGTGGTTTGAGTTTAGCCTGGAGAGGTGTGCAGTTACAGCCATCTCTAGATCTCCTGCTTGTTCAGCGTTGGATGACAGGCTGTTGTGTCATTGTACATCCTGTCAAAGGCTGGGCAGGAAATGCCACCTCAGTGAGAGCAAACGTATTATGGGGAGTTAGACAAACGAAGTCTAGATTCAGAAATACTTAAATAAATGTATACATGTGGAAAAACTAGGAGCTGGGTTATAGAAATTGTACCTTTAGCTTGCCAAAGACAATATGAAACATTAAACACAAAATAGCTTAAAAACACAGTTCAGAACAGGAAAGGACTTGGAGCCTCATTTTCGATGATTTGTTTTACATTATTTCTCATCAGCTATAAATGTCAAACATAAATGTGCCACTTATGCCTTATTTTCCCCTCCAAACTCTCCAGAATGAAACTATTTACATACATATACTTCCCTTTCATCTTGTACATACACATATATACATATTTGCTTTCTCTTTGGATTCCAGCCACAGAGACAACTCTCTCTCCCTCAACTCCAAAACCATTTTTGATTTCTTTCTTTTAAACTGATATGCTCATGCTCTTGCTCTGAAAGGGTCTAAAGTAAGTCCTGGAGCCGGCAGACTTGGACATGATGAGGAACAGTAAAGGGTCCAGGCAGGCGTGGATGCAGCACAGACACACTGCCACTTTAAAGTACATATACGAAGTCTCTGTTCCATCCGTGAACAGTTGCACGTAATGGATGAAGTGCAGCAGTCCGGCGGGAGTGAAACACACCAGGAAGATGACAAACACCAGTGAGCTGGCCTTGATGTACATCGTCCAGTCGTGGTGTGACTGCTTCAGCTCGTGGATGATTCCAATGTAGCACACGACCGTGACCACCAGCGGCACCAGGAGGCCGAAGAGAGTCAGAAACAGGTTGTAGTAGAGAAGGAAGGTGTGGGAGTTATGATCCAGAGGCAATACGTCATGGCAGGTGATGTGGCCCAACTCATTGACCCAGTAGCTCTGCTGGACGATGAGCTCGGGCACCACTGCGACAACAAACATCCCCCATACGGCCACGGTGACCCAGGCAGTGTACATCCTCTTGGGGAGTCTTCTGTACATGAACGGGTGCACCACAGCCAGGTAGCGCTTGATGCTGATGCAGGCCAGAGTCAGGGCCGAGCAGTAGAGGTTGCCATAGAAACAGGCCGTGACCAGTCGACAGGCAGCCTCGCCGAGCACCCAGTGGTTTCCATGGAGATGGTAGTGAGCCTTGAAGAAGAGGGAGAGCAGGAGGAAGAGGTCGGAGATGGCCAGGCTGCAGTAGAGGATGGCAGTGGACACCTTCCTGATTTTAGTGGCCAGCATGTACAGGATGGAAACGTTGAACGGGATCCCGAAAACAACCGCCAGTATATAAAGTATGGGGATGACCCGAGTGCTCAGAGTGCCGCGGAGGTACACTGCTGTGCTGCTGCTTTTTAGCTTCAGTGCTGGAGGGGAACAGGATGAATTGGGAGCTTGTGTCCCATTTTGGACGGGCAATAAATCGGCCTCTAGGTCCCCTTTGAAGGTTCTGGGCATAGGAAAGACATTGGAGCTGTTTCCTAGCTCTGGAATTTTCAATTTCCCTGCAACACAAACAAGAAAGACAAGTTAACACAAGTTAAAGATCATTTTATTCATGATATTCATGATGCAACTTGTTGATTTCCTTGATGTATCACCCATCACGGTCAAATCTTCACACCGTTCACACTGCATAAAGATATAATTTGTTCATTCATTTTCCATAACCACATTTCCTCACACACATTCACACCTTTGGCCACCAGTTGACCTGTTAACCTGTTAACCTGCATGTCTTTGGACTGAGTACCTGGAGAGAACCATGCAGACACTGGGAGAACATACAAACTTGAGAGGCGGCTGGGGTGGCGGTTCGAAACAGGAACCTTCTTGCTGTCAGGCCGCCCAGCTTCATTTATATAGCACCACATTATCTCATGACACTTTCTATATAGAGCATTTTCATAATGATATGCACAGAGACTCAACAGTTCACACAATGAGCAAGAACTGTGGCAACAACATCAACAATCATTTAAGAGGCGCAAACTTCAAGGTCCTCATCTGCTGCGGCATAACTACCTACTACAGTAGAGTGCATAGACTGATTATTTATTTCTATTTGTGTTGCTGACTGAAGGAAACCCAACATGAGGTGAAGCAGTAAGGTGTCAAGCCACCATGAGCTGCAGGAACAACATCGGCGCTCCTCTGCACTGATTCTCCAGCGCTGGAGAAAATGTTCCCACATTTGGTGTTTTAACGATGACCGTGTCTGACACATCATTTCAAACTCAGCCGTAGGTGTTCAGCTGGGCTGAGATGCAGTGATTGCAGTATGATTCACATCAAGCAGTTCAGTGACTCCTTGAACCCTGCATGCATTCCCCATGTCTACACTCATTAATCAGATTATTCAACCTGTATATGGATTTATTTGATATGTATGAAGACTTATTTGTCCCTGTGTCTCTGTTTCTTTGGGGTCTGTGTAACATTAAAATCCCTTATGTTCTCCCTTCTGATTCATCAAATTAATATTTTTGTGTGTAAACCGCCGGGTCACTGTACTTCTTACTTCTACAGATAACTTCCAACAGTGAGTTACATGAGATCAGATATTTTACTGCTGATTCACTCGCTAATAATCAGCCAATTGTTTCAGCTCCATTCCTGATGACTGTGAATCAGTGACAGTCAGTTTTGGTCAAGTAGCAGCTTGTTGATTTTCTTTAAAGTGATGTCACATGAATTTCAAAATCAGCTGAGGCAGAGAGCGATCAGCAAATAAGATCCAGAATAATAATATAAAACTTATAAACTTCATAAAGTAAACTCTGATGAGCATCTCTTACCTGTTTTCTGAAGTGTGTCACCCACACAAAGAAGAAAAACGAGGCTGAAGAGGAGTTTCCTCATCGCTGGACAGCAGTCAACTCAAGCGTCACAAGCAAATCTCACTTCTCTCTGATGCTGTAATGCACCCAGCCTCACATTATATTATCCCTCAGTGTCGCCTCTGATTGCTGCTGCTGCTGCTGCTGCTGCTGCTCTGTGGGAGTGCTCAAGTCACAAACACCTCCCCGAAAACACCATGACATCTTCCCTTATTTAGCAGGAATGTGGGGGCTGCCTGTGTGTTTCTGTTTTAACATGCACAGCACAAACAGTGGCACGTAACACCGCCTCCCAACTTTGTGTTTGATCAGATGAGATTCAAAGTTGACAAGAGAGAACAACACTTTATGTTTATGTCTTTGATGGTACTTTTTAGTGTTTTACAAAATGCCACTTGTTCAGACACTTCATTGGAACCGTGCAGTGTTTGACTGAAATGCTGTTGTACGTTACACCAAACAGAAATCTAAAAATCGGCGTCATCATCTGCATAAATGTCTTCTTGTCACATGTCTGCACATATGGAAACTTCGTGGGCGACACGCTGTCCTGTGGGATGTGGAGCGAGGTGCGTAACAGGCAGAAAGGGGGCACTAAGGAAGGAAGGAAACGTCTGTCTGAAGATGATAAGCTTGTCTCAGGATGAGAAGTTTCATTCACTCTTCGCTCTATTTCTTTTTTTGGTCTCCTCAACATCTAAGATATTTTTGTCGCCGCTCTGAAGGTTGTTTACTGGGATAAAAACCTGACATGAGTTTCATGCTGTACACAGATGTAGGAAAAGATGAAGTTTGGTTTGCAGTTTTCTGCAAGTACAAGAAACTTGTATGTAAAAGTACTTCAGTACCTTCAGTACATCTTTATTTGCACATACCAGTGACTATGTCTTTATGTCTTTACGATGTCTTTATTTGGGCTTCATCTGAGCACTCCAGCTGACTGCAGATGTGACCTTTTGATCTATAACCGGGGAGGTGAGATGTTTTCCTGCACTGACGTCCGTTTGGTCACAGATTCACCTCAGCTCTTCTCACACATGTGATGTCCACTTCCCTCCTGTGACGTTATTCCAGCTTAACAGCGCAGATGACTCAGACCGAAAACAAACGCGCCTCTAATGTATCTGCATCTGCTGCTGCTGGTTTTTAACCACCAACAAAACATCAGCGTGTGGTTGTTGATGTTTGTTGCAAAGAAACATGAAAGAGTCTGGCTGGGTCTCATGTCTGACTAAAAACAGAAATATTTAAAGAAAAATAAAAGAAATAAATAAAAATAAAGAATTATTCATAAAGACAAAAAGCCACAAATGAAACTAACGTTCAGCTGAATATAGAAATCACACATTTATTGCTGTTTATAGAAATAGCACGATGAATCTACTTCCTTTGTTGGTGTTGATGTCTTCTTCAAGGACACAAACACACAGTTTCATGTCACATTAGTTGTTTTTCCAGATTTGCAATGTGAATTTCTGAGAGAAAAACAGTTATGGAGCGACAACATTAGAGGTTTCTCTTTAATGATTTGTTAAATATCCAATAATTCTTTCAGGCTAATAAAACATTATTTTTGCTGTGTTGTATGGTGTTAAAGCAAAGTGAGTGAACTGTCAGTTTTCACCAGGAGAGGGTGATATTTCCCTTCACTTCACTCCTTTGCCTTTTACCTCTGTTGACCGAAGCGTTCAAGTGTCTCTACACTCAACAGACAGACATTCAGAGTCGTTTCTGGTGGTCACAGATGGCTCAGATAAATAGACAGTTTGGATAATTTCCTGTGCTGGTCTTTAGTGCTTTCTGCAGCGGTTATGTAAACACCATTAAAGCCTGTTATCAATCAGAGCCACATTAGAGATAGACGAGATTAAGACAAACTAACCAGCAGACACAGTTAGCAAGCAGCCGGTGAACACAGTGGATCAAATACAATAATCAAAGATAAAAAGAGCTAAATTAGTATTACATGAGTATTAAATGTTGAAATTAGTGCTAGAAGAGTGAAAATATTGAATATTTTTAGTATTATATATGTACGATGAGGCCAACAGGTGCCAATTAAATGTCTGAGCTCTTTATGAAAGAATTCTGTGTGGCAATGAGAGAGGAAGGAAAAGTATTTCACACGGTAAAACACTGTCATAATCATTTGACAGTCATTGTGGTTTTGGGTGGGAGTGACATGAAAGTTTAGAAGATTACTTCACCAAACAGTTCGAGGCAATAAATTAAAAAAATCATTGTAAGTGAGCACACACACACATTTCCTCAGACAGGGCACAGTTTGTGTGTTTATGCATATTTACGAGAAGTGTCATCCGAGGGGGGTTAATCATCAACGCATTCCTCCTGAAGCAGGACGGATGTCATGGCTACAGTGACTCTGCAAAAACACAACGGTACCGCCTCTGTGCTGTACTCAGTATTTTGGTGGTACAGTGAGGAGACAACAGAAAAGAGGCGGTTAGATTGTGGCCCTATAAAGACAAACGTAAGGTGCTCACTGTGGTTAAGTTAACCCAGAGTGATCACGTTAACTGTGGCCTGAGGTGAAATGCTCTCGTGTGCCTCCTCTCCGGGATGTTAGGGCTAAAAGAGTCCCCGGGGAACCTGAGCACCAATTTAAAAGTTCCACGAGGTACCGTGTGCTAATTAGTGTAGGGGGAATGTAATCTGCTCATTAAGGTTTCTATGATCCATTTGTTATGTGTAACACAAAGTAACATCATGTACTAATTACCAGGAAATAGTATAAATAAATAGTTATTTTAGGGTTAGGGGAGGGGTCCAGGTTATATTAAGACACTGTTAACACAGTTTCCAGGAAGAGCTGCTGCCATTTAAAGAACCATTTTGCCCGAGGTCTGGAGTATTTAATAAGGGAAAGTGTGCCTGTATGTCATCGCTGTGGGTAACCAGTATTGTAGCCGATGACCAATAAGCAGAAGTCAGTGGGGGACCAGCGGCGCCTCCGTTAAAAGCATCACTAATGAAAGCCATCAGTTTGCCTTGTCACTTCTCAGAAGGGGAGGGACTCGGGAGGCCAGGTGTCACAACAGCTGTAGTTGCCTAGCAACCTTAATGATTTATATTCTAGATTCAAAACACCTGTAACAGCACCCACCTGTCAATCAAAGCGTCCACGCTCTTAATCCTGCATAACTTTAAGCCTTAATATAATGTGAACAGGTGAGTTGTATATAAATTCACCCTCAGTACAGTTGTCATGAACGGGGAAGTTAGCTATAGAGACCAAAACTGTTTTTTGTACCAGGCTGTAAACATGTTTATTTCTGCTGTGAAGTTTTTAACATGGGGACTTATGGACACTGACTTGTCTCAGTGCGTGCCTTAATGATCACTGAACTGCTTCAGCTCTGCTACAGTCTACATTCCTGCTACCACGCTTGCCCCTGATATAACTCCAGAAAGGTTCTGGCTTGATAACAGGCCTGTATTACATTAACAGTAGTGACATAGCCCTGAACCCCGTTCAGCGGCATGGGAAAGCTCGCAAGACCAAGCAAGAGGTCGGAAAGTCTAACCAGGACAACTTTTCCAGACAGATGAGTCGACACAGATTTACTGTGCGTGCTCTCTAACACATCTGGGGTACTGATGTGCAGCAGGTACTTCACCAAACGCCTTTCTTTCGGTCTTGTGGTGCTGAAAAGGCTTTCATTCTCCTGGAAAAGGAATGCGGCCTGAGAAAGATTCACAGTCCAGACAACCACCAACATTCAGACTGTCTCCCTCCCTCGCTGTATTACTCACAAGTTCTTTTTCCCTAAATACGTGAAGCACAAAAATCTAATTGCCCGTGTCCCACAGATCACCCGATAGTCTTACAAAAGTTGTATATATTGTCTAAAATGTCTTTGCTTATTGCTAAAGGCTGCAGGCCCAACAAGAGAGACAATGTATTTGTATGAATGTCATATCTCTGTACGTTTCTCGCTCTATTATCAGCTCTGACTTAAAATTTAGGTTCAGTAGTTAAACTTTGGTCCATGCCAAGACTGACTGTTTTAAAAGTTGTCTTATCGCTATACTTCCATCACAAAGACATCTGGTTTTCATTTCACAGACAACCACCAACACCAGATGTTAAAATCGGTGTGAGAAAACAGTCAGATGACCTTTCTTTTTGTCTACTTTATACAGAAAATTGACAAAATTTGTGCCTTTTCTGACTTAAAATAAATATTAGAGGACGTTTTAATTCTGATCAGTCAGTTTGTGTCAATCAGACATTTATCTGTGGATCCCTGTCTAACCCCTGAGACACTTTTTAAACTTTAAACTCTAAAAAACAAAAATCCCCAGCGCTTATCTCATTGTTCACCTCCATGATTTTGTCTGCCTCCTTCTCCCCACAGTTTAACACCCTATTGTTGAACTGACAGTGTATCCTGGCTGGACGATTCCAAGAGAACGATAAAATGTGCTAAAGTGGATACAGAAAACAACAGGAATTCAAACTTGTGAAGCGCTGGCCTGGAACCGTGCCACTGTCTCCACTCTGCACCTAATCTCCCACACTCTGTATCCGGCCTCTCTCCCCATGAGAAGGAATGAGCTTATATTAGTTCAGTAACGCCCAAGACCGGCAGGCTACTGGACATCACATGACCTCTGAAGTGGACAACGTGTCCAGCTGCACTCTCATAACAAAATGAGCTCTAGCAGCTATATTTTATATTAACAGTGCATGGCAATGACAGATAATTATCACCTTCGTAGAGTTTTAAAGTGTTTCTGCTCACTGTTTTGGTTTTCAATAATTTGCTTTTAGCACTATTAGTCGTCGTTGTGTTGCTCAACATGTGAACCTAAAAGGGGAAATGTCTTTCTCGTGTTCACAGCTCGTTTCTGCTCGTTTGTTTTCTTTCATGCCAAGAGTTAGATAAGAAAATTTATATAACTGTAACGTCTGTGCATAAATGTGAGGCTACAGGCAGCTGTTGGTTAGCTTAGCATAGCATAAAGACTAGAAAGATAGCCAGGCTCTGAAGGTGACAAAATCAGGATCTCTAAAGCTCTGTAATCCACTCAAAGAAGAGTATAAAGTATTTAAAATGTAGTGAGTGAATGTGTTAACTAAGAAGGTTCTCTGGAGTACTTTGAGTTCTCCAGAGAACCTTTCTATCCTTAAGATCCCTATCTGCTGTTAAAGGTTCTCTGGGTAAATGAATGCCAAAAAGAGTCCTTTATGTCACATTTGCGGCACTTTTGGTGCTTTGCGGAACCTTTTTTCTTTTAAAGATTCTTTGGAAAACTGATTCTGGTTCTTTAAGTTGACCCTTTGCAGCAGCTACCTGTAGGTAAAAAGGTTCCTTGCAGAACCAAAAAGTTTCACCTATGGCATCACCTTGAAGAACCACTTTAGGTTGTAACTCAGACATTTATTTTTAATGGTGTTGTGTACTTTAGAGGTGCTGGTTTCTATCTATTTCTAATCTTTGTACTATACACT
Organism: Protonibea diacanthus; assembly: GCA_028641955.1. Taxonomy (NCBI): domain Eukaryota; kingdom Metazoa; phylum Chordata; class Actinopteri; family Sciaenidae; genus Protonibea; species Protonibea diacanthus. The sequence continues at coordinate 2,734,274 of CM053991.1, forward strand.
CCATTTAGACAAATACAAGAATACTTTATGAAATGAAATGACTTATATAAAGGGAACTTATATAAACATGAAAGGATCTTTTATCTCCAGTGACGCGCTGTGCTGCATTGTGCTGCGTTGTGTTTCAGAAATAAGAAACAGATTATTGTGACAAACATTTTTTTAGGAAATGAGCTCAGGCTGTCTGCACTCAGATACTGAGTCCCCGCTGGATACAAAGCTCAGGATGAATGAGTCAGACGGCTCCCACACCCATCCTGTTCCCATCTTCCTCCTTCTGTCAGACACTGTCTTTTCATCGCAGGGAAAGTGACTGCCACATTTCTCCTTTCTTTCTAACAAACACATTTTCTCTGCCCTACATTTGTTTCTGTTTTCAAGTGCTGTCCTCTGCCCTCATTTCAAGGCTTTGTAACTACAGACCACCCAGGAGCCGACACATGAAGGTAAAGTCTTCAGTGACTTGAGTTAGTTGTCTATATTTCTGCCAGAAGCAGTGGGAACTTTCTGGCCATATGCAAAAAAGTACATAAATAATGTGATCTCATGGGAGGGGAGGCTATTAGGAGTCTGTACAACTTGTGTACATAAGCACGTAAACAAAAAAGGAAAGAGCGCACAGCTGGTTGCCGTCTCAGAGATCATGACAGTTCACACGTACATAAATAAGAATATATGACGACTAAAGGTCAAACAAAGTCTGCTCTTCATCAAAATCTGTTCTAAAATATCTCCCTCTGTAATTTGCTGTTTGTGTATAGGGACGAGTGTGTGACTGCCATACACACAGGAAGCACATCAACATCTCCAGGGTTATGCTGCTTCATGTCCAATCTGGACTCCTGCACTCCCTGAAGTTGCGTTGGTGGATGTTTTCATCTCAGAAAGTCCCCAAATTATCAGATATAACAAAAAAACATTCATGCTCTACTTCAAAAACCACTAAACGTAACACTAATGACTGTTTTTTCCTGACATATGTAACCTGAGTAATATAAAAATAATTCATATGAAGAAAGTTTTACCAAACAAAAAATGTTTCTAAGGTTAAATATATTTTAAAAAGCTGCTACATGAATACACACGTGTGTATCATCACACTCTGAGCTGTATGTATGTACGTAAATCACTTCTAACAGAGACCCCATTACTCCAGCTGTGGCCTCTCTTCATTGGCTGCCAGTAGAGTTTAGATATAGTATATTATATATAAAGAAATTATATGTATTTCCTATAAAGCACTATACAGGTCAAATGTAACTTAAGCCTAGTATTATTTGCAGAGACTCGACAATTCCCACCATGAGCGAGCACTTAGCGTTAGCGGCAAGGAAACTTGTTTTGATCCATATAAATATCTTTACTTGCTTTAAATGTTCTATGTCATAAATTTAGACTATAGAAAGGTTATATTACACTTTCAGACTAACGGATGACTGAATAAATAAAAAGCAGCGGTGGAAAGTTAGTGAGCAATATGAGGTATTTGTACTTTACTTGAGTATTTCCATATTTGTGTGACTTTATACTGTATTCAGAGTGAAATGTACTTCCTTTACTCAGCATCAACATCAGAATGATGAACACATGATTTTAATTCAGTGACATACATCATTCTTAAATGTACCATTCTGCTTGAGTATAATATATACTTCAGTTACTTCGAGTGTACTCTGATGTCATTTTAGGAGGTAAAACTCTGAATGCAGCACTTCAGCCACCAATGATGAGGCAGTTTTAGGTCACCATTAGCAACCACACTGCAGCCATGAAACCAAAATGTGTGACAAGAAGTAATCCAACATTTCTGACCTGCACCCACACGAGTTTTAAAACCATAATAAAATACTATAATAAAAACAATGTTACGCCACAGTTGAGACCAGCCCAGGGGAACGGATGATGGGAACTGTTTGTTATGGTTCATTTAGAGTCCGGACAGTTATCATCTGGATCAGGCTGTTCAGAAGAGTGACATCAACCCAAAGGCATGTCTCCCGCTGCATGTACACAGCAGCTGATTGGTGGATGAGGCCCCGTTTGGGACAGACTGGACTGAGTGGGCGGAAACCTGACACACACACACACACACACACACACACACACACACACACACACTGGATGACGATCTGCGGCAGCAGAATTAAACTGGAGACAGACTCGAGGAGCGCGGACAACACACACGCGGATTAACGACAGTTTTAACTGTTTTTTTGAGAAGAAAAATGTTTTTTTCACTTGGTCCAAAAACTTTGCTGTTGGCTCTGCTGTTTGCGCATGTGGCTTCAGCTGCAGCCAAGAAAAGTAAGAACTTGAAGAACCCGAAGAACCCGAAGAACCCTTTGAACGGTAAGACTTCAGATGTCTTTCTAATTAAGTCAGTGATAATTAGTATTTTTATGTAAATGACTTTAAACGTGTAACTTTGTACATGAACAAATGAATGTTAATGTACTGTTTGTCTGTTCTCTATTATGTGGCGCTGAAAAATTCGTTAATTGATTCCCAGAAATTTAATCAGCAGCTTTTTTGTCAGTTCATTAATTGTTTGAGTCATTTTTCAAAAAGGAAATAGTGAAACGATGTCAAACATTCTCTGGTTTCAACTTCTTAAAGGTTTTTTTTTTGTCATAGATCACAATAACTTAAACATCTTTGGGTTTTTGGACTTTCTTAGATCAGACTATGAATTGATTATGATGATGAAACCAACCAAAGTGCAACAGGAAAGTTCTGCAGTTAACGAATCTTTATTTTTGTCCGTGAACGTGTCAAAATGACCACAGCTAAAGATATAACAGAGAAAAACAACAACATTTGTTCACCACTTATTGTTTCTTTCTCTTATTTGGCTGATTGATTTAAGGCTGCAACAACTAATTATTTCTATATTTGTGTCTATAATTTCTAAGGCTCCTTCTTGACATCTTCAAAAAGCTTATTTTTTTCCTGATTGTCAGATATTCAGACAAGGTTTTTATTATAAATATAACAGAAGACACAAAAGAAGCCTCTAATATTCATATTGAGGATCTGGAACCAGTAAATTATTGATATTTTCAAAGAGTAAGAACGTGTTATTCTTCTGTTGATCGATTAATCAACTATGAATGACTAAATGATTAAAAACACAGAACATGATCATGATCATCACCTTGATTACTTAATTTAAGACCATTATTTTGTTTATTGTTTGTTTAAATGTGGAAGTTTTGGTGACAAAGTGAAGTCAGAAAGACGTAAATCTGTTTTTTATCTTTCACTTTTGTTTCTTGGACCTGATGCATTCTCTTCTCTCTGCAGGCACGACGCCTTTTGGGAGGACATTTGCCTTTTTTCCTCCAGTCACTGATGAACCATTAGACCTGACTTATATTGATGACGGTGACGATGTCCACAAACAGAACCATTCTGCAGGCGATCGGGGGCGTAAGGTAGCCAACTACAGCCAGCCGAGAATCTCAGGAGAGGCGCTGCTGTTTCTATCGGGCCCCGTGTCCACCATCCTCATGCCGTCCTTCTACACGCTGGTCTGCCTCATCAGCGTGCCCATCAACATCTGCGCCGTGCTGGCCTTCTCTCGGAAGATCCGGCCCAAGAAGCCGGCAGCGATCTACATGCTGAACCTGGCCTGTGCTGACCTCCTCTTTGGCTTGTTGCTCCCCTTCAAGATCTCCTATCACTTCGGCGGCAACAACTGGATATTCGGCCCGCTCATGTGCCGTGTGGTCACTGCAGCTTTCTACTGGAACATGTACTGCTCCGTCCTCCTCATAGCTTGCATCAGCGTGGACCGGCTTCTTGCTGTAGTCTACCCCATCAACTCCCTCTCTTGGAGAAGGCCGAGAAACTCAGTCATAGCCTGCGTCGCCATGTGGATACTGTCCTTCGCTGTTTCCGTTCCCCTCGTCCTCTCCGAACAGACCATCCACCTTCATGAGTTGAACATCACCACCTGCCACGACATCCAGCCCATCCACAAGCTCGTCTCGCAGTACACCATCTACTTCATCGTCCTCTGCTGCCTCGTCTTCTTCCTGCCTCTGCTCATCACGGTGGTGTCCTACACTCGGGTGATCTGGACCCTGAGCAGGGTCCCACATGGGGTCCCGGGACGCTCTCGCAGAAAGACGAGAGCATTGGTGATGGCTCTGACGGTGCTCGTGATGTTCGTGCTGTGTTTCACGCCCACAAACTGCCTACTTCTAGTGCACTACCTGCAGTTCAGCAAGGGAGTGGACAAGGTCCAAGAGGCGCCCGACGGCTCCTACGCGGTCTATCTGGTGTTTTTGTGTCTGGGAAGTCTGAACTGCCTCCTGGATCCTCTGGTCTACTACTTCGGATCATCCCAATGCCAGAGACAGCTATCCAGCGCGCTGAGGTGCGAGAAGTTCACAGACATCAGCAGCAGCAGCTCATCGTCTAATTCATGCAGATCCAGCAGCAGAAAAATAATGAAAGCCGGCCGCACTGAAAGCTCCGACATAAACACTACAGTCACCACGATGGACTCTTTCCAAAAGAGCCTCAGCAGCCAATACAAGAAACTGCTGGTCTGATTAAGCAGGCTTTAATCAGAGTGACTCTTATTTGTGATTTTAAAGTCATGAAACAGTAGAAAGTGAATCTGTAGTCAGGTTCAGCCCGGTGTTTGTGTTTTTCTTTTGCGATTCAAATGAAGGGGGGATAACTGAACCTCTCATGAAGGCAGAATTAGTAGAAAATCCTGGTTTCCTTAACGTGCAATGGCCGACGTGCCTTTTGAGTGACGCATGCAGTCAGAAAAAGGAAGGAAGCTGAGCTCAGATAACAATGTGCTCTGGAACAATTGCTGAACATTGATACTATGAAAAGCTTTTACTTTCACAGTGTTATGAGTTTATAAGCTGTCAGTATTACACTTAATGGAAGAAAACTTGCAGTTTTCTTTTAGTTTTTTGTATTTTTCTGTATATACTTCTGCTAAAAAGCTTATTTTAAAGCACTAACTAACTAATGAACTAATGTTTCATCTGTTTTCTTAAGCTGCCCATCATGTTTTACTTTGTATTGCATTGCTTTTTTACCACTTCTGGTCTGTGAATAAATATTTTATCATATCATCATTGTGACAGTATTATCATGGAACAATAATAATGAGCTGAGCTAACAGCCCGCCTTGTCTTGTAGATTGTGTTTTGCTGCTCTCTGCAGGTTGTAGACGTGAAGTACTTTATGAGTATCACGCATACCAGGCCTTTATTTTACACCATTTTCCAGATTCTCTTCTCCTCCAGCAGGTGGCGCTACTGTACTGTTAATAAAAGGTCACCTGAAGGAGAGAATCTGACCTCAGCCACCTCTTTGACTGTGTCTGAGAATTATGTGATAAAGGGACTACTGACTGATTAAATACTGGCTATCACGTTTGTAGATTAAACAAGTGAGCTCGACCTCACAGCAGTAAAATACACACATACAGTAAAGCAGCAGAAACATCAGATATAAGAAGAAAACACTGACAGCTAACATTTTATTGCGCTATGAGTTCTTTTACTTTGGATATTTTAAGTATATTTTGCTGATAATACTATATACTTGTACTGAAGAGGAGTATTCACAGTCTGGTATTCATCCGTGATGCACATGTAAATGTTGGTTGGACATCACGTCCGGGATGAACTGAACCTTTAGCCCGGTGCCAGCTGGGCTTGGCTCCAGCTCCTCTGTGACCCTGATGAGTGTGATCAGGTACAGAAAATGGATGGCTGGGCATCAGGTATGTATGGCTGTACTGGGCAGGTTGCAGGTGTAGACGGTCTGAGCTGGTTCTGGATGAGATTTTCTGATGACGTTCAGATGTACACTGTAGAAAATGACACTTCTTGACCCCGGCTGTAAAACATGGTTCAATAAAATGGATTTTCAAACGTTCTGTGTGTCTGATTGTTGACAGCACTTCTGGATTTCAGTTTTTTGGAGTTTTGTAGCAGCTTCTTCATAAAAAGTTTAACATGTTCATAGTTCCCAACATTTGTCCTTAAGGAAGCTGACGAAAACTGATGACTAAGTGACATATTTTATGGATGTTTCATATTATATTCAATGTATAACAATAACAGAAGAAAACACTGATGAACTGTATGAATAACCTAAACAGTGAACACAATAACTGCTGGAGTTTGGATTCATTTTGAGCAGATAACTATATATTTTTAGGAAAATCTTGGAGTTTTCTGTCTGTATTTCATATATATTTCTTTTTAACAATCATACATAGTTGACAGGCATCACAGAGTAGTGTAATAATGGTAGTTTAGTGTTTTCTCTTTGCCTGTTTCACCTACAAACTTTTCTAATGTCGATCGATGTTTAGCAGAGAGTGAAGCTCTGTGAGGATGGTTTGTGTTCAGCACTTTTAGGTTTATATTTTAAATAATAATCTTAACTTTAAAATAACAATTTTAAGTTTTCTTACACCCCCCAAAAAATCAAGAAGACCTCACGAGCCCCCTTGCGAAGCTTTTGGCGACCCCTGGTGGGGTCCGGACCCTCAGGTTGGTCTGATCCCAAACATAAGCAGCAAAGTTAGTCAAACCAAAGAAATACCACCAATGCTTTTATACTTATTGGGTCTTAATAAGGTCGAATAATGATTATTACGTCTACAAATACAGCAGAGGGGTCTGTGGGAGCCCAAACCATGAAGAAATTGGCATTTTATTCCTTTATTTTGTGGCCTATGAGATGATATGCAACAAAGGACTTGAACAATTACAGTTATTTGCTGGTTGGAGTTTTTTTAAATCAGCCCACCATGACAGCAGAGCTCGTATGATCATGGAGGATTATTTAGACCATCAGCAGCTGAGACAAACTAAAGCTCTGCACTTAATATAACCCGTCACACTCAGCCTTGTGTCTGATTCCACATGTGCAGGTGTTCTTCCTTCTTTGTAAGGTCACACAGTAAATTAGAGGGAAATAAAAGTAGGTCAAACTATGATCTTAATTATATCTACTTTGTTATGCCAGTAAACAACTCAGTCATCACCAAACACCAACTGATCTGGTCTGATGTGATCTGATGTGATCTGGTCTGGTCTGGTCTGGCCTGATCTGAGCTTGACTTGTCGGGTGTGTATTTTTGCTCTTGAAGACAGACACATGACGCTACTTGTCGATCATGTGACTCAAAGTCTAAAAAGGTCAGAATGCGTCATGGATCAGGACGCAGCAAAAATCTACTTATACATATAAATATACTTGAAATATGCAAAATAAAAGCACTGACACTGAAGTAAAAAGTTCCCTCTCGGTGTGTTCCTCTCATATCTGATGTTTTTGGATTCATATTCCTGCTGTGCAGCAAAACATCAAATTTAATAACTCAAATAAAGTTCAAGTACCTCAAATCCGTGCTTAAGTACAGTACTTGAGTAAATGTACTTAGTTACATTCAGTGTTTATCAGATATTTATGCGCCTCTGCCTCTCTCATTCCTGGAGTGCGGACTACCTGTTCCGCGAATCAGCGGCGGAACGAACACCTAAACGCACCACCGGCATCCGTACGTGTCGAGGCCTGTCTCGCTATAGGCTTCACGCGGTCACCTGACCGGGTGACATCACCCAGGTGCGAAAAAAAAAAAAAAACAGAGAAGCCAGCTATTTGAGGGCGGGCATGGCCGTTAGTCACAGAGACCGAAGAAGAGAAGAGGCGCAGCCACACCCGCGGACATTTCTGCAGTCTGTTCTTTAACCTCCACTTCTACAGTCATGACTCTGCGATGGCTTCACCTGATCCTGCTTCTGTTTGGCCTCCACACTTGTCTGTCACAGAAAGGTGAGCTTCACCTGTTGTCTGTTTGTATTGTTTGTGTTGTCCTAACAGCAAATTATTCAGCTCAGAGATATATAGGATAAAAAAAAACGTACATACGTCGCTTATGAGCTCTGTATGTGTCGTGTTTCGCTCCTTTATATTTGGTTTGACAGCACTGAGTAGTAAAAGTTTATGTAAATAAGCTCATTATTCAGCTGTGAGTACTTGCTTTTTTTTACAAGTAAAAAACAGTTCAGACCTCCTGATGCCTCACAGCTGAAAGGAACTGGACTATTTTTGGCACGTTCGTGCATTTAAACCCGTCTGACTTCTGCTTTTTATACGTTTTCATGTTGTGACTTCACACAGATTCAAAAGGCTTCACTGGCACAGAAACAGACAACGGGTTGTTGGTCAGCTCCCAGGCCCAGAAGGTTCTGGGCAGTTCTCTCACGACCGTCTTCCTCCCGATCATCTACATCATCGTGTTTGCTTTGGGATTTCCCACCAACGCGTTGGCAATCTGGGTGTTCCTCTTCAGGACCAAGAAAAAGCACCCGTCGTCCATCTACATGGCTAACCTGGCGCTCGCTGACCTGCTCTTTGTCATCTGGGTGCCCATGAAAATAGCATACCACTTCAACGACAACAACTGGATCTACGGTCCAGGGATGTGCAAAGTCCTGGTGGCGTTTTTCTACGGCAACATGTACTGCTCCATCGCCTTCATCGCCTGTATAAGCGTCCAGCGTTACTGGGCTGTGGTCAACCCGCTCGGACAGCGGCAGAGAGACAACCGTTTGGCCGTAGCCGTCTCCGTCACGGTCTGGGCGGTGGTCTGGCTCATCACAATCCCTCTCTACCTGTACGATCAGGAGGTCTATGTGAGGAACCTCAATATCTACACCTGCCACGACGTCACCAGGCCCAATCAGAAGGAAATAGCAGCGGGATACTTCCTGACAATGGGAATACTGGGATTCATTGTTCCCACCACGGTGTGCATCATATCCTACGTCCTCATGCTCAAGGCCCTCAGGAACAGCATGTCGGATCCAACCATCGCCAAGAAGCGACAAAAGGCCATCGTCCTGATCGTCACCGTGTTGATTATGTTCTTAGTGTGCTTCACCCCAAGTAACATCATGCTGATGGTGCACTACATCCTCCTCCTGGGCGAAGCCGAGAACAACTTGTACGGATTTTACATCACCACCCTGTGCCTGGCGAGTCTCAACAGCTGCTTCGATCCTTTCGTGTACTACTTCATCTCCGAGGACTTCAGGAACCACGTGAAGAACACGTTCCTCTGCAGGAGCCAGAGGACCGTGGAGAGGATGAGGGTCTCCTTCAGCGCTCTGAAGTACTCCAAGAAGACCAACACCTATACGTCTGACACCGGGAACACGCAGAGCAGCAGCTGCTAGTGGACTGTCGGTGTTTTTAAGCTAATTCTTTAACTCAGGTGTAAAGTCAGTTTCTTTTTTTTTTTAAATTCTACTGTGAGGAAATTGAGGAGCGTTATCGTGGTTAAGACTCCTGGAAGCTGGCTAAGTTACTGCATTTTATTTTTATAAATGGAAATCTGATGTGATAATGCAGCTTTTTTTTATTTAAAGCACTTGGTTCTGTAGTTTTATTTGATATGGGATTGGGTGTGAATGATTACGTTTAATCATTTTTTAATGTGTGAGATAAATTATTTGTGAGCGTTTTAAGACTCAGACGTGTCGTACGATACGCGATACACACCTGTATATATCTATATATAATGATTTTTACTTGTGACTATATTTTAAAGTTTGTCAATAAAATGAAATGTGCAACTAACTGTGTTTTTATTCCCCAACAAACTGTCGAACTAGCTGTCTTTAAAAAAGTACCAGACAGTGATTAAAACCAATCTAATGATAATATAAGGCAACTCTCTTTGGGTGAGTTGTGCTCCCAGAGTTTTACATCCAATCACAGTTAATGATGTTAACAAATAAATCAGAAAAAGTAGAGATATTCCTGCTGTTGTGGTCGTGACCGGTCTTGAAATAAGATCCAGAGCCCACTTTGTCTGAGACAAGACCGATCTCAGGTCCGATCTCTACAACACTGAAAAGAGGATATTAAAAGATCTAATGTGCAGACGTCTTAAATATGTTTCTCTCGCCTGCCTTTGCAGCCTGTCGGGAGAATCAAACATCGTAGCAACAGTGCATTGTGCTGCAGGAGTTTGCGTTGCTTTCATACGTTGGCCGTTAAATGAAAGTTGGTGAAGCCTGCACAAACCTTGTATTTGCTTACTGACATTTCCTCTTGGCCTCACTGTCGAGCATGCAGCTCGTTGCAAAGGTCGAGCCGGGTGTTCCTTATTTTCAAAACAAACTTTTGCTGTAAATTCAGGTTCGTTTTAGTCTTCCAAGATTTGCATGAGCTCTTCGACAGAGTACAACGACTTTATAACCACAAATTATGTATATGTACATTATATGACTGTAAATGTTCTCTGATAGATTCTTTGTATGTTCCAGTGTCATGATGGTAAAATATCTCATTTGCCCAAACAATATAAAATATTTCATCGTTCAGTTACATGTTGGGTTTAGTTTCAGTGTTGGTTCAGATTTAACTCATCATCTGACACGATAACAGGAAGAGAAAGATGAAAATATTAATACTGGCAGACAGACAGTTTATTTTTACATGGAAACTTTCATTTCCAACAAGTTACCAACAGTGGTTTGTTGTTACACCAAGAAATCAATCCTTGATGAATCCATCATTTAAAGGACTTAATCTGCAATAATAAATGATTAATTGTGTCGAACAGATCGGAGCTTAAAGGTCCAGTGTGGAGAATTTAGTTACATCTAGAGTGCATTGCAGTCTCCTCACATCACCCTCACCTTGAACGGCTCTGTCTAGAGTCAGTATTTAGTTTGTCTGTTCTGGGCCACCGTAGAAACACGGTGTTTCAACATGGCGGCCTCTGTGGAAGAGGACCCGCTCCCACTGTAGAACAAAATAAAAATATTCTATATTATATTATTTTCAGGTGATCATACATGCATGAAAACATAGTTATGAATATTATATCGCATGTCTGCCTTATTCTGAAAATAAAGATGGACTTATCTTACACACTGCACCTTTAAAGTGAATTGAATATTTTTTAATCTCTCAAAATATTTATTAATGTTGTACAGAATTATTAGCTGCAGTTTGCAGTGAAGAGTGTTTCACTTCCAGCCACAGCAACATCACATTCAACACATCAGTGTGTGTATTATTACCTCTCTCACAGTATTTGTAACAGCTGTCAACATCAACTACTATAACTTTATTTATCTTTTTATTTATTTATACTCATACTCATTAAATATGGGTGTTTGGCGCTGATCACCATGGAAACCTCCCACAAGGGAAAACGGGTAGGTGGGTGGGCGGGGACAGAGATGACGCGTGAACAGGTAGTCTCGGGGTGTGTCCTCTGTAGCTGCTTTTTTTCCCCTCGACATTTAAGAAAGAAGTCCTCTGAGGGAGAGTCGAGAAGAGAAGAAGTGACGCTCCAAAGGACGCAGACATGGATTTTATTCGCTCATTTTGGTCGCTGCTGTTGGTTTTCTGCTGGTTTTCTGTCTCTGATGCGGCAGGTAAGACCGGGACTCTCCCTACTCTGTACTTTTATCGGTTCACAGATCGAGGTCACTTACATACCAGACCGTGAGACTCTGACTCATTGCTTCATCCCAGGAGGGTGTATTACGACACACATGCTCTGTTACGTGTGCTAACATGAATATTTTAACACATTTTTATCATAATTAGAGAGAATATTTATATTTATTATATATATATTCATATACAGTATTTAACCTTGGGTTATGGCCAGCTCCCAAACAGACAGGACGTCGGGAAATGTAGGCGTTTATAACTTCTTTTAAAACGTGAAAAATAACAGTAGTTTGTGCAGATTTGAGGTCATATCATGTCAAACTTTAACACTTAGGAGGAATACAAGCTTATCTCTCTTTAGTTTAATTATTATTAGACGCAGTTCCTCATTAGATTATAGATTACTTGTATTAGTGCTCATCTGTCAATATAAACCAGCCCTCCCAGAGTGACAGGTGATATTAAACAGAAGCTCAGTCAATAAGATGAAGCAGCATATTTTAAATGATTTGTCTTTTCAGCTCTAATCTGTATTTAACTTTATTTCTTCAGGTAAAGGTCGGGGTTTTATCGGGTATAAGGACCCTGAAGACCCTGAAGAAAAAGTTATTGTGGACCAGAAAACGTCAGAAGCGCTGAAGAGTCATCTCACCACGGTCTTCATCCCCATCATCTACATCATCGTGTTTGTGGTGGGACTTCCCACCAACGGCATGGCCATCTGGGTGTTCCTCTTCAGGACCAAGAAGAAGCACCCGTCGTCCATCTACATGGCGAACTTAGCTCTGGCCGACTTGCTTTTTGTCATCTGGACGCCCCTGAAAATATCCTACCATTTCAACGGCAACAACTGGATCTACGGAGAGCCGATGTGCAAAGTCCTCATCGGCTTCTTCTACGGAAACATGTACTGCTCCATCCTTTTCATCACCTGCCTCAGTGTGCAGAGGTACTGGGTCGTGGCTCATCCTCTGTCCCAGCAGAGGAAGAACAACAAAGTGGCCATTGGCGTCAGCGTGGCCATCTGGGCGTTCATCTGGCTCACCACCACGCCTCTCTACCTGTACGACCAAACCGCCCAACTCAAAGATCCCAACATAACCACGTGCCACGACGTCAACGTCATTAAGGACGCCCTCGACCCGTTCCCTTCCGTGCAGATCCCCTACTTTTACTTCATCCTCATGGGAATGGTTGTGTTCCTCGTCCCGTGCATCGTGATCGTCGTGGCCTATGTTCTGTTACTCAGGGCTCTTGGGAACAGCATGGAGGACGGTGCGGCAGGAAAGAACCGCCAGAAAGCCGTGGTGCTGATTGTGACCGTGCTGGTGACATTCCTCGTGTGTTTCATCCCCAGTAACATCATGCTGATCGTGCATTACTCCCTCCTGAAGGACGGAGTGATAAATAACGGTTACAGCTTCTACCTTTCCACGTTATGCTTGGCCAGCCTCAACAGCTGCCTGGACCCGTTTATCTACTACTTTGTGTCGGAGGACTTCAGGAACCACGTGAAGAACACTCTGCTGTGCAGGAGCAGCAGGACTGTGGAGAGGATGAGGGTGTCGTTCAGCTCCATGAAATACTCCAGGAAGAGCAAGTCGTACATGTCGGAGAGTGGGAACACGCAGAGCAGCACCTGTTAACCAGACAGAGACTCTGATGAGATATCGCATCATCATGCCTGTCTGAGCTTGTCCTCAGGTGTAACTGGAAACACGAGGCGGCGGTGCACGGACCTCAGGGGGTCTGTGAGGATGGACGTAAGGCACGTCAGGCACAACCAGGTAACCTCAACGCACGAGAAAACCAAAGATGAACTTTAAAATGTGAAGATGACTGTGCTGGAGGATTATTAACTGATGTTTAGTGTCAAAATGTGAAACCTGAATACATATTTTAAGTTTTTTTATATATGGTTTGTTTCTTGTTCATTTAGGCCACACGGCTGCAGAAAATGTTTTTTTCCCCACAATATTTTGACTGACTTTTTGCACTGAAGGATTTAAAACCTCTGTAATAAAAGAACCAGATGAATCTGATGTGTGTATATTTAAAGTCTGATGAAGGCACCAGTGTAGCTTTAGTCAAATCCGTGACAGAGGAGGAGTGTTTAATATCCATTCCTGTTTTTTTTTTTTTTTTTGCTGCAGCCAACATGTTATATATTTTATCTATTTTTACCACCTGTGCTGTTCGAAAGCGACAACAAAGGTGGTATTGTTACATAGTCTCTTTTAAATAAATGCATAAACAAGTTACAGTATCTGTGAAACTCCTTTTTTAATATTGCGTAACCGCATCAAATTCCTGTGTCGAGTGACTCACCTGTCTGGTTTTCGTCGTGCAGCTGGGGAGTAACGTAGTAATTTGTTCTCTAAATCTCAAGGAAATGTTTGGAATCCCTGGAATGTGTTGTGGTATGTATGTAGACCTGTTTTGTTTTTGAAAAAACAAAAGTATTTCACTGTTTATCACAGTTTTCTGAGGAAACATCCGGGGAGAACGAGGGTCAGAGAGGAGGGTGTTAAAGAATGTTTGAGAGCGCGATGAGGCTTGTTTACGAGGATGACCCGATCAGCTCGTTCACAGGAGTTTCACTTGTGAATGAAATGCAGAAAACGCTCAAGATTGAAGCCACACAGCTCACTTTCTCACGTGTTTTTATCTGTTAATGCACCACAGTGACATTTTGAACGATTCCCCCTGCACTAAACTGATTTTTGTTCCACTTAAAGCTCATTAAAATTTATAGCAACATATAATTTTCTTTAAAAAGAGGACAAAGCAGTATTGTGTCCCGCTCTTTTATCCTGAGATAAAGAAGAGAGCGCTCACCCTCCCCCAGGTAAACACACAGTCTGTGTATGGTGATAACTTCCTGTTAAATTGCCGGTTGGAGGGCGGAGCTCCAGGCCCATTAAAAGGTAAATGATTGTTGTGGAGTGTCATCTTACCTTTTGTCAGCACTCCGAGTAGAATACCTTCTTTTCACATGTCGAGGACAGAGCCACTCCCTGACTGTGTTACCATTAAACAACTCCTTCCAGACATTTGTCAGTTGCGCCGTGTGACCGTGACATGTCCGATCATTCCTGAGCAAATTTAACATTTTACTTTGAAGAAAAGAAAAAAAGAGTAAATAATTATCGTAAAAGTCGTCGATGAAACGTGATTTGTAAAAGTTGTGAAAGTATTTGTTGCTTAAAGATGCATCATGAATTACACAGGGAGTGACATTTCCTGTTGCACACAAGCATGAATGATTGTATAGGAATGAAAGGCAGGTTACTTAATGTTGCACATGATGCAGGTGTACACATATTTAAAAAAAAAATGTACGTATTAACATGCTGTGTGTCCTAGCACAAACCTATCAGTTTCAGACGAAGGACAACTGCAGGTAATCACTAAGTTGCCTGTGAATGGATGCGAAACTTCAAAGATGCAGATGCAACCAAATAACTTGACTCACTTCCAATTTTGAATTTTCTGTTCCCATGAAACTGGGAGAGGGACAAAATATTCAAATCTTCATTATTGAATTTGGCTTCCTGAACCATAAAATGTTCATCTGCAGCGTCACGGATGTAAACTCTGCAACGCAGTGCTCACCGAGAGGCTGGAAACATGTCACAGAAGAAGCATAAGAAAGAGACAGAAGCTAAGCTAGTCTTGTCTTGGTCATGACTTGTGTCTCAACCTGTTTGATCACAGGTTCCACTTCATTGTATGAAGTTATTTCAACTCAAAAATGTGATGTTAGGGGTTCTGTTACATAAAATTTTGAGTTGAAATAACTTTTTTTGCAGTACGCTGTGAACTTTCTGGCGTGGTGGACTAGTTTCGTCGGGGTTGTGTGGTCTCAGTTCGAGCACGGCTGTTGCGACATACCAGACATTAAAACCGCACATTTTACCGCTTCTTCTTCTTCTTCTGTCAAAATATAACTCTACAACGGTTGTGTGCACACCATGACCGCTTCACTGCAGCAGCCTTCTCATTTGTCACACAGGCTGGCACAATGCTTTGAGCCAAAATGGTGACCACTGAGGGCGAGACGTGTCGGGCACTCCACACCTATGTACTCACATTAGGAAGTGTAAGTATAGAAGTATGTGAACTGAGACACAGCATCGCTCTCAGTTTCAGTTGTTCATGTGTCTCTGCACTGCTTTGCTATGACAGACATGAGAGACACACACTGGCATGACAACACAGGCCGTGATGCGGGCTGTGATGTTTTCACATGTACAGACACATTTAACAGTAGGATTACATTCCTATGAGCTCAGTGCAACACATGCTTCAATGCTGTATATCTTATTTAACTTCAAGTGCATAGAGGCTGGCGTACTTTGAGTTACTTCTGCAGTTGCACACACACACACACACACACACACACACACACACACACACATACATACATACATGTTGGTTTTGCATGTTTCCATGTTGCATCACGTGCATTGTGCTTTAAGGTTCTCGTAAACTGCACCGAGTCTGTTAACCACACGAGTGACCTATGGCCAAGTAAGTCCAACCCAACATACATAACTTGATGACTTCACACAACAGTTAGTGTGTTAGTGTGAAGAGTTCTGTTTGTTGTTGCTGTAAGACGACAAATCTCAAATCTGCCCTGACACACACACACTCGTTTAAAAAACGAATCTGTTGACTTGGAGCTTAACTTGAACTTCATGAGTTGCTGACAGATGCATGCACGTTTGAGCCACATGGGGATAAAGTCTGTTTATTTAATTCACACACAAGAGCTGGAATGATTGAACCATACACACACGGACAGACAGACAGACAGACAGACACGCTCGAGGCGTATAAATGCAATGTTACTAAAATAAGCCACAAACTGTTGAAACAGTCAGTTCCCTTGTAAACCAGAAACCTGTCAAACCAGTTCTGGCTGCCAGTATTTTTCCCAGTTGAGTGTCAACAAAGAGCGTGAGGTGAGATCACCACTATAGAAGTGTGACACACCGTATTTTGACGTATTTATATATCACAGGTAGTTAGATATGCTACTGCACGAAGGGAAAAGTGTGCCTGCGTGTGTGTGTGTGTTACCACCAGATATTAATGTGTCACTATAATTACTGCAGAAGCTGCAAGTCTTTGTTTGACGTGTTTGAAGCCTTGAAGCTCTGATGGGAGGAAAAGTGACCCCTGCTGGTTTGTTTGTTGAAATGCAAGTAAAGCCACATACAGTATATAAGTTAAAAACACCATTTTCCATAAAGGTGTTTGGTCCTTTATCAGTATTTTTATTTGCACATTATTCAAAGAAATTTTGCAAATGTATTATATGACTCTGTTTATTTAAAAAAAAAAGTCAAATCAGTGAAAAATCTGTTGATTCTCTCAGAAATCTCTTTTGGTGTCAACATATTAAGATATTTTAAAGAGTAACCGCTGCAGCTGTGAGCGCAAAAACATCCTCAAAATCTTTAATTTGAGACTGCGCATCACAAATATATTGTCTTTTTTTTTTTTTTAGGGAGGAGTTGAATCAAAATCTCTTCCAGTAAGAGCATTTTGTCTCAGACAGAGAGAGAGAGAGAGAGAGAGAGAGGATGGTAGATTAGTATTGCGCCCACGCATCATACTGGGATGCAGCTAAAAGACCGCTATTCATGCGTGAGAGTGAGAGGGTCAGTGCTGAGGAGGGAGAGCGGAGGGAGAATGTTGTACGTGCTAATATGTGTGTAATCGCTCTGACAGATCGCACCAGCATCCAGCATCAGAAAACACTCGATAAGATCTGTTTGGTGACATATAAAGACACGAGCATCGAGGAAAGTGCTTCTATTCGTTGCTTTTATTTCCTCAAGGTAGCTCAAAACTCGTCTCAAAAGGAGACAACACCACAAATACATTAACGTGATTGTACACAGAAACGATCATTCTTCTCGACAATTTAACAGAAGTGTTAGATAGATAATCAAAACTCCTAAACTGTGAAGAATATCCATGTTTTGGTTAGCGAGCAGAGGAAGATAGTGGAAGGCTGATCGATATAATAATATCAAAAAGGCAGTAAGGAGAAAAACTGGTGTGCAAAAGAGAGAAGAGAGAGACGGAGAGAGAAAAAAATCAAGTGTGTTGGAATGAGAGCAGGTACAAAAGAGGCAGTTTGAGTAAAAGAGAGACGGAGTCAGTGAGAGATTAACTCAAGCTCTTTAGTCTTTTCTACATTTCATCTTGTCTGGCTCTCCCGCTGCAGCGTGTTGGCACGGAGTGGGTGCCCCCAAGCCAGTCCCAGTGAGAGAAGAATGGGGCAAAGTTAGTGCCGGGCCGTTGGTGGTGAGCGTCATGCTTGGGCGCACCCCCCCAGAGGCCAAAGGGCACCAGGTTATGCAGGGCCCACGGGAAGTCGTAGCCGCAGTGTTGCTCGGTGGAGACGTAGATGTTGAAGACCATGAAGCCCCACGCTGTGAGGCAGTGGCACTGGAGCAGGATGGGGTCTATCGTAGCCCAAAATCCCAGGCTGAATAACTCCCAGCCGGACAGGTACTGGGTGACGAGGCTGAAAGTCTGGTTGTACTGGTGGTGCACGGCGTGGAACGTACGATACAACCACGGTACCTGGTGGTGGAGCAGGTGCCACAGGTAATACTGGAAGTCAAAGACCACCATGCAGCCCATGATGCCCAAGAAGAAGCTCCAGAAAGTGGGTGCCTCCCGGGGTAACGGGGTCGGTGGCCTCCACAGCCACTGGGCGATTGTAGCAGGAAAGATGTAAAGCACATGGTTGTAGATGGTGACACCCAGGGTAGTCCAGATGTTAGGCCAGGTGACAGGTTTGTCAGGATGGAGCCTGTAGCGGTTAATGCACGGCCAGGTGGGAGCCAGCAGGTCCAGCACGGTGTAAAAACCAACCAAGAAGAAATAGGTAGAGACGGAGAGGACCACGGGGAAGGGGGTGCTCCTCAGGAGATCGTGGTGGTTCTGGTGGAGGTAGTCCCAGAAAGGCTGCAGGATCAAACCCCGGGACTGGACCCCAGTTACGTTGTCGTCATCCGACATCCAGGACAAAGCCTCAGTTCTGAGTAACCTGCCTGTGCTCATCACTAACGCAGTGTTTCTCCTCCAAAAGAGGGGCAGATCCGAGAGGATTATTTTCTAACAAGCCCCAGGAGAGGATAAAAAGAAGTCTAAATGAATGGAAAGATCCAATCAGCTTCCTCGTATAGGTTAAGCAACAGCAAATTGGACTGGCAGGCCGTCTTAGCCTCTTATGTATGTTCAAGCCCCACCTCCACCCACCCCCACCCCCCCTGTGTTTTAAAAGAAGGCCCTCTGTAAAGGCTCTTTTTCATGGGCACAAGGACGGCAGCCAGGACTCAGGAGCCGGGCCACAACAGCTCCAATCTTTGACCCAAATCATGGAGAGAGAGAGAGAGCTTCCGTTTACTTGTGAATTTGACTTTATCACCCAAAACTAGAGGTCGTGTCTTCTATCACGTTAACGGGATGAAAACAAGCGTTAAACATAATACAGCGAGTCACATGTTCTCTCTGCTGCGTGCTAACAATCAGCCTATTAATGATTCTGCCTCTGTCGTCCTCAGATTATCAAACACACACACACACACACACACACACACAACACGAGCCCTCAGAAGTAATTAATCATAGAAAAGCTGTCAAGTGAGACATGAATTCAAAAGCACTTCCTTTCAGATGCTGGATCGTAGTTGGCTTATTGCTCAGTTTGAGTTTCTCTCCCAGTTTTTTAGTTTCTATGGAGTGACACATTCATTTTGCATGGCGAGTGGAGGTTTGAATAAATATCATGTGATGCCGCGTGCTTTATAGTCAGACATTAGGTCATTTCGAACATTGATCTTTCTGCTGTTATCAGTTATGATTCATTAGACTCTATCAGAATTCACAGGAGTATGAAGGGAGAGGAAGACTTGTTTTGAAGACTTGCAAAAAAACGTGAAAGTTTAAGACTTCTGACTTGATTTGACTTGAACAATGTCACGACTGGATGACTCAAGCTGTGTGTGACGCTACCTGATGGTCTGTAGATCAGATCGTATCATCGTCATCGTGCTTGCACCAAGAGTTATCGCTGTCAGACCTGCTCATCAAAGATTTTGTCAGACTGCATGTCAAAACGTCACATTGCAGAGTTACATTTCTGCAAACCACTGATGTGTTTCCTGTTTTATTTTGTAGTTCTGTGTCTTCAAGGTCTAATTCTACTTCCCGTCTTGGTTTCCCGCCTTTTTTGATCCTGCACCTGTCCCTGATTAGTTTCACCTGGTGTCCTGCATGTCTATTTAGTTCCTGTGATTCCTTGTCTTTCCATTGTATATGTCTTGTTTCTGTGTGTGTCTGACTTTCCAGTGTTGTGTTCCTGCTCCTGTGTTTCTTTGTGTTTGTGCATCCCTCCCCATTTTATTATTAAAGTTAACTTTTGTGTACCTACCCGTGCCTGCATTTGGGTCCATTCCCTCGTGACAATGCTGTGATTTAGGTCTGGTGTGGGCACCAACAACATGGTTCGGCTAAAAAATATCTGGTACTATCACCAGAAAAATACTGCAAATAAGAAGGAAGTATCTTGGGTTGCGGTGGCTTGACTTGGGACTTGATTCGACCTTAATTAAGGACTCAACTCGACTTGACTTGCCCAAGAAGAACGACTAGGAACCATAGGAAGTATAAAACATGTGACGTCACCCACAGGTTTCTGGAGAGTGTGGTGGTGCCTCCCCCATCTCATGTGGCAAAGACAGGACTGCTAAGATGGAGATGGAGCTGAGGAGGGCTCAATAACGCCTGGATACTCAAACAAGCCACCTGTGATGGCACACACCTGTCAATCAAATGACCATAACATTAAGCCTTAAGATAATTTTAACGTTTATAGTTTACAGTGCAGAGCGTGCTCTCTGAGCATGATGAGACAGCCTTCTGATGCCACTCATCAGCCAGAAGAGGGCAGTAAAAATCAAGCCTTCACCAAAAACACACAGTCACAGCTGAGGACAAACCTGTGAATGAAGACAACTGAGTTTGAACTCTGTTGGTTCTTGTGCATGTTCAGCTTTGTTTCTAATATTCAGAGCCACAGTCAGATTCCTTGTATATGCACACACATACTCAGCCGGTAAATCTGATCATAAACTGATGGGTCCTTTTTTTTTTTTAAAGGAGGGATTCAAAAGTTTTCAAGCAGTGAAGCCCGTCCATGAAAATACGTGAAGAGACAGTGATTCAGTGAAATTTCAGAGGTCAGTGATTCACTGACAGCCTACAGAGAGAATGTGCTGCACACTTTCCAGAGACTCTTATTACATCGGCCTCAGGTTTGATGTTTCCTGTGGGACTTTGATATCAAGTCAAACCCAGAGGAAAAACTGGAAAAGTCACACAAGTCAAAAAATAGCTGCCAGCTCGAGGAAGGAGACCTGGCCTCAGCCTGACCGACTCGTCAGCTCCAGAAGTATTGACCCCTTCATCAAGATCCAGTGCGGCTGTTGGCACGCTGTCAGATACGATAAGAAGAAGCTGCTTCAGTGCCACAATGATCAGCCGTTCGATCGGATACCGTACCATTTTTGGTTCTGCGTTACCACATGTCAGACAAGTGTTGGTACAATAAACGAGGATCCACTTCTCACTCAGAGCTCCACCACATCACTAACGTGCACAACTACATGTAGGTGTCTGAGGAGATGATGACAAGGTGTCAGACTACTCCCTTCACTCCCGAGGGAGAGGACGCGTCCACTGAGCTCTGCGGCCGCAGCACGTCCGA
Source organism: Protonibea diacanthus (assembly GCA_028641955.1). Classification (NCBI taxonomy): domain Eukaryota; kingdom Metazoa; phylum Chordata; class Actinopteri; family Sciaenidae; genus Protonibea; species Protonibea diacanthus. The sequence goes on from CM053991.1 coordinate 2,755,539, forward strand.
GGAGCACTTTGCAGATTCATAGAGCTCATCCTCTGCCCTCTGTTTGAGTTAGATGGTTTTGTACTGCAGGATAATCAGATCTTTACTTTTATTCAGAGAGAGTCTGAATAAAAGTCTGATGAGCAACCAAACTCTGAGACTTCATGAAAATAGCTGCGATTGTTTCATCCTGGGTACATTTTTTTTTTACTCTGTGCAAAGGCAGCTCAAGGCTGTGTGACAGCATGTGTTAGCCCAGTTCAGAGTATGAAAGGAATACGAAGGGATTCGCGTCAGGCCTCATCAACAGGTGCAGGATCTACATCCACCCAAACAGCTTCTGCGAGAGTGGAAGACAGAGCCTCCAGTCAGCCTGTAGCAGAACAGAGGAGCGGACAAACCTGGGAGTACCTGAGTCACAGTGAGACGTCAGCAGCTTTGAGCCCAGACATTAAGAGACCAGCAGCTCTGCAGGAGAGTGAATCCATGGAGGAGTCATTAACCTAATGAGCTGGCACCTGTTAAGGCCTCCACAGAGGTCTCTCACAAGGTTTTGGTTTGCTGCCTTCAGTACTAAGTCACACACCAGGGATGCAACTTACATTCACACCCCAACTGAAAACCTTCTCTTCTTCTTCCCGGTGGTCCAAAACTCCTCCGGTACAAACACTAACACTCCCCCGGGTGCTCTGAGCTCACAGTCTAACACAAGCTAACAAACTGAGCTAACAGCAGCTACAGTTGGTAGCAGTTTACTTCACTGTCCATCAGGAAACTCTGTGAATCCCATTTTCCCCGTAAATCCAGTTTCAACAAAATCAGTGAAATATGTTGATGGTGTGTGACTGGGTACCGTAATATATTCAAAAATCACACTTCAGGGAATCAAACTGAGCTGTAACGTGTCGCGTGTCAGCAGCTGTTGAATCAAAAACAAAGTGTGTATCTTGAGTAATGAGATAAACTCAAAGTCCAGTAGCTGATATATACTTTTACATTCACTCTATCCATCATAAATATCTTTTTATGTTTTACTGCAGCGAGACATTTCAGAGCCGAGTGGAAGCATCGTCTCCCGTTGTCTTTGGAGTGACCTTGAAGATGCTGCAGGGGACCTGAGGGGACACGAGGAAACATAAAATGATACATCATCTGCCACACAGGTAGCAGGGAAGCTTTTTTTATCCCTTTTAACACCAGCCGTGATCAAGCCTTTAAAAATCCCTTATAAAAGACACAGGCTGCCAGGTGTTTTATCTCCACGAAATGATCGTGAGGAATGAAGTTTATTTAAATACTTGGCATCTATTGAGTGTTACTGTTAAAATCCAGCTGGTAGACACATATAAGTAAGAAAAATATAATAAATATGTCCAAAAATAGCATTTTTATTTGAATTAAACTGACCTGAGGTTTTATTTCTTTTAATAAAAACATCTTTTTAAATATTATTTTATTTTCTATCTAGTAAATTCAAATTTTCTGCTGCTGTACGTGATGGGAGGGTCACAGATCCTGCACTGATAAAATGACTCTTGTCTATTTCGTCATATTCGTATGTCATATTTGACGTGATGTGAGTTGAAGGTTTCACGGTTCACTGTCCTCCACAACATTTATGATTAGCAGCCGAGAGGGGAAACTGTTTCATCACCTTAACAAATGGAAACTTATTTTCTCCGTGGCAGTGTCTGTAAGAGGAAGAAAAGTTGCAGGCACACCTGACTAACTAACATCCCTCAGGTGTCGTCTTTGGGGGCTGAGGGCCGGACGCGGTGTTATTCTCCGCTGTCAGTTATGACACGTTGACAGAGGGGGGACAATCACGCTCAGACACAAAATGACAAAAGGATGAAAGAGCTGCGGTTGCTAAAAATAAACCCAACAATGAGAACGTGACGATTTCGAATCACAAGGTGAAACTGAGAGAATGGGAACCTGCTGGCAAGCAAAGCAAGCTTCTTCAGGTTTGATTTATTTCACCAAAACGAAGAGAAACCAGTGAGTAACAAATCCGAAACACGTTTTGATGAGGTAAAGTGAAGCGCACTCACCTGGAAGTAAATGTGGTTTGTAGACCGCCTCCAACAAACGACCTTTATTGACTGTGTAACAACAGAAAACAAAATGAACATAATGGAAAAGTTATTAAGGACCTATTTGCCAAATGCTGAGTAGCATTTAGTGGCATCTAGTGGTGAGAGCTGCAGACTGCAACCGACTGAATGCCCCTCACCTCACCCTCCTCTTTGTTATGCCCGGCTTGTTGGAAAAACAAAAGAAAGATGAAGGACCTTCCAAGCGAGCACCGGTTGCTGCGAAACTCTTGACGAATGTTAATTTGTTAGTTCGTCCATTGTGGACTTCTTTCAGTGACTCAGCTGGTGCAGATCAATTGTGTATTTAGCAAAAGTTAACGTACAAAAGTTTACGGATTGTCAGGCGTGCTCAGTTAAAAAGAGGAAGGACAAACTTAAAGGAGCAGGCTAAATCTAAAACAGCCGAGGTCCAAGGAAACCAGAGTGGTCGAAACCAGACTGAGGATTGACTGAAATGCTTGAACAGAGAATGAAGACAAACGGACACTGACACCAAAGAACACACGGACTAATACATGAGAGAAGGCAAGGCGACAAGACGCGGGTCTTTGATGCTGGTAATACTTAATATTTCTGCTTCAGAAAGGTCTCGAATGGAGGACTTGTAGTGGAAGTGCAAGTTGTTCTGCATCACACTTTCATTTTGTTCTTGCTCTTAGTTTTGTCATACTAGGAAGGATATTTGAAGAAGATAAGAACACATTGTTACTCCAGAGATTTTGTTTGTCGCCCCTTTTTTTGGTGACTCGCGAGAGACAGATTTAAAGTGTTTGCAGCGGAGGCTGAGATAACCCAACGTTCAGTCCCTGATGTGGGTCAAAGTCCAAAAGACACTAGATACAACATTTCCCACAACTGGATAGCATCTTTCATTAGAACGTCCCCGTAAACACCCGGGTCCCTCAAAACAGGCTTTTTGACATTTCACAGAGATTTTATCGCCCCCTCATGGCCTGATGGAAATCAGAAGCCATTTGCAGGAAGTAAATGAAGAGTCGCACCTCCAGTATTTTGTCTGAGGAATGGTTCAAACTGTTTCAGCTTTAATAATTCCTCCTTATCTTCCTGTCTGCCGGCTGCAGGTGCTTTGGCCCTCACCTCATTCATTTACTGGTACCCGACTGCTCGCACCGCAGTCATTTTGACACGTCACAGCAGGAAACTCACAGATTTATTAATGATAGCTGTATTCCACGTAGGGGAGGTCCTGCTATGGACTGCCTTCACAGCAGACATTTTGAGTTGTCACAGCAGGAAAAAATAAAAAAAAAACAGGTGTGACTTAATAACAGTAACAACGGCTCAGTGCCATTAAGTGTAACAGCGACAGTCAGCCAACATGCACAGGAGCTATTTGTGGTTTTCCTGCTGGGAAACAGCTCCGTTTGACCCGATGATACTATCGCTGCACAGCGGACAGTGTAATATGCATAAAATATGTTACATAAAACATATTTTAGCTTATGGCGCAGTGTGCTTATTATTAAATCAGCTAAATTACAGATGCTGGAGCTCGATGCTTGTAGTAACATTCAGAAAATCTGAATATATAACCACCATTTATTGTTTGGCTTGGATGAGGATTCATTAAAGAAGAGGACACATGAGTACTGAAGTAAAATGTAAAAATACTCAATTACATGTAGGATAACAGTGCTGTAATCTCAATGTTACCTAGGATAAAGTATTAACAGCAAATTCAGCTTAAAGTATGGAAGTAAAAGAGATCATAAAATTACTGTATTACTCTATTACTGTGCACACCTGAGGGTAAGAATACCATGATCTGAATAAAATACCTTTTTTAAAATATGTCAGATAGATGCTGTGGGATGAAAAGTGCTTCAGATTACAAGTACTTCAAACTAAAGTACAGTACTGGAGTAAATGTACAGTGGTTAATGTGAAAGGAAAACTGCAGAGTCTCCTGAGAAAAACACACTTTGTGCTCATTAAGCAGCAGGACATGGTAAATGTGTAAATGTGACACGTCAGCACAATGGAAACAAATCACTGATACTGTATATTAACTGTGTTTTCATGGCTCATGCACACAAATAAATCCATTTAGGAACAGCTCCAATCATTAAGAGACAGATAGAAATGAATTAAAGGCGCGTTTAGCAACATATTAAACTATTAGCTCATCCACCTTGTTCTTCCATTCAGACCAATATAGATTTCTATATATATATTACTCCTCTGATGAAGTCTTGCAGAGCGCTGGAGTCACTTCAGGGATGCAAGTGATGCCGACTTTGGGTTTGATGAATACCCGCGGGGGCTCAAGGGTTACACTGGCACATGTTTTGTTTTTCACTTAACGGCGTTGATTAAAACCCGGAAAGAAAGACAGTTACCATGGGCGTCTCACCTGTGGAATTAATTATCTGCACAAAGATAGAGGATGGCCCGCTTAGCTTCTCCTCACTTCCTAATAAACAAGCTGTGCTGCAGCTTCTCTCATCACATTCGTACGGGACTCTAACCAGGTAAGAACACGCCTGTCTCTCACCAACACATAATAACACTTGCTCTGCTGTACTTGATCTTTATTTTATTAACGCTGTTAAACCGTGAGACATTTTAATTCTCAGGAAGCTGCAAGAACTTCCCGCCACCCTCCCAGCAGAATGCCGAGCCAGCTCGAAGGTGCAATGGATGCACTGATAACGGTTTTCTACAACTACTCTGGAAACGATGGAGACAAATACAAGCTCAACAAGGGCGAGTTGAAGGAACTCCTGAACAGCGAGCTCACTGACTTCCTCACGGTAAAGTTGACATTTCAACAGTTTTATGACCGTGTAGTTTCTTGTGCATTTAAATTGAAGTTTCAGCATCATGACGAAGAGTTTTGAGATACTAGAGAGGAGAGAGAGGCGGAAACCATCCACAATTTGAGCAATTTGAGCCTGGATGGGAACCAATGTGCTTTAAACTGAACGATCAGGACAATCCAGAGAAAGTGTGACCTTTACATCTCTCTGTATTTCCTCAATTTGACCAACAGCAATCATAGGAACACACTTAATGAGGACCTTTACCGCTTTGCTTTTGCCTGACTCGCTTTAAAAAAGTGAAATTATATAGGCAGGTTTTTTTTTCCAATGATCTGAGAGAGAAAGAGCGTTCTGACCTTGTTTGAGGAAATTGTTTCCTCATTGATTGCTATCCCGCTGTCAAAGTGTAACTGCTGGTGGGGCTCTCACATCGCAGCACTGTGGGAAATAAAGGATGTGGAGGAGGAGATAGATAAGGTCATTTCAGATAAAGCCCCAGCCCCTGAGCGCGTGCGATAGCAGTTTGTAGAAGCGTGCGATTACAGATGATTGAGACAAAACGAGCCGAAGCCCGAGAGTCGAACCTGTGATGCCTTCAGATGTTTTTTTTTTAATTTTTTATTTTCACGTCTTGCCCTCTCTCGTGCGGATGGGAAGCCTCAGGTGCTCACACATCATCATCATCAGTGGCCCATATCGCCTCCAAATATAGACTCTCCCATGATGTCATCACGTCCCCTTGAGCTACAGTCACCTCTGAGAATAGACGCAGCATAACACTCACCCTCAGTTTCCTCTGACAGAAAACTCCAGACACTTGAAAACCAACGCTTGATAGATTACTGTAGATACACCGCTCAGTTTTTCAAATGGATGAGAAGAAGACAGATTTTCTCTTTTTAAAGTTTTTTAATAATAAACTTAAGTTTGATCTTAGTTTAGGATTTGTATTTAATTTAGATTTTTCTTTTAGTTTATTTTAGAATTTCTCATTTATTTAATTTTATTGAATCAAATTAAGGTTGAAAAAGATGAAAGAAAGTGTCACTGTCTCTGAACGACACATAACTTTTATAATTTCTCAAAGTTCCTTGAAAAAAACTGAAAAACTCACTTCTTTTATAGCTAAATAAAGTGGAGCACAAAGCTTTGGCTCATATATAATATGTTATTACTGGGAAATATACTGTGTGTGAGAATATAGTGTATATATTGCCATTTACAGTATGAGCAGACTGTTTCAGACAATCCATTTACAGTATATATTATATAGTATAGTGTAGTATTACTATATGTTTGCAGTCTGAAAGTTAAATTTGTAAAATATTTTTACTACTTTTTATTTATTTTCATTAGAAGTTGTTTTGATTTTGTTTTGTTGTTTTTTGTCGTCGTCATATTTGACTGCGAAACACATTTACTTACTTTATAATTAAATAAAAGATATGTATACTGTTGGATGGAATGGGAAAAAAAAGCTTTGAGTCTTTTTGACCATTAAAAATTGAAAACCACATAAAAAATGCAGCAGCGCTGTAGCAATATTTTCCTAATAAAAGAAATCCCATCTCAGTTCGCCCTCAGTGTGGGCTGGATTTTAATTTCAACCTTTGCTAAAACGCTTCCTTTAATGAGCGCCGACCGCGTAAAGATCACAGTTGCCTCGAAGGGTCAGAGGGTGGAAAAGGAAAGCCATGTCTTGTTTCTCAATCCTGGAGGAAATGAGCAAAGCAATAAATGTCGTGTGTGATCAGCTGCAGCTCATGGGTCATTTAGCAGCAACATCACTCTGCTCTGGCAATATGAAGCTTCAGTGTCAATCAAACGGCTGCATGTTACACAGACTGATATTTCCAATATCATGAATTAAATCTAGCATGTGTTGAAGCTATTTTTAACAAAACAGGCATCAGAAGCGTCAGTAATGGACTTACACATCCATTAATCTTCTCTTCTGCTACGTTTTATTTGCAGTCTCAGAAGGATCCGATGCTGGTGGAGAAGATCATGAACGACCTGGACTCTAACAAAGACAACGAGGTGGACTTCAATGAGTTTGTTGTGTTGGTGGCCGCTCTGACCGTCGCCTGCAATGACTTCTTCCAAGAGCAGAAGAAGAAAAACAAGTAGATGTCCGTAGAGAGGCGACTGTAAACCAACTGTAAATCTTCAAACCTTGTAAAACTTTATAGGAGCTGTTAAACACCGACTTTCTGATCTTTGTATTAGACTAGAAAATCCAAACCGTGCTTTTCTGAAATTGTCTTTTTATCGTGTTTCTCTCCTCAACTCTCCTAGTTGTGATGATGACAGCACAACGTGGTCATTAATTCAGTTCATTAACCTTTAAAAAGACGCCTTTTGACTTTAAACCCTTTGTTGTCATTCTGTTTGTTTCTGTCCCAGCTGATCTCGTCCCTGCTCCACTATAAATGTCAAAAGTTTAATAATTTCACATTTGTCTTTGAAGGCATTGTCGCAGCCTGATGGTGCATTTAGTCGGAAACAATGTTTGTCCCCTGTCAAGTCTTGCTGTCGGTCCGTGTCCCCAAAGGAAGAAGACTTTTCCCCTCATGTTGGCACAAAGATGGAGTCATGGAAAAACGCCACGAATAAGCCAACTGTTCAGCGATCAGGGTGTTACTGTACACTGTCTTTAATGTGTTTACATGTGACGTGTGCCGCATTAGAAATCTTATCATGTTAGAACTGTAGAATAAAATCATGTCCAGCAATCTTTTTATGAATATTTGAGCCGATGTGACAAAATAAAATCGTGTAAAAACTAAATGAAGCTACAGCGAATAAACAACACTTTGTCATCTGGAAACTGGAACACATGGCTTTGTCTTTTATTATTATTGTTGTTTATGTTATAGCGTACACTTTGTACAGTCGGGTAAGTTTGGGCCGACACATCATCACTTCTAACTCGTCCAATAGTGCTGCTTGGTCTGTAGGTACTCCTCTAGGGATGCATGCGTGGGTGCATGTGCAGTGGTGGAAGAAGTATTCCAATCCTACTGAAGTACCAATACAACAAGTAACTTAAGTAAAAGTAAGGCATCAAAAACAAAGTACTCGATCTAAAGAAACAGATCAATCGCCTTATTGCCAACTCGTTTTGAGTCACTTATATCAACTTCTCAAATGTGAATATTTTCTGCTTTCTTTAGTCTTCTATGAGCGTAAACTGAATATCTTTGGGTTGTGGACAAAATGAGACATCTGAGGACGTCAGCTTAGACTCTGGAAAACAGTGATCACCATTTTTCACCATTTTCTGATGTTTTATGGACCATTAACTAACCGACTCATCAAGAAATCAGTAGATGAATCGATAACTGTCACATTATTATTGCAGTACTGCTATTTTTACTCTTGTAGCTGCTCAGGTGGAGCTGTAGTTTAGTTCAGCGGTTCCCAACAGTGGGGTCAGATAAAAGAAGATAAATCTGGGAGGTGATCATGTTTTTGGACCTCTCTCTAAACTTTTTATGTAAAATACTGGATAATTTATGGCTCAAACAGTTCCAGTTCTTTGAAACAAACAGATCTTTAGAGGGGAAATTTCTCTTTGACTTACAGACATCTGAAATGTGACAAGAGGGAGCAACAAGACTCTGCTGCATCCCTCCTCCATATTATATATAAGTACAGCTTAGATGTACTTAGTTACTTTCCACCAGCGTGCATGTGCGAGTGTGCGAGGGCAAGTGTTCTCTCACTGAGCTTTCACTTACTGGACATCTCACAAGGCGAGTGGAGGCTGTGCTTTTGGGAAATGACTGTGTACCCTGCATGCCTCGATGACGCATGGCGATCCCAGAACGCACAGGACCACCTGGGTCCAGCAGCATCGGCCAATCACACGGACACGTCTTCCCCTCGAGCAGAAATGCTGATATTCTCACCTTGGGGAGGACAAAAAGTGTAAAACTCGAGCTGCATTTTCGGAGGGTTTTCCTCCTCCCGAAATACCCGAGCAGACAGTTCATGTGCGATGACATTCTCAGCTGTGACGTGGAGGAAAATTACTGAAACAAAATACAGCGGCAAAGTGTGATGCTTTTATGCGCGCAGATGGTGCTCGCACCGTTACAATGCAATTTGCCTGTGATTGGCTGTAATCGAGCAGGATAATCAGCCCCAGTCTCCTGTGGGACGACGCCAGTGCAGTAATTATGTTTTTTTGTTCAATTTATAAACGGTTGCAATCAATCATGAGTGTCATTTGATACTCTTTACATGTGGATATTTATATTCTCACCCCCCCCCCAACCCCACTCCAACACTCTCTCTCTTCAAAACGTTCATGTAATTGTCTCTATAAACGTCATGTTCAGGAAGTGAGGAGATTTGTAAAGTTTGAGTCATCTTTGATTGTTTCCTGTATGTGAACGATCATGGAGTCCTGCTAGTGTTGGAGAAAATGACTGGCAATTAAGAAATTAACATGGAAATGGGAGCAATCAGTTTTATGGTTACATCAGAAATAATTGGTTGTTTTGTATAAAAGTCAAAAAGCCCCTCGTGACACACAAGGACACCAGAAAGTCCGACTGCCAGAGAGAAAAGACGAGGTTCACGTATTTTTGAAGGAGGGCTCGATGTCCGAGAGGGATGACGGAAATCTGGGAGAGCAAAACAAGCTGAAAAAGACAGATAAAGGTCAAAGAAATGATCGTGAATTTGTGTCAGAAAACAGAAAATGCACCGCCTGAAAGAACACGTGTCGTCATGATGAAAACATGAAGTGAACTTTGAGTTTGAAAGGAGGGACAGAGCAAAGAAAACAACCTCTGAAGATTTTTCTAATGAAATTAACAAACATACAAGTAGCATGTGTGCTCTGTTAGCATGTTTTATTTGCAGTTTCTCCTCAGTTCATGTGACACACACCCGAATGTGTCTGCTACCTGCGACGAATGTCTTTAAAATACGCCTCGAGCCCTTCTCATCTCCCACATGCTGTCCGCTCTCCCGCTCTTTCGTCACTTTGTGCGTCACCGTTTGTGTCATAACCCATCGTTAGGAGTGACCTGTGTGTGTGTGTGTGTGTGTGTGTGTCTTTGTGTGTGTGTTTGAGCGTTTCTTAGCTTGCAGCCTCAGCTGATGATGAGGACAGTGAATGAAAGTCCAGTGGATCTTGTGGAATAAAGCACACACAGAGTGAAGAGCTAGTGCGAGAGTTACAAAAAGAGGGCTCGGTATTTATAGTTTGTGTGCATCTGTCTGCACTCTGAGTATGTTTAATGTGTCTGATATGAGGTTTTATTACTATTTCACCTTCGAGAGCTGGGATCAGACCAACAACAATATAAAAGAACTGAAATAATAAATCAGACATAATGCATGAAAGATAAATATCATACAAGAAAGAGGAATGGTGTCAGTCCTCTTCAGTCGAGCAGGACGCTGGACGTCTTAAAATAGCTGTGGACGGAGGCAGAGGTGAGGATTTGTACACAGCTGGACCTCACTTATGAGTCTCACAGGGATAATTACAGAGACGTTTAGAGGATACTTACATGGAGACACAGAACTGGAAAGATTTGAACACGTTTGTTAAGATACCAAGAGAACTTTATACTTTCACAAAGTGGACTTGCATGAGTTTTTGCAGTTTTTGAGTACTGACAACATAAAGACTTGACTTGACTACACTGAAGTGCTATTTTGACTCACCATTAAGTTATAATTAAGTACTTTGTATTGTTTTACCAGGTGCTTTGTGTGTACTTAAGTTACTTTGTCTAAAATCTCTTGTACAGCTGCTGAAATACATTTAATTTATCAGAAATACTTAGTTAAATACACTCAAATAAATGTCAAAATATCTTACCTGGATTACTATACTCTAAGTAAATGAATGGTATATTTAGAATATGACTATACTGATTTAAAAATATATATTTAAATACAACTGATCATGATTTTACTCGAGTGTAGTCAAGAATATTTTAAGTCGAATACTTTCATTTTATGAACACATTAAATACAAAATCAGTAAGTCAAAGCGGCACAGTTTAAACACAGAAATTATTAATTAATACAACCAAAATATACGGTATTTTTTGCACAATATTTTAACATGCATCCTCTCCGGTAAGTCCACTTACTCCAAGATAATTCAAGACACAATGCAGAGTCAGGCTCTTCCTCACAGTTTGATGTTGAATAGTGTGGAAGGCGTTAACAAAAGCTTTGACAGCCTCATCAAATATCATCGTAGGTCTTCAGTGCTGCCTGTTAACAGATGGAGGATGATCCTATTATGAAGCACAGCACGTGAGGAGACAGATTTTCCACAGCAGCTTGCTTTAGCCTGGAAAATGGTGTGGTCATCCCGCGGGGGATGACGACAACGCACCGGTGAAAAATGCCGTCCTGCAGCCCCTGTTGGGCAACGTACAGCCCGATCTGTCTCCTACACTGGAAAAAAAAATATTATCATCGAGGTGGGACGTGTGCATCATTTATAATGTCTCCTGTGATTTATGACACACTCATATGTGTGATGGTCGCAGCCTCTTTGCTGCTGCACACAAAGAGAAATTAGGAGATGAAATCAAATCTCATAGTTTGATCATCTGACCTTGACATACTTTCTGTTTTATAGATAACAGGTTAGTAAAATCTAACATATGATAATGTTTTTCCAGCCTCAGTTCAATGTGAGGCAGTATGGGAGTCCAGAGACCCAGAAAACATGACTTAAAGGTGCAAGATGAATGAAACTTTGATGAAAACATTTAAAAATTCACTAAAATTGTGATGTTATGATGTTAAGTCATGTTTGTACTGAAGTTAGCATGCCATGATGTGTCACTGTAGCATCCAGTCTGCCCTCAGATCAACACTGTGCTGGTTTTCTTGCCAGGTTTATCTCCTGACCCCTTCATAACCGCTGCTCAGGACTCTGGAGGTGGGTCACTCCCTCTTACCTCTCCAGTTCCTGGATGAACTTGCCTTGTCCTCGTCAAACTGGCCTCCATCTGTAAATCTGGCGCCCAATCCGGCACAACTTCCTGCCAGCATTTCGCTAGGTCTCCCTAATCTGGTACCTGAAAACCTCCAGCGGTCTCCTGTTTGGACTTTTTGTACTACTGTTCGAGATGTGGCCAATTCTTACAATTCTTCTTGCATTCTTCTTGAGTGGCATCTAGCAACACAAAGTACACAGAGTACATCACCAAAGTCATTAAGGTTCACCCTCTGGGACAATCCATGCAGATGTTGTTAAGACATTTCACTAAAAGGCGAAAAATGTCAACCTCATCGACCAACATTGCCGTCATGACCCGAGAAATTCATCTGGAATAAAAATCAATCAACCACTCAATGAGTTCAAGTAATGAAAGGAAAATATTTGACTTAAAAAGACATATTAAGAATTTCTTTTGTAAAACATACATAGATTTTTAAAGCACTGTTTCATGAATGTGAGGGCGTGATGTTTTGAAAGGCAAAGACACTCAAAATATTGAGTGTCTGTATCCATGTGACGCTCCCTGCTGAGTGACTGACAAAGTATTGATAATTTAGCCTCTCAGAAATGCCAGATTCAAATGTCAGGCTTGATTTTCTCAGTTACAGAGAAGTTCAATCAAACCGTCAATCATAGAAAACAACAACAAACATTTCAACTGCCTCACGGCACAAAGAGACTCGAGTGACTGCTGCACAGCGAGATGTCGGATGATTTATAGGAGACCGATGCTATAACAGTCCATAGAAAATAACTTATAGTCCATGTGGTCTTGTTATTCATTTCGTGGAGTGAATGCATCATCAGGCTTCTTCATTAATTTCATCACTGAGCACAGAGGGGACGCACAAGAAGCTGACTGAGATAGTAAGCATGAGCTAACAGCAGCTACAGCTGTCAGCAGTTTACTTCACTGTCCATCAGGAAACTCTGGAAATCACAGAGAGTTGAGGCGGAGCAGTGGAATGTATCAAGAGACAGACCAACACATTATTGATGAGGCATGAGGTGTCCTTTTAGACAGCTGCACTGCTCCCTTTTAAATTCAAATTTAGATTAGTGAAAGACCAGTAGAGGTAGTTATCACTACAATATGCCCCCGCCTGTGGATTTCTGACGTGAGTCACGCTCACACACTCGTTCATCACCAGCTGTGGCTGCAGGTGTGTGTCATTGATAATACACCTGCAGGCCTTCAATCACTGGCCGCCCCATTGGTTTGTAACCATTCAAGCCATTATTTTCAGAGATATGGCCTGCTGCTCTTTCTGTGGTGACAAGGAGGCGGTCGTATACCAGAGACCTCTCACGTCATGCCACATTTGAAGGGATAATGAAGTGGCAAATGCTCGCCGCGCAACCTGAAAGGTCTCATGATGTTTGTCAAGTTAGAGGAAAATAGAGGATGGATGTTTTATTTGAATATTACTGCAAGATAATGGAGATTATTTTAGAGGCTGCTGAGCCTGGTTAGGTTGCTCCTGTTCTGGCACGACACCGGTGCCACAGCACTTCACTTCGGCAGGTAAAATGTCAAAGTGCAGCTGAGGCTAATTGAATTTTCAGGAAAGGCGCAAGAGGAGTCCCCGATGTCAGTAGGATTCATCAGAGAATATGCCTCTAAAGTTTGTGCGTGTGTTCTCCCGCTACTTTATCACACTATACAGAAACAGTGCTGTCTGGAAAGGTGGAGCAATGAACACCTCCCATATGTGTCCCTCCACTGAAACTAATGAATTGAAAGTAATTTAATGGAGCAGTGCACAGAACAGACAGGGACAGTTGCAGGAATTTCCTTTTGAACAGAAACAAACAGGCAGAGTGGTGAATATCCTGCAGATACATAGAAATCTATAGATAAAAGTATGTATCTGATAAATAGAGTAGGTCACAAAAATATATGTTAATGTAGCATAAAGGTAATTTTCATTTACCAGAAGCTTTTTGTATAGTTTTGTACTTTGCGTTAAGGTATAAATTATGTTTATTTTTCATATTCAGATGAACTGTGTCCCAATATTTCAGGACCACACACTGTTCCAGTATAAGTGCTGCAGTGCACAGCTTTGAAATCAGAGCCGAACCACAGCTGAGTGCTTTGTCATGCGGTATAGTTTTATTACAAAAAGGTTTTATACAAATTGAACTGCATAATGGCAATGAACACTTGTATTTATCATAATGAACACTTCTGATATTGCCATCTACGTGGTCTGTGACAGGAAATGACTCGGCACGTCATGTATCGTTCAGCAAAAAAAAAAAAATAAACAGAAGGTAACATTCATTTTAGCACCATTCCTTTTCAAGAATGTTGGCCATGAACCCATACAGAACTTAATAACAATATCATATGTCCCTCGTCTTAATAAATATTCAAAAATAAAAAAACAATAGCAGTTCCACTAAACACAAAATGACACTAAACTTTATTCAGCAACCAGAAAGAGTGAAAAAAAATAAAAACTAATTGAAAGTCCAATAAATTTTGGTGCAATCTAATATAATATCACTGAATGTATCTTATTTTTCATACACTTTCATGTTTCTGTCTTTGGATTTAAGACATTTCATCTAATGAGAGCAGCTGGACCTCTTGTTTTTAGTAAAATAATTTTAAAAATGTTTGCAGTCAAATGATACATTTGTCACTTTCTTGATTGATCCTGTCGGGATCAGTTATTGAAACAGAAATCTTCCACGTTGTTGAGTTTGATCGTCTGCAGTTCCTGGCTGTCCAGTAGCCGGTAGCTGAAAGACACTCGGCTGACAAACTTCCCGCTGGACACCATCCTCACCACCGTGTTGTCACAGCCGATTTTCATGTGCGCTGCGGGGACAAAGGAAGGAAAATCTCAAGTCTCAGTTCAACCAGAAGTCAGCCTGATGATGCGGAAGGAAGGAGATCATCATCGTGTGTACTCACTGGGTCCAATAAAAGAGATGCAGAGGTCCGTGATGGGCAGCAGCTTCGATGTGTCGATGCCATTTCCTCCCAGCAGCTGCACGTAATCTCCCGATTCTCCGCAACCAGGCGTGGACCTCTGCGGAAATCAACACATGGCTTTATGACAAGTGGCAAATATGATCCATCAACAAGATTCAGTGGAGCGACAGTCAGTTTATCACAGTGAACTGACTGCCTAGTATCTGTAATAACACTGGAGAGTGAAATAGAGTCACTCAGAGAGTGCAGACCTTTTCTAAGGCCCGGCTATGAGATACAAATCTGGAAGCAGAACCACTATATGTGTGTCTTACAGGGATAGTTCTTATCGCTTTACCATGCCATCAGATCTACTGTGAGCTGCAAAGTTTGGCTTAGGCGTAGCAATACGTTAAATAATTCTGTGGTCGACAATGTAGCTTCAAGAAGTAAAACGAGCTCACAGTAACGTACGCTGAAATGGATCTCGATCTTTTCATGTGGGCCTTTTTTATGTGGCTCAGCTTCTGTGCCGGGACTTCTGTCTCCTTCTCCAAAGTGAGAGTGCACTGACCGCTGTCTGTCTCTTTACAATGACCCGTCTTTATATTTTCTTGACAAGCAACCTTGTGACCTTATTTGAATACAGACTGTGCTCAGAGGAGCAAGAGGATTGTCACAACCTGCTCCTCATGTTGGAACACTGTAAACAGTGTTGGGGAGGAGCAAAGTGTGAATTTGAAATTCATCTCCTCAAAAATCTATCTCTAACATAAAACCTGCATTAATTTATTTATTTTTTGTCCACTTGAGGGCAGCAGAAACAAGCTGTGAACACCACACTGACATACTTGTTAGCAAACAGTTGCCTAGTTACCCGTCCTGCAGATGCAAAGCAACATTATCGTTCGTTTGGCGTTTGTGTTTAGTGCTCGGCAGGTCGTGTACAGCTGGAACGTGTGCAGAGCTTGAGAGCAGTGAGAGTGAACCAAAGCAGTAAACCAAAAGAAGGAACCGAAAGACACTAAAATGCTCCGTAGAGCTGCAGGAGCAACAAAGTTTGGTGATTATTCCCAATATACTATGAACTTATTGGACTTGTTGCTGATATATTTACTGGTGTATTTCTAACGTATCATCAGTGAGCAGGCATTAGCTGAAGGTAAATCATATAATTATGACAGTATCCTTTCAAACGAAGGACCTTAAGGGAAATCATGTGCAGTTAAAGTTGCATAAAATCATACTCAGTGTTTTGAAAGGTTCAGCTAACAGTGCACAGTACTTTTTTAATCAAATGTGGGTAATAGTGCGTAATTTAAACTCTGTTTCTGTAAAGACATGTTGCATTCTTTCAAAACCTTTGAAAGAATGCAGTGAGGACAAGAATCAAGAGCCCCGAGGCAGAGATTAAGTGTCTGTATGCGTTTGCTCACCTTGGGAAAGTTGTTGAAGTGTCCCAGGCTGAACTCGGAGATGTCGATCTCCACTGGATATATGATGGAGAAGCTGCAGTTCCTGTGCTGCTGCGGGATCACCATTGTGTAACTGCCCTCTGGTGACTGGGAGATGACATTACAGGCTGCAAAGGAGACGATGTGGTGACAGGAGGGACGTTACATGGATGGATTCAGAACAGCACTGGCAAAACATGAAGGTGCTTTAATAAATGAGCAAACGCTCATTTTATTTCTGATTATTTGAGTTTGTTGGTGACGTGCAGATAAAGTGGAAATCTCATGTACTACAGGGACATTTACAGGGTTCAATCAGAGGATTTTATCCCTGTTTTGTCTTGTCCTTACATGTTACAGTAGGACAGCATTTGCAATGTGATCCTGGTCCTGATCCAGAAACATAGTGATGGCAAACTGTCCCCCTGTTGGTGCAACTGATGACTAAAGCGCCCTGCCAGGCTTGTATCATCACCACAGATTCACACATGAATCGCTGCACAAATGCTCCGAAAGAAGCCACGTTAGAGCGGCCGTGTCTCACTCACGGAAAGGGTTGATGTGTTTCCTGACCGTCAGGGTGAAGCTGCTGCCAGCGTTGTGAATTCGGAAGAAGATCATGGCCACGTTCTGAGAGGAGCGCACGCTTCTCCTCAGCGATCCCGAGTCACAGTAATCCACGTAGCGCTCGTACAGGGGCAGCGGGTGATCCTGGGAGCTGGGGAACTTCTCACCTTTCATCACCCAGCCGTCAAACACCTTCACGGGACACATTCAGAGAAGAAAGATGATTCCTGCAGGGGCTTAAATATTTTAAATGAATGATGTTGCTAAAAGTCTAGACCATCATGGAAAGTTTTAGGCCAACTAAAGTCAGCAGGTTATGTGCTATTGCCTTATGTTAAAGGAGCTTTTTTCTAATGACTGACTCCAGTTTGGAGCACTACAACAACTGCTAAATACATGCTGAGTTACAGAGTTAAGGATGTTATTACTTAAGATGCAGGATCTTCCAGGAACTGAAAGGAATTTCACACCCGATGGAGTTTTTTTTTAAAAGGATCAAAATGGTTCTTTGTGTGCCAAAGTTGTTGGTTTACCGTGATGAAGTCCCCTCCCCTGCAGTCGATGTCAACACTGTCATAATCCACAGTGATCACTTCGTTGGGCTCTGCCATGAAGAAGGCAGCACAGCTGAGCTGAGGACGCTCGGCCGTGAAGGTGAACTGACCCTCCACTGCAACCATGTCCAGACAACCTGAGAGAGACGATCACACACGCGCAGCACAGGTGTTTGTGCACATTCAAACAAAACCACCAGAAAGCAGCTCAGATAGATATAAAACAGCAGGTATACGATTGATTTTCTTTATTTATACTGTAATTATCATTATTTTATTGTATCCACTGCTTTGTTTCTCTGATATTTATTTAAATTTTTACAATTTATGACAATAAAACAAACCGAAAAACTGAAAAAGAAAGAGAGAAGTCTTAGAAATATCTTATATGTCCTGTTTAAAACTGACTGTAGTAAAGAAAATGTATGTGAGAGACAAACAGAAGCACATTTGTCTTCTTATCACACACATAAAAGATGTTAGATTTTATATGACTCACGTAAAGATCGACGGTACATGAACTCCTCAGGTATTTCTCTCTTGAGCTCCGAGTTTAAAAATGAATATAATTCATCTTTGGAGATCTCGTTGTTCTGCAGAAGAAGAAGAAACATTATTTTAAAGTTTAACAGGAACTCAGATGTGAGTTGAAGTACCTCCTGAGTCTCACCTCAATGTATCTGGAGTCTCCCTTGAGGACAGACAGGCACAACACCAGAAAGAAGAGCTGCTCTCGGAAAGTGCGCTCCATAATGCGCATCTCGGTCTGCAAAGGCGCACCTGAGCGGAGAAAAAGTCTGAGCTGCTCCGCGACCGAGCGGCTGCTTTTTATAGGACCAAGTTCTGGAACGACCAGCTGACATGGTCGCTGTCACCCACCGTGGACCCCCTCCCTCCTCCTCCACCTCCTCCACCCCTCCCAACCAATTGCGTGGGTTGTGACGATGGACAAGCAAGTTGACAGAGAGAGAGAGAGAGAGAGAGAGAGAGAGAGAGAGAGAGAGAGAGGGGGAGAGACGTGCATCTGATGCCAAAAGATGCTCAACCGACATAAATCAGACTTCAGATTATCTCAGGTAGATGCAGCGCTGATCATTAAACAGCTGATCCATGTCCATGTATTTGAATGTCAGATGATTGATTGAACTCCATCTGTTGATGAAGGTCATGTGACACGGTCAAAACCTCCACAGCAGCTTGCTCCAGGATCAATAATTAACTTTCAAGAATAAATTAGGGAAATGTGTAACATGAAATATCACGTGATCAATCACGTGATATGAAACAAAAGAAATAAAATCCTAAATTTGTGCCTTTCACAGAAGAAATGTGAATTTTGAAAGATTTAATTATCATTAAAATTAAGTTTACATCATGAGGCCATCAGCACAAGTCTGATAAGAAAAACAGTACCTTTACTACTCTGTCATCATTTTCCATTCATAAAATAAGCATGGCAAACAGGGTTAAAGGTCATGTCAAAGGTCAAGGTGGAATTCATCATAATTCCCTCCATATATACTGTATGCACATACACCATACTCAGTATACAGAGGAGTGAAAGTGGCTGCAGTGTGCACACCAGAGGAGAAACAAGACGGCAACACGATGTCGGTGGATGTGACAGTTTATACACAGCATACATAGACTGTGTATGAGCGACAGTATTTACATGTTTGAAGAACAAAAACTGAATTAAACAGTGAGAATAAACCATTTATATTTATAGTAAATGTTTGTGACGCAGCGTTATTTCACATATGATTCTAAAATCATTGAATAGTCCCATAGATGCTGCTGCTGCTGCAGTAACACAGCTCACCTCCATCATTCCCTGTCAGATGTATACCTGGAGCCTGTACCTGTATGCCTACCTGCATCTTTTCCTGTTTCCTGTACATGCTAATCTTTTGTATTTGATTTTTTCTCAGTAAATCATCAAAGCCTTCGTGTATCTGTGTTTGCAGTCTTGAACTCACCTGGGTGACACATAAAACTCTCACGCTCTTGTTAAACATCATTCTGTGAACCTGAATTTCCTTCTTGGCTGCACAAATCCTACTCCAGCTCTACGCTTCTAAAATTTCACTGAACTGAAACAGCTAAAAATAAAAAAAAAAGTCTAATTAATAATAATTAATGTTGGTGAAGAGATGGTGAAACCAGTCGTGAGGATGGAGACAGACGATTGTACGTGTTTGGGTTTCTCATCTGTAAAATCGACTGCGACGTCTAACTCATGTAACAACCTGCTGTGATTTATGCAGCGATCACTTCACACTCGCATTCACTAAGCTGCCTTCACACCTGCCCTGCGTGACGTGGTCCTAACAAACCCCGGAGCCTCCCGTGAAAACCTGCGTCAACCATGAACAAACAGTTTCTGAAAGACGCTTTTGTGTCCAGGAGAGTTTGATGTGAAATCTCATCATGCAAAATGGATGTGGCGACTCTGCAGCATCTGCAAAGCACAATTTGCATATTTATGAGCACGAAAGCAAAATAAACAGTCAATTAAAATAAAAAAAATTAAACGACCTTCCAGTGAATTACTTGATTCTTGAAGAGTTTGCACATTTGCAGACTTTATAGACGGTCAAGGACGCAGCGTACTCGTCTTCCACCTGTCTGAGCTCAGTCCCCGAGGTCTGCAGGTGCCTCGGGCTGTTGAAAAGGTCAGTCCATTCAAATGCAGAAAAAATTGGGCCTCACTACAATCCACACTGTTGTTGATGAGTGGTACAAAACAACATGTTTGTGCCTCCGAGATAAGCAGCATATACGTGGCTACCTTTTAAGAACTTCACTGTATTAATATTCACACACCTGGGAGGCAAATGAAACTTCAGGTACAAGTTACTTTGAGTTGGCAATGAATGTTGCCGTTGACGTAAATATGAACCACACAAGCAAACTGCAACAGTAGTTGCACACTTTCTTTCTCAGAGGGATTCATTGTATTTCTCTGTTTGTACAAAAGCGAATTTCAGGCTCTGTTTGACGATCAGACCAGCACTTCATTTGAAGTACACTGACCCCTTCAGCCACAGACGCACAAATTAAAAACTGACCAATGAAATCCCAGCGTGGACGTGGTGATCGCTGCAGGAGGTTTCCAAGGACATTTTGGTGTGTTTTGACATGGGGGGGATGGGGGATTAACTCTGGGCCATTGAGCGTGATGTCAGGCTGACAGCAAGCTACAAACTTTTCAAAGCTACATGTGTGTCTGACACCCAAAACATAAACTCTCATTTGAGTATTCCTTTAAATCTTTTCGCCAAAGCCTTCGTTTATTAACAAAACACTCCAGGGGAAACCAGTAAAACCGTCATTTTTGCAAAAGACTGATATTTATGATTTATCTTCTCCACTTAGAGTTTGCAAACCTTTCTGGTTCAGCCAATGTTGGCAGAATAATCTCAGATATACTGCCTTGTGTTATTAGGTCTCAATGTTTTTGCAGGACGAGTGTCTAATCTTTAAAAAAACAAACTTTTCACAGGATACATTTAGTAACCAAAGGCAATAACCTGAATACCGTGCCCTCTCAGAGAGACAGACTTAATAATAATAATAATAATAATATAAACTTTATTTATAAAACACAAAACAAAATAAGCACAAAAACATCTCAAAGTGGGTTTTTAAAGGTGATTTAAAAGACGAGAGAGTTTGCAACCCTCTGCTCCTCAGGCTGGTCATTACTAAAGGCTTTTTCACCTTTGTGTATAAATCTGGACCTAGAATGACGCAGCCAAGGACCTCAGGGAGAGACTGAAAGATCTGCTAAACAACTTGGGCCTCTAAAGGCTTTGAGAGTAATCAATAAAATCTTAAAATCAATTTGAAAAGCAACAGGTAGCCGGTGAAATGAAGCCAAGATCGGCGCGATGTGATCAGGTTTCTTAGTCTGAGTCCAAATCCTGGCAGGAGACGGTCTGGATGAACCGAAGAATGAGGAGGAATTTCTTATTGGTGCCAGAGAAGAAGGAACAGCAATCTACCCGACTAGCTATGAAGGCACAAATAATTTAGCTGCGCTGCACTTCATGTGGTGAAAATGTATCCTTTATGAGACGCTGAAAAGCAACAAAATTACAAAAAATTAATTCATTTTATCAGTTATAGATGCTTCAATAGTTTGTGCACACGCAGTTTGTTTTTTTCTATTAACGGTAAAGTGTTTTCCATCACAGCAGATACTCAGCACTTTCACGGTACGATCTTTACATTACATTCAAACACAAACAACATGTATGTTTTGAATTGCAAACACACGTTTCATTACAGTCACTGATTTGAGCTATTTTGACATTTGCATACAGGCTTTCCCATTTGAACGCTCATTAAAAATCATTTTCTGCCTCTCTGAATGCTCACGGGGGAGTTTTATTTGGCTTCTGAGTGACTCTGCAGAGACGCCGGGCCATTTGAGGGATTCAGTAGTGTTTCGTTTAGCCCTGAGAGGTCTGGTTGAATAGCAGAAACCATTAAGTGACTGGTGATGAAGCTTCATTAGGCTCCATCGAATCAGATGCTTCCCATTGTGTCCTCTCTGGAAGTTATGTGCATTATCTTTTAGTGGAGCAGACTCTGACATAATTAACGTCCACTTTAGCAAATGAGATTTCTCAAATATGCTTTCACCGTTGCAGGAGAAGGTATTCACATCTGCATGAGCTGCAGCTCTTTGGACAAAATATGTCTCCATATAGCATGAGTGCCACTTATGTACGGCCGCACTTTCAACAAAGCAGCTTCAAATTAGTGCAATCCTTTGCTTTTGCAGTGTATTTCTTTCAGTATCATTTCTCTGACAACACTGGACTTTCATATGAAAATTTGAGCCAAATCATTTTAAAATAAGACCGGCTGTGTGATCAGGCAGAACAAAGCGGTTGGGAAGTGGCACAAATCGAAGCGAAGATGTCTGCACGCCACTTAAAAATGTGCATATTTAACTCGATCTTTTACTTCATAGACTTGCAGACATGAGGAAAATAGAGAGAAAATGGAATAAAATCATGTAAATTTCAACCCTGTTGGTTTCTGAGTGGGTCGGTTGTTAGCTAGCTTACAGCTAACATCTGTACAGTTGGTTTGTTGGCTGTTTGGGCCGATCAAACAACTTGAACCAACAATTTTTCTAAATAACAGATTTTAAATCATTTTGATGCTACACTGACTTATAGCTGCTGTTAGCTATTGTTAGCTCTGTTTGTTAGCCGGGCTGCCCGGGGAAGTGTTAGTGTTTGGACCACAGGTGGTGTTGTCACCACAGATACTACCTGATGGTCCAGGTAACAGGTAATTAATATTAGTGGTAAGTAAAATGAGCTGGCTGCTATGTCTTGTAACTCTCGACCTGCTGATATTACATCTAACCCTTGCCTCTTTTCACAAAAGGTCAGACAGAAAGCCCGGAGCTTTGTGCTTTGTGCTACTGACATTTCACCAGTGTTTTCCGTCTGTCCTCCATCTGACATTTGTTGAGACTGAAACCTGAGAAATGTATCTGAAAAGCAGCGTTCATGACGACGCTTTAATGTCAAAAGTTTATTATAATTTTGAACAGATAAATGCAGATCACAGCACCGCACACGCCAATAAAAATTCTGAACATGCTGCCTCGCAGGGTCGTGAGCCAAACACTGTGACTGAGAGGCTGTGACTGGACTGTGAGGTTGCCTTGTATCTGCTCCCCCCTGACACTGATAAACAGCCCCCGCATTCAGCAGAAATGACACAGTAATGAAAACGTAAATATTTTGTAAAGTTTCGAGCCTTCGTGTGTTTCGGTAATTTCAGAAAATTGCATTTCTTATCACACAGCGAACTGTCATACCTTATGAACAGTCTCCCATCGATACATTTCTGATGCTCAGACTAATATAAAAGGTTGCTGAGGTAAGGAGGCAGCAGTCCAGGGGTGATCGTATCATCTGGAGTTTACCTGAAAGCTCCGATGCCATCACTTTCCATCAGCGCTGACGTGTTTGACAGGCAGAGGACTGCAAGAGCAATCTTTGTCTTGACATGCAGCTGTTGAGGAAAGGTGGATGGCGGATGAGAAGAGGTTATTGGATTTTTGTACAGGATGTGAAAAAAACAAACTCATTTTAAAGTCAAGGTTTCATTTCATTCATCACACGTTGCATAATTGCAATAGAACACAAATGAATGTATGATTCTTAGACGAATAGCTAAGGGTCATCTGCATACATAGAGAGAAATCTTCATGATGCACATTTGTTAATACAGAAAATTTTAATATAGAATATTTAAATTAATTAAATGTTGACTGAAAGTTGCTGACAAACCTCTTTTCTGCAAGCTGCAGTCGATGATGTGTGGATTAAACTAATATGCGATGAATGTGATCAGGTTTTGAAACTTTATTGACCTTGATGGTGTAAAAAATAGCGAGATAGGCGGTGAAATAGTGAGGATAATGTTAGCATTATTTCACGTTTTTAATGTCATAGAGTCTATAATTGAAGTGATTAGTGAGTGATGAGATGGTTGCTGTGAGGATTGTAATAAATGTACTCTACTAAAGTCAATTTTATTGATTAAAGGAGCGGAGTGTAGAATTTAGTGACATCTAACAGTGAAGTTACTGATTGAAATCCTCACCCTCTGGCGTGAAGGAGAAACTACGGTGACCACGAAACACATGAAGAACGTCAAAGGTCCTATTTGGAGGCTGTTTTAAGTTTGTCCATTCTGGGTTACCATAGAAACATGGCAGGTCAATATGGGCTCTGTAGATAAAAGTCTGATTCTGAGGTAACAAAAACAGACTTCTGCACATTTTATTCAAGTTTTCCCCTCCGTATTCTCCAAATAAAGACCATTAAATCTGACACACTGGACACACTTTAAGTAAAATGTATTTATTATTTCTATACTGTATATTATGTTTGTAAGTTTTTACCAGATAAAGTTGATAAATATTACACAACTGTTTGGTGATTAGAATATGTCGACTTGTTGAATTATTCTGTCGTTATCGGTCGAGTTGGCAATCTTGAAAACGAACATGAAGTGATGTGACAACCTCATGACGTCTGACGCCATGCGCGCTCACACTCGTGCATGGACAAACACAAAGTGTGAAAGCCCGCTTCATGCATCAAAGAGTAACATAAGCAGTCTGTACCTTATGTGTGTGTGTGTGTGTGTAAGACGGATTCAGTTTCAGCCGTGTATAATTCAGATTTAGGGAAACAAAGGCCTGCTTATGTCATAACAGGGTAAGCTACACATTCTTGCAAGTTGAGCAGAAAAAACTGAAATCCAGGCTGCTGGTAAACAGGATGAGCGCTCCCTCAGCATCTTTAGCCTTTATGTGTTTTCCAACAACGGCTTTGACCTATTTTACACACTTATGTGTCTGATAAACACACAGCAGTGAACATTAAACATTCAGTTTATTACTACATCGCCTGTAGCTCAGAGAATTTTGGGTCTGATTAAATGTGTCCATTGTTATCTGTTGTTCACTTTACTGTGATCTGACTCTGATGCCTCTTTTGCTTCATTTGTGTGACTCTGATGTGTTTTCTTACTTCCTTCTGCACTCTGGCGTCCCCTCGTATTCACACGGCTTCTAACAGCTTCTGACAACAATACAGAAGGAGGAAAACCTGCTGACAAGATGTAAGAAAAAAAAAACAGCCTGCAGCTCAGACTGTACAGATATTATCTGTTGTACTTCTCATGCCCTCTGCTGGACAACTTAAGAGTCTGCATCCTTTTTTCAAACTGAGTTTTTACATATTTTTAATCATTTTATGCATCACACACCAAGTGTCACAATATCTGCAGCATGCTTTAATAAGGAGGAATTCAAAGTGTCTCCTGTGGAAACTTTCATGTTTCTGGGATTCACAATCAGGATCAGTAAAGTGAACGTCCAACATCGACTCCTCCAGTAGAAGACGTTCAGGAAGTTCAACCTGCCTCAGAAGCTGCTGATCCTGTTCAGCTCTGCGATCATCCAGTCTGTTCTCTGCACATCCGTCACTGTGTGGTTTGGATCAGCCACCAAACTGGACAGAAACAGACAGAACTGCAGGACCGGTGCCAACCTGGCCTCCGTTCAGGGCGTATGCATGTCCAGAGTCAGGAAGATCACTCACAGCATGAACACGACCTGTTCCAACTTCTCCCCTCTGGTGGGCGCTACAGAGCACTGCATGCCAAACAAACAGAGGCCATCACTCTGATGACAAATGAATAAATGATTATACATTATTCATCATTTATTTACAGTTTAATATCCAAACTGTCCTTTAACATGTACAAACCCTGCACAGCATATAGACGTGACTATAGACGATGTATGTACTGTACACAAACACCTGCTTCATGTATATAAAAACAGTCATAAATTATCATTTATATTATATATTTATATTATATTACATATACATTCCTTTCATGTTTACACAATAAAGATTATTCTCAATAATAATAAGGGGTACACATGTTTGCGTAAACTGGCCTTGTATAGCAACTGTGCACATTTCATGGAGTTGCATTTTATGATATAAACTGTCAACCTGAATCAAAAATATTATTCATAATAAGTAAACAAAGAAGTTATTTCATAACTCGTGCTGACATGTCACTCAGCTGTGTGTCCAGAGGATTTACAATACAAATAAAGCAACCCAAGTACAAGTAAGTGGACCGTGAGTTCAGCTGTTTTGTCAACGACTGCTCTTAAGGTCAACAAAGTTGGAACATCTCTCCAGAACAAGCGAGCGGAGCACGACGAGCGTTTTACCGGCCGCCGTCTTCAAGGTCAAAATGAATTGTCAAACCCGACAAAGCACGTTTTGATGCATGCCTCGTCCCTGAAGATGAATTTCTCCATCATATTATTTCAGTCGCTGACAGAGAAAGTCAAACCTCAGAGCTGCAGAAAAGAAAACACCTCACCAAGGACATGAGATTGTAGCATCGCTTCAGAAAGAGGGAACAGAAGAACTTAGAGAGTATTTATAGATCAAAGACTGTGGACAGCACTAATGTCTCTTCACAGCTGGTGTGGATAGTGATGTGAGTGTTTAGTGGACAAAATAAGCAAGCAGATCACTGATAATTTGTTAAACACTTATAAAAGGTGCAGAACGACTCTTCGGAAACCTGTGGGTGACGTCACAGATACTGCGTCCATGTTTTATACAGTCTATGATCTGAATCTAAAGGAAAAGTTACGGTATCGTCATCAAGTCATTAGGATTCATTCTCTGGGGACCATGAATATCTGTCTTCCAAAGTTGCTGAGGCACTTCAATCTCTACATGAAAAGGCAGGGGATCATCCTCTGGTTAAGTGCCTGGTTAAGTTAGCCTCTTTCGAGTGACCTCTACCCTGTAGATGTGTCGTGCTTCTGGGTTCAAGAGTTCTTCACAACCGTTACAGCAGCTGATAGTTTGCCTTGCTTTATTTGTGCAAACAGCATAACAGTCTTTAAGATATGCCCCCTCATCTCTTGTCCACATTGCTTTCAATCCTCCTCCCCAGAAAATGCAGAAACTGGGTCATGATCTGGACGTATCACAGCGGAAGGTTTCATTTGGCTGTGAAACATCCATGGCATTTCAGTCATGCTCCAAAATCAAAGGTAACGCTTCTTGTCTGCGTGGTGAAAAGCACTTTGTTGACAATGTGACTCTCATAAAAATATTAGAAAGCAGCTTCTCAGGGTAGAGACAGAGATATTTATAGCAACCTACCCGTCCACCCTTCGTCATCTTCAGCCCCAGTTCCATGAATGTGGATTTTCCTTGATCAGGCTTCACGAACTTCAACGAGGCTGAGACTAATGGATGCACTCAGTGCCCCTTCAAGTGGCAATGCTAGATGTTCTCTGCTGTTGAAGAGAGATAAGGAATCTCATCCGTTAAGTACGCAACCATCGATAATTTCATCCGTCCACACATCTGCACGCTGCTCAGTTACAATGTCCAGTGAATGATTCGCCGGAGTCATATCATTGCATGAACGTTTTATTTAACAATAGATCACATGACAACTTGTATATGAAAGAAAACCAACCAGTTCCACAGTTTCCCTCAGCTCCTTTGAGCATTTTAGCACCTTTGTGTTTGTTGTTTTGGTTTTACAGCCCCGAACTTTACTGTTTTTGTCTCAGCACTCTCATCAGCGTCATTTTAGGACGCAGCTGGTTTGTTTTTTTCTTAATAGCTAAAAACTCTGATAAACCCACAACTACCTGCTCAGCACCAAACAGCACATATTTAACGACTAGCTGCTGAACATAATGGAGCATTTAGCAACTGAAGAGCCAAATATTTCCTTCAAGAGGTGGTGGAGATGAAAAACAGAGCGTAAAGAGAGTGAATATATTGCTATAAAAAGCAATAATTTGATGGCCCCTATGTGGCCAAAAAGTGGTTTAATGATGTTGTACTTTCTGGCTAAGTATGAAGCCATGACACATCACACTGTGGTTAATCAATTTTCCAGAGGTGTTCACAACAGTCAGTGAATGAAAGACTGAGTTATCCATAATAACGAATATTTGGGTTCAGGTTGACGACACAAGACGCTGATTTCTGTGCCATACCAAACTAAAATACACAAACCTGGCAATTTTTCTTCACAACCTGGCAACCCAAACATTGATAATCCACAGAATATTTAAGTGACTTTAAAACCATGTTTCAAAGTGTTGTTACATATTAATAATCTAATAAGCTGTCAGACAAATGCAGTGGAGTAAAAAAGTACACTATTTTCCTCTAAGATGTAGTGGACTCTAGTAAAGTTGAGTAAATGTACTTAGTTACATTGCAGCACAGCCTGCCTGGCTGAGGACACTAGGGCCACACGGACACCGAGCCTGCCGGCGCCGTCTGAACCCAGAAAGGTTTTGAAGTTCAGGGGCCGAAGACTGAAGTAACTAATCCACCAGTCGGTACCTGTGGGACACCTCGTACCTCGGCAGCTATTAACACAGTTATCAGATACCGTATCTCATATGTTTCGGTGCAAAGAGTCCAAACTTATATTCCACATTATTTTGATTTCATATTGAAGGACAAAAAACGTCGTGGGCTTAAAGACATGAGTGGACTGTCAACACAGGAAAGTGCTTTATTTCCCAATGGACCACGAAAGGTAGGAGCTGACTGCTGTGCGTAAAAGTTCGTAAAAGTTTAAGCGACTTATTGAACTTTTTTAATAATTCATCTTCCGAGTTATTAAGTTAACACAAACTGTCTCACTTATTATATTTAGTGTGTAGTCAATAATGAGCCAAAATAAATAAATACAAATAAAATTGGGAACTGTTGCAGGGTTTTAAAGTGAACAAGAGAGTGTATGACAGCATGGAAAAATATTATAGAGCCAAAATAAGCTGCATATATTCTGTTAGTCTGCCTGGATATTCCACCTAAAAAGTAGAAATTGCTGAAAATAAATTTACTTTACTCTTTAGACTGACAAATATTCAAGGAAAAGCTCTTTAACTCCAGAAAAGAAGCATGACTGAAGTTGGTTTAATAGCTAAATAAGCAGGTCTATGTGCACTGAATGATGGGAGGTTTAATGTGTCAAATTAAGCTTAATTAAAACAGCTAATTGTGTGATTATAGTGGTTGGCAGCTTGCTCCATTTTGTATACGTGGTTTGCTGGGCTGCCAGCTGAAATCTGAATTTAAAGTACAAAGATGTGCACGTTAATATGATGGTGAGCTGAAGATATTCAAGATATCAGCCTGTGCAGCTGATGTTCATATGAATATTGTGTGTTTATGATGCCCCTGTGGAATATATAGTTTGTGTAAGTTGTTGGACGTGTGTGAGGCCTGCCACCAGGGGGCTGTCTGCAGTCTCAACAGGACAGTGCTGATCTGTTGTACACAGTCCTCTGGAATACAAATAACCAAGCAGACAATAGTTTGTACTCAAAGGCGGCGGTGAAACAAGTATTTAGATACTTTACTGACTCATAAGTACAATTCCTGCATTGACAATGCTCCTTAAGTACAAGTACAGAAGCTAAATATACTTCAAGTATCATAAGTGAAAGTACTCTGCAGATGTTACAATGTTATATACTGAATTATTGTAGTATTATTATGTGTACTCAGCTTTTTAATGTTGGAGGTGGACCAGGTAGAGCTAATGTGATATGTAATATGATACAATAACTCATATTTTATGAGCCAATCACGTCGCGTCTCATGTACTGTACATCCAAAATCCTAATTTATGAAGTAATTTTTGACTACGTCTATAAAAAAGTGGAATATTTCCCTCTCAAATTAAGTGGATGCATGAAGCAGGAGAAAATGGAAATACTTAATTCTTTTCTTTTAACAGCAGCTCCTACAGTAGTGTGTGTTTTTTCTCCTTTTTCACGTTCAGAGAAAGTGTTGGGACTACTTTCCCCAGCAAAGTCAATAAATCAGCTCTGTGTCTGGTTATGTGGTGCATGTGGCTAAACTGCGGATGAAGTGACTCTGAGTCTTTTCAGCGTCACTCACTGAAATCATACGCTTTGCTCAAAAATCCCGACCTGGACACAAGCCAGGCCTCCTCGTACGCACCGTGTCATTTCTCAGGCTAGAAAACATTGTACAATAAAAGTGTGTATACTTAAATACATTCTTTACTGCGCTGCCAGATGAACTGTGTCTACGCGGAGAGACATGATCCAGTGTTTCCTGTGATGTAGAGGAGATATTTTAACGAGTTAGATCATTCAAGCATAACTTTGGAGCAGTAATAAGCAAAAAAAAGACAGATCCACAACCAAGTCCAGTTGCTGCAAATTTAATCCTTCACTTATAAATAATTAAACCTGCATTAACAGAAGTTTTGGCCACTTTTTGGCAGAAGAAATAAGCTGTAAAGACGACACATTTAAAGGCTTTTAAGCTGCTATGTGACTATTTGCTCATCCAGCAGATACAGAGTAACATTAGGTACATTTAGAGTTGTGTTTGTGTCCACCTGTTGAGTATAAGTCCAATATTAACTCTCCTTTTAGCTCCGTTTTTGGTCTCCACCGACTCCTCGGCTCTTAAACGCTCCACTGTGTTCACCGGCTAGTTGCTAAGTTGTTTAAACCGCTAACAGGCCGTCTTCAGTGGGTTTATCAGAGCGTTTAGCTGAAAACAGCTCCCTGCTGTGGCTGAAAATGAAACAATAACAGTAAAGTTAGGCACTTTAAAAACCAAAACATTAAGCTAAAAGATGCTAAACCGGGGAACTACAGTCGAGTGAGCCCCTTTCACATTTATGTCGTCATGTGATCATTTGTTGATACAAAAATATTGATTCCAGCTGCTTTAAAGGGTGAAGACCAAGCTGGAGCAATGGTGGAGCCGAATGTTGGCGAGTAACCGCCACACACAGCAGTGTGAAGTCTATTAGAGGTTTCCAAAGTGTATTGGCCATTAATTACTAAGTGGATCCTCATTAAGCAGTCAGCGAATGAAAGACTGAGTTATCCAAAACAACAAATATTTGGCTTCAAGTTTAAAACACAAGACACAAGAATTTTTTTTATGTTTTATTTTAAGTGACTTTGAAAACATGTTTTAAAGTGAGTTAAAGTGAGTTTGTCCCAGCACTGGCGATGAGAGGAACAGATTAGGCTATAAATAAAAAATCCAGGAATCGCTGCCACTAATGATTGTTTTCTTTATCTGATAATCTGCCAAGTACTTTTTTGATCTATGAAATGCCAAAAAAAAGTGAAAAAAAGTGAAAAAAATGACCGCCGCATTTTCCCAGAAAACGTCTAAATCACAAAGATATTAATTCTCAATAACATACAATGAAGAAGAACAGAAAATACTGGAAACCGCTTCCAACCAGTGAGATGATAAAACGTTTACCAAAATACTGATTACACAACTATTTGTTTCATCTCTGTATCCATGCACTGTTAAATCTGAAACATGATTCCGTTTGTTTGAATTCTTTATTTATTTTTCATTCATTTACTTATTTATTGTTTTTTATTTGCCTTTTATACTACATATACTGTTTCTTTAAATATGTACATACATTTACTATTATTACATCTACTATTATTTTACGCCTGTATACACTTGTCACTTTACTCTCACTCTCAGTGCTCAATTTTCATATTTTTTAATAGTGCAGTATTTCCTATTTATATAGTGCATCCATATCTATTCATACAGTGATACCTTTTCAGTACTCACAGTGTATAGTACATTTAAATACACTTAGACAGCACACTTATTCATATTTTTTCTATTATATTTAGTAATATTTTATTTATATCACTTCAGTTTTTACTTATAATCTTATTCATTTATTTATCTTATTTTTAAGATCGTCTATCACCGTGATTACAACTACAGTAGTGCTCTTAACGCCGAGCTGACCTGTTTTTCTCCTGCAACACATTTCATTATGACCCTGAAAACTGTAACTAGATGATATGTAGGTGCACGTGAACACGTGATGATGAACATTTAATATAAATCATTAGTTCTGATTTATAAAACATGCACTGACAGTGTCATGAAGTCACAGAGCTATAGATTCATTGCTCATGCAGACACGTGATAGTTACTGTAGGTGAATATCTTTGAGTTTTGGACTGTTGGTCAGAAAAAAACAAGCAACTTGAAGACGTTAATTTGGGATTTGAGGAGTTGTGGTGGGCATTTGGTACTTTATCTAAACAGTGAATCAAGGACATGTTAGGGGTATCTTTCCTTTTCAAACATCCGATGTCAAAGGTCAGCGTGCACCAGTTTGTGAATAAACACAGCTGCACAATTTCTGCAAAAACAAATAAGATCATATCAAGAAATCTATAATGCACGAGCTAATAGAGAAGGCGGGGAGTGGTTTGTACTGTAAGTGGTTTTTCATCAAACTTCCATTACTTTGATAGCATTATGTCTAATCCAGCGTGGTGAGGCTAAAAAAAATGACCTCTGGAGTCAGGGTGAGCGCCTCAGGGGAGATTAAAGGGTCATGATGGAGAGATGGAAGTGATATAATGTTAGTGTGATGGAGAGAGAGTGAGTGAGAGAGAGAGAGAGAGCGAGAGAGAGCGAGAGAGAGGGGGGATGGACCGTGGCCAATCATCTGCAAGCAGAATAACTAAAGTAGAGAGGAGATTTCATGAAGCCAGTTACTCTCCACGGGCCCTAAAATGCGAGCATGTCACGGAGGATGAGCGGACGCACGAAGGAGGTGATGATGAAGAGCAGCCAGGTGGTTTAGTCCATTTATTCATCGTGTTCATTAGTCCGGGTCATTTCATAGATGCGCTAACGGGGTGGTACAGGCCATCAGCTGAAGCTTCAGATCGCAGCCTCAGACACCTTTTGTCCTAAATATGACATCGAAATCCGAGATTCTTCAATAACGGCGGCTGAGGAGGAAGCGGATTCACGGGACGCATGCATTAAACAATCAACCCAACACCTCACGTTTCTTTCCCCCCACCCTCCACCCCTTAATGTGCTCAAACGGAGGTGTGTGGAGGAGAGAGCGATCTGAGCCCGCAGCAGCCGATGCCCGGAGAAAACAGCAGCCTGTGTGCAGGCAGCTGTGGACGACAGGAAGGTGGTACCCAAGTGTCGGTGTTTATTATCTGGGCTCTGACTCCGGAGGCGCGTCGCTGAGGTATGGGCTGCGCTCCCAGTATCCACGTCTCTCAGAGCGGGGTGATCTACTGCCGAGACTCAGACGAATCCAACTCCCCACACCAGACCACCACCATCTCTCAGGGCACCGCGGCCACGTTACACGGGCTCTTCATCAAGACCGATGCGGCCGAGACCATCCCCTCCGTCATCACCTACCAGAACCGGCACTCGCGCAACAACTCGTACCGGGATCGCAAGGCGGAGAACAGCGGAGGACACATCCGCATCGAGGCCGAGACGCAGACCAGCCACACCAGCGTCAAGGTACGGTGCAGTGAAAGCGCACGAAACACGGTGCTGGTGGCACAGCATCATCATCCTCATCCTCACCCTCATCATCATGTGTGAAGATCACGCACGTGAGCAGGCCTGTCGGTTTGTTTGTTTGTTTGTTTGTTACCGGAGGAGGCCCGAGCCTTTAATTACAGACGCGTTCATTCGGTGTCCTTCATCAATCCCTCACTGCAGACAGCCATTAGTGCGGAGCAGTGATGACTCTTTAGTGTAATACATGTCATATGACGACGGCTGTTTCAGGAATAGATCTTGGTATTACTGAGAATCTCAGCTGTTTCCCAAAGATGCATGCAACAGAGGTCAGAACTGATCATTTATTCATAAGAACGCTGCGCAGTCAGTCATAGATCTGACTTATTTATCTGTAAACAACACAACAGATGCACTTTAACTTCTCCATTTAGCATGCATGAATACTATATTACCGTTTAAAATGATTTAGAACACACTGTAATGTAGCTTATGTGCTTATTAATGCACAGCTTCTCATATGAAGACTGTTGCTGTTTGTGCACCAGCCTCCACTCATGGGTCTATTAATAAACACTCATATCTGCCTACAACTACTGCTAATATAAAGTGTTATAAACCGTTTATTAAATGCTCCATACGGAGGGGTTAAAATAAAGTGTACAGAACAACTTTAAAGCTGTTATAATGAGTTATAAACTGTGTTTATATTATGACTTCTAAATATGGAAGGGTTAAAGTGCTGTCAGAAGCTTCTTGTTGCATCAAGAACAACTCGAACTCCACAAGTGTTGCTGAAGTTTTGACCTCCTCGCACTTCTTTTGCAGTCCCGTATCGAGTCTAAATGAGCGCTGTAACAAAAGCCAGTTTGCAGGCTGATGTTTACTGTCCAGCCCTGCAGCCTTCAGGCAAAACGCTGATGCACACTGTCAAATGTACATCCAGATGGGTTCAAACTGAAGCAGCAAATTACAGACGACGTGCCTCAGAGTGTCAAAAGTCAAAGGATCGTCTGAAGTTTGGCGACTTGTGTTCATCCCCTAAATTCAGGGCAGCTCGTCGCCTCAGAGAGCTAAAAGTTAACAAGGAGACACTGTTGTGTTGTCACGAAGACATAAAGTGAAAAATAAGTTCATCAAGGCAGAGGCTGCGTAATTATTAAATATAATATAAAGCAAAGATGAAGTTCTTAACTCAAGGTGCACTTACTCACTTTTTCTGCAACTTTTCACCACATCTCAAGCTCTCCCCTCGTTGGAGGAAGTCTGTGATGACAAATGAGCTTGGAGGTCACAAACACACACAAAAGATCAAGCTCCCATTAACATGAGAGACTCGAAAACTCAGCAAACCACATTAAATGAGTATTAATGAGTAAAGCGGGACTGCTTTCGCTCGGCGTTCAGCGGGGACGGGAGGGGGAGTCACATCCTCAGAATAAAGATCATAAACTTGTGTGGAGTTGTGTACATGTCTTGTCATGAGGGAGCATGTGAACAGATACTTCTTCATATTTATGATCGAACCCCAGAGGATATAGCTGTGTTTTGTTAAGAAGTCGTGTAGCAGATGATCGTGTCATCAGACCCTCAGAACAGATTAACCCGTTCAGGCCTGGACTCTTAAAAAAAAGACACATCCTGTGATTAGAAACTTTGTTTTATTCGACTTTACGCTTTTGGGTGTTCATGTGTTTGACAAATTATCATTATTTGACGAGGCTCTTATTCCTTTTTGGCGTATTTTCTCCTCTGGTCCTAATATGGAAGAAAAATTGGCACAAAATGAATCAGAACTGGGTTGAATGAAAATATTTAGTCTCTCTAACATCAGCAGCTGAAATCATAGAATATGTTACAACAGCGATTTAATACCTTTTATAGATTTGTCGTTTAGGGTTGCACAAACAGCGTGTGTGTTTACGTGTGTGTGTGTTTGTCAGCTGTTACTTCCCTCAGTTCCCCTCCATCGCCGAGGACTCAGAGAGGATCAATGATACCATTTATTATTAAAACCATCTGCCTTTCCCTGCAGGATCTTGATAATCTGCCATGGTGTTGATCACGCTCCCATGTGTGTGTGTGTGTGTGTGCATACGTGTGTGCATGTTTATATACACAAGTCATTTGTTTACCCCTCTGGTCAGTACGGCAGGAGTGTGAACAGTCGCATGTGAGGGAGCTGATGCTGGTGGCCCGTACAGATATTCCTCCAGGGCCTCTCACACAGTCGCTGACTTATAAGAATATACACAGACGAGGAGCATGAATTATCACTTTCTCAGCATCGTCACAAAACCGCGTACAAAAGTTCAGTGATGGCGAACAATGCGGGTTCTGTGTCCGGAAAGAAAAAAAACTCTTACGAAACTAATTCTAATGAACACACTTCTTCTAATCTGACAACGGCTTCTTTATGGGCTCTTCTTTATTTGTTGGTTTTTGCGAACAAACTGATATTATTGAGGAAAGAAATAGAATAATAACACAAACGGATGAAACAGGTGAAGTCGCAGGTCAGCAGTAGAAAAGGCTAACGCCATGATGATCTCGCTGGTTGGTGACGAAGTCAAAGGAGGTCAAAGGACTAAACTGACAGCGACAAACTCCTGAAGAAAACTGTTGATTTGAGCCAGTGACAGTATAAAAACTGGACAGCGTATGCGTGACGTCACCCACAGGTTATAAGATTTGAAAGGAAACCTCGTATTCTGATGCTGCTCTGCAGGTTACACATTACAGTGCATGCACCAGAGCGTATAAATACCAGGCCTGGAATCTCATCATTTTTAAGGGGAAGGCTGCTCGACCTTCTGTTGATTTATTGAGGGCACGAAGGTCAAATGCCAGGACAACAAGGCCATCGAAATCATTTTTACTGAAGGATGTTTTTATCTTTAATAAATAACACTTCTTGGGTCGCTTATGATCTCAGATCAGTCTCAGCTTTGCAGCGTTGTCTCCGGATTATCGTCATAAATATCTGGTTCAAGACCAGTGGCTGTTTCACTTGATGTCGCCCATTAAGAATTCACAATCTCAACAAGACACACGTCTAAAAAATGTATTAACAGGAAAGAGGAGTCGGCCTGAGCAGTGCAGACGGGGCCTCTGAGTAGTCGTGGCCTCAGCCTAATCCTTCATGATGTCTCAGAAACGAAACAAAGCAGTCCAGGAGTCACATTTTACATCCACACTAAGCCAGATTAATCATGAAAACATATCTTTTTCTCATCAAACCAAAGTTTTTCAAACTGATGAAGGAGTTCATCTCAAAACTCTCCAGAGTGAATAAATCTCAATCTGCTGTCATGTGGTCAGACAGAGGGGGAAAAAAAGAACGCTGAGTGTTTTCTCACACACGTTTAGGTGTCTGAGTGACTCTTCTGTGTCTGCGAGCGTCATTTTAAATGTCAGTGTTGTTGTCTGAGGTGGGCGGGACCCAAACTCAACCTGGAGAGGCACACCTGAGCCGCAGAGTGGATCAAGCTCAGTCGCTTGTCTGCTGCAGCATGCTGGATCAGTTTGATGGCAGGTGGCCTCGTCACGTTGGCTGTAAACGGACACATTTTGTGCGTAAGTTACGATTACTGATGTTATTTCTGATCAAACTGACAAGGAGTGCGACTAGATTCACTACTTTCTTGCAGTTTGATCACCACGTCAGTGCAGCAGCTCACCAACAGTCAAACAGGTCGACTGCGAGTGTCTCGCACTGAGAATTTGCCAGTTTTCCGATTGTTTCAGCGACTGAGTGTACAGCAGACTTACACTGTTTTAAGCAACATTTCCAGATCTAGCCTTCTTAGTGTGGACGTGGTCTGAGTTTGGATGTAAGAGGTGTGTGTGTGTGTGTGTGTGTGTGTGTGTTAGAGAGCGGGAATGTCATCCAGGCTGTGAAGTGGAAAATAGTTTGAATGGTTGGACTGGGACAACTGTTTATATGCAAAGAAGTTCCTGTAGGTGTGTGTTTACATGCATGTTATCTCAATGGAGCATAGTCTGAATTTTTATTACGCACAGTCATGTTTCCATTCTCCGCTTTTTTTCTGGTAGTTTTATAATGTAGCACGTAAGAATGGTCAGTATCAGGGATGGTGGCACTTAAGAGCAGGACGAGAAGATTCCAGTCAGGGAATAACAACCCATCAAATTGCA
The DNA here is from genome assembly GCA_028641955.1 of Protonibea diacanthus. Taxonomy (NCBI): domain Eukaryota; kingdom Metazoa; phylum Chordata; class Actinopteri; family Sciaenidae; genus Protonibea; species Protonibea diacanthus. The sequence goes on from CM053991.1 coordinate 2,793,009, forward strand.
TAAATAAATATTAAGTCAGGCGGGATTCGACTTGCCAGGATACTCGTTCAAAAAGGTGTCATAGGTGATCGTATCTCTCAACAACACTGTTATTTATTTCCATGCCAGCAGACAAAAGGAGAGAATCAACATGTCACCAGTGATTCACAACTTTGGCCAAATTAGATTTTCCAGTGCGCCACGTCTTTGGATTAAAGCCTGGCAAATAAATTCACTTATTAAAGAACGCTCTTTGAGCAAAACGCCAACACGATGTTAGCTCATATGTTGGACGTCATAGCTGCCAATACTTTTGCAGGTGTTTGGTCACTGGACAAAATTGGAATGATGGTACTAGATGAAAAAAAGTTACGGGATCACTCGATTCATCCCGAGAGGAACAGAAACGTCTGCACCAAGTTTCATGAAAATCCTTTTAACGGTTTACTTTATTGACATGCTAGAAGAAAAGTCAGTAGATCAACAAACTTTTGGAAACACTGTCAGGGAATCTTGAATGTTTGTACCAATCAGGCTAGTAGATGTTGAGAGATAAGTAGAAAATTCGACCTTCTGGAGACGCTAAAGGAAAAGACGTTTCAGGTAGAACCAGGCTGCTAACACTGGCTCACATGAAATCTATGTAAGGCAGACACTGTTCCTAAATTACCACAAATGTATTTTGGGAATTTCTTGGTGGTTGTTGTACTATATTTGCCAACATGGCCATATTTTCTAAGTGTGTAAATCACTGTCGTATTATCAGACTAAATACAATAATTGCACATTATCTAATAAAGCAGAGTAAACAGGGTTAGAACAGGAGCACGTTTGCACAAAAATCTGGAGTGATTTTCATCAGTTGTTGTTAAATAATGTTTAATCATCTCCTGTCACTGCGCACAATAATAGCCTTCCACTGTGCGCTATTATTGGTAGCGTAACATCAAATTTGAAGGTTGCAGCCAAGAAGCCTGCTCACATGACGAAGTTAACCCGTGTCAGAATATCACTTGATCAGTGCGAGCTTATCGTGACTTCATACTGTGGAAAGAAGTCTAAAGGAAGATAACCGCAGCGATGTACACGCACAGACCGAGGCTGACCTCAAGCCCATCGAGGCGGGACAGAAGGCCACCCGCACTGCAGATAAGATGGGGCCTTGTTGCAAGGACTGTGATTCACGTAAACACCGAGGCCTGCTGTTAACAGTGATGAGTAATATAATACGATGGAAGCTGACTGCGTGGTATTTATCTGGCAATAGACAAAACTAATCAAAATAATGTTTCGCTGCGGTTCAGATACAGAGGAGAGTGACATAATGCATAGGATCAGAAGTCTCAGCCCCGCACCGAAGGCCACATTAACGTCATACTGTATCATTTCTGATTTCTAAACAGTCTGTAGAGTTTCAAAGTAAGAGCCACACACAAGGTCAAGTCTAGATGAGAGATACACCGCTCTTTGTCACTTACCCAAAATGATTCGACGTTGGCCTAAACAACTCTTTCTGTTCTCCGGCTGTAACGTAAACTAACTTGTCATCTTTATAATCTAACATCATCGTAAACAGTGAAAACACCTTCAAAAGAATACATTAAACATACTGTAACTTTGTTAGGTTTATTGCATTCTGGAGAATAAACCGCCGTATTAAATGTGCCATGAAATGCCTCCACAATGAAAGCAGTGTTTAATCTGTATCATAACATGTGCATACAGTATATGCAATGACATGATGTACCTGGGGCCCCTGTAAGTAATTAAGGCTTTATTTATACAGCACCTTTCAAAGCCAAACGTATGAAGTGCTTCACGGTAACAAAGACTATAGAATTAACCGAAAGGACTCCAAATGGAAAGTCAGCAATTAGTTGCAGGTCTGCGTCAGAGACGTGAGGCAGAGATACTGCCTGAGGTGAAAGGGACACGTGCGTGCTCGGTGTTCTGAAAACAACTGGAAGACGATGCTCATATTTTTAGATTCGGTGTAACTCAACACTGAGGATATCATTCTCTCCGATGAGGATCACGAATAAACGCCTTTGGATCTATTTAGAAATGATGGGAAAAGATGCTTCCTGCCTGATAATCATCACGTTTTTAAGTTTTCTTCAGCCTCAAAGTAAGTATCCATGAGTGCTTTGCAAACGGGAACAGCTAACAGCTGATTCGGCAAACTTTTAATGTCACAAAGTGCTTTACGAGGAAGAGGTCACCCAACCCGACCGGAAACTGAAAGCACAATACGTATTGCAAAAAAAGCAAATTTGCCACAATGTAACGGCGCTACAGTTGTCACCCACAGTTACCTCTTGGCAACATTATACGTCTTGTTTACGTCCTCTAAAACTCAGACTATGATTATCCCCAACTAGAAGCGAGACGTTGTTTGGTTTTGTCTGAGGGGGGCTCACAGTGTCAGACTTTAAAAAGCACTGATCTAAGTGATCTAATAAGTTAATATAGAATCCAAACTATATAAAGGCGCCTGTGTAGTCATACCATTTCTAAATTGGTCCCCTGAAGCAGACAATATAAAAATATAAATCGACATTTAGCCGTCCTCTGCCAGGTGTGAGACTACGGTTCTAGATTCAGTTGAAGTTGTTCCAGTTGAAGATTTTAGTTTATTATTGCTGCTAATTTAATTGCTTATCTACCTCTTTGTGTCCTTGCGGTGTGTTGTGTAAGTCGTTCCTGTAACATTGAAATTTCCGTGTTCTCGGAATTACTGATTCTGGCTTGTATTTTATGCTTTTCCCATGAAAACAGAGGTCGTTCACTGCGGTTTAGTTCTTCTTTTGTCTCTTTCTTTTTATCTCTTTCCAACTTTCTACAGACTCTGATGTCTAATTTCTGTTCACTGAATATATATCTCTCATCTTTCCTGTCTTTCCTCACCTGCCTCTTGGTTGTCTGACTTCTTATGAATCAATAAACTCGTCCAGCGTTTCTCATTCTCCTCCTCATCCATCCGTCTTTGTTCTACAATTCATCTTAACTCTCAGAGGCTTTTGTCTTTGTACTCAGTAAATCTTCCTTCGTCTACTTCCCCTTCCTGTATTTCCACGAAGGCTTTGTCACCTACTCGAAGACTAGATGGTCCCGTGACAACTTCACCCAACACTTCCTCCGTCATCTTCTAACTCCACGGACTGATCTCTCTCCAAATTGTTCTCACAGCAGTGATTACTGAGCTGTTCCCATTTCTACCGCCTTCCTTCCTGTCCTGTTTCACATCTGGCTGCGTCCTCCTCAAGTAAAACAGAATTACTCATTTTCTCATGAAGCCAACCCGCAACCCGTCTGACATCTTTGGAGTCTGCGCTCCTTGTCATCGCGGAAGCACTCGACAATGATTCAGTCCTTCCATCTTTCATCTCATGAGTCTTTTGCTCCTCGTCTTTCTCGCTAACTCGGTGGACGTCTGGTTCAGCGCTCCCTCGGGTCATCTCTTACTTTGACTGACCTCATTTCTTTGGACCTCAGCAAGATGGCTGACAACATGCAAGTGATTACTGCTCAGACGTCCAAGAATCTCTTTGTACTCTGAGACAAACAACTGTGATGTGAGGTCCGCGTGACTCTGCTTGCTTATGGTTTGTTTAGGTAACTAAGAACAGCTTAGTTTGCTTTAAAACGCCTCTTAAAGGTCTTCCATGTCAAAGTCCAACGTCTGGCCCTCCAGTACAAACTTGACGTGCCATTCAGCGAGCACAATATTTACCACAACCCCTAAAAAACTGTTAGAAATCTGTGTTTTTGGATCTTAAACGACTTAATTTGCATTAAAATACTTAAAAGTTGAGGAGTTAAAGTTAAAGAATGGTCTCCCATATCAAAGTCCAACATTTCGTCCTCCCTCTGCAGGCCTGTGGTTCAATGTCACACTGCCTCCTTTGCTCGCTGAAGAATTATGATTCATGCAGCGGTCAAAAGGGTTTGGTCACTTGAATGTAAACACATGTTTGTTGTTTTGTGGCTTTTTGCTGAAACGACTCGTGCTTTTTATTTTTTTCATGAGAGGTCAGACTACAAATGAAGCTTCAGACCATTTTCTGATCGTGGATAGATACCTCGCATGCCTACGATAAGGTGACCACACTTTCTTCAGCTGCTTCACAGTTAATTGTCAATTTTACTCAAAGATTTTTAGAGTGAAGCAGCTCCAGGAAGTGTTTTGTTTACATCAACGGCGTGTAAACATCAGAAACAGCCTTCACACCTGCTTCCTGGTCACTTTTTGCTGTCTGTGTTCCCATGATGCATTATGTCAGGCGTGGTCTGTCTTTTATTTGGATGTGCAGGACAAACAAGAGCCCTGCACAGGAGATGAGACGTATCACTGTGTCTCTGAATTTGGTGAATATTTATGACAAACTGGAGGATGAAGCGTTCCTTTATGCGCGTAAGAAAATTTGTCTTAATCCAAACAAACTGTTTAAAAATCCTCGTGGATTATCTGGAAAACGCATCGTCACAGGGCTGAAAAGAGGCTGACGACAGTGACACTACAAACACCATGATGCATTGCTGCAGATTAAACTAGTTACTAGTATATAAAGTACTTAAAATGAGCTCAAACATCCGCAGCAATCAACCCAAAAACATCAGACAGAATAGGAAAACTTTTTACTGCACACTGAGTACTTTATTTCATACTTTAAGTAGATGTTAGGTTAAAATACTTCATAAATCTCCAAACACTGCGTCTGCTCTTTGAACGTGAGACAACATCGGACACTGTGCCTGTCGGTAAAGCCGCTGTGTGTGTTTCCCTGCAGGTGTGTGTGTGTGTTCAGGGGAGAAAGGAAGTATGAAGGAATATCAACATGCTGACACATGTATTAGTATATCATGTGCAGCGTTGATGACGTGAGCGGTTGGTCGTGGCTCTCTGAGATTAGATGTGGCCTGAGGTATGTCCACCTTTTTTTTTTAAGCCTAATTACCGCTGACAAATAATACCAATGTGCGGTTGAGTCACCGACACCTGTGTGTGTACCTCACCGCTTTAGTCATACGGCGGCTGCAGCTGAAGCATGAGTTTGTGTGTGCCGTGCATTATTATGGAGCTCGTGCCTCGAGTAGCATTAACTGAAATCCCCTCCTCCTCCTGCTGCCTCTTTCTTTATCTCTCCTCTCTGTTTTTGTGGATTCCTCACAGATATTTTGCTTAAGCTGGAGAGAGACCTCTTAAACCCGGAACATTCCCATGTGGGTTACGAGTGTGTCACAAACCACACACACACTAACAAAGACCCGCCAGTGAGCAAAACTGACTCACCGATGCAGAAAAATACCTGCTGGTCAATTCCCGGCCACGACACATGGAGTGTCGCACCGTGATGCCGTATGATATGATATGGCACACTGCTGATTCATGTGTGGTGTAAGCATGTGTGTGCATGCATATGCTCAAACGATGCACATGTAGCTGCTTATTCACACCAGGATGACGCATGGGGTTAAGAAGCCTCTACACACACATATATACAGCACAGAGTGTGATGCTCCTGCAGTAGGATTATGCAAGTAAACCGGTGACTGTCTGCTAATACCTTCTAAAGATGTTTGCAGCGGACAGCTCCACTCTGGGCTGCTAATGCTGCATGTAAATATCCACGTCTGCAGCGTAGGAGACGTCGTCTGTGCTGAACAACCTGGATATTTGTTGTTTTTTACTGAGGAGATACTTGTCTTGGTGTTGTTTGGACTTTTAAAGCTGAAAAAGGGGAAATAAGAAAGATTAAAGGTGGTCAAGTAAAAAAAAAAGCAATATGCCAATATGCTTCTGGACATCAATGGTAAAATGGTAAGAAGAGTTCACAGCTTCTTTTTGCTTTGCGTGTGTTTTATGTGCTCTGTTGGTGACAGTCTCATCTCTTGTTTGCAGGTTTCAGCTACAGAAGAATGTGTTGGGCCTATGAGACTGACTCAAGAGCCAATTCAGGTAAGAGTGAAACAGACTTTGTCTTAGAAAACAGGAGCATGTCTCGTATGTTTTGTTTGACCAGAAGTCCAAAAAAACCCCAAAATATTCAGTTTACAGTGAGATGTGATGAATAAAAGCAGCAAATACTCCCGTTTAGGAGTCTTAAATCAGAGAATATTTGATATTTGTTTACAATTTTTGCTTGAAAAATTGCAATTAATCATGAATATAGTTTCAGCTCTTGTTATTTTCTTTGTTTTTGTTGTTAAAGCGCTGAATGCACAGTTCTAAGAATCACACGCTCCTCACAAAAGAGCCGTGCTTGTTTATGTACACTTTATGTTCTGAACGCTATTTAAACGCTGGACTGATCGCCAGGACGACTGTTTGTGCTGTCCGTGGGTCACGTCAGGATTTTCTTCAAATGTGATCTTTCTACTAGGAAAAGCAGTCACCACTTCCTGGTGTTAACGGGGCTTGAAGCGTGTCGCAAGCGGCTTTTCCAACCTCCATGTTCCACTTCCTGTCTTGTATTGTGGGAGAATCTTTATGTAAGCTACTAATACAAACTTAAAGGACCGGTTTTCACGTCCGTTCTTTCTAAGGTTTGTCTGAGGTAGCCAGATTTCCTGTTGAAACATCCCAACTCTTAATTTGTGTTGTTTTGAGCATACATTCACGTCTGCGTCTTCTGCCTGCACGCACCTTGCTCTGTGGTGTCAGTCCATCAAGAACTTGGGAATATTGCAGTTCGGGGTTAGGTAGAGTTGAGTCAGGGATTGTCTGTGCTCATCCTCTGGTTGGGGGATTAGGCCACGTGCTAGTCAGATTTATCCTTATGTAACAAAGAAACTAAGAGTTCTTGGAGGTTACCAGCTGGTTGACATGCAGGTTATACCACAAAGCATTCCTCCGTTCTGGCAGCTCTTACCTCGGGAATCAGCTACTTTATTAGGTGCTTGTTTATTGCTGTGATTTAATTTGCTTCGTTTTTTTTTTGAGCTGCGCCGGTTTGACCGATCTCCAGGGGTTCAGCTCAGTTCCTACTCCAGTGCAGTGATGTGAGAGGCCTGGCATGCCACTCATGTTCATGCCGAGCTACAGTATCCTGCTCTATCCCTCCTCCTCCTCCTCCTCCTTATTCACCATGCCAAATAACACCGCACCAGGAATCTGTGGCAGGGTGCAGGCAGGTGGAGGGACCAGGGGCTTTTATTAAAAAGCTTTCTAAGACGTCGTCTCATGCCCCATAAAACCCTTAAACTGCTCTCCCAAATCAGCCCAGCTAAAGTTGCACATCCAGCCTTCTGCCGGATCCGTGACCTCTCCTGCTTCACTCCTTCCACTCGCAACGGAGAGATGAAAAGAGGGAGATAAAATGCTCCGCAGGAGAGAGTTATATATAGTGAGTTTTCCTTGACATTTACTGTTACTGCCTCACAGCCCTGGAGAGTTTCAACCTCTCCAGATACCTCCTCCTTCAGTTTATCTAATGATTCATGTGTTTCACTTATTACACAGATAAGAGGAGGAAAAGTAACACGCTTGTTGTATGTTGTTATATTTCCCCACGTGCGTGCAGTATATTCTGTGTGTGTGTGTGGAAAAATTCAAAAAGTTTTGCCGTGCTGTTACTTTAACCTTTTAGCACACATGAAGGCACGTGGAGCGTTCACTGACTGCCAGCGCTGGAAATATAGACACGTAAGAGCTGAAACTATGAGTTAGTTCATTAATTAGTAGATTGATTGGCAAAATATCATAATATCTTTTTTGGGGAGGGTTGGCCTTTTCAAGAAGAGTGACAGGAATGCGGGGAGAGAGAGAGACGGGGAAGGACCAGAGCCAGATTTGAACCCTGGGCTTCCGCAGCAAGAACGCCGCCCCAATATCTTTGAGTTTTATACTCTTTATTGGACAAAACAAACAATTTTAGTGAGTCCGTTTGGACTTAAAGAGCAGAAACAAGTCGATGAGGCCTCAACTTTTAAGTTCACGTTGTCATTTTGTGTCATAAAAATAATCCAGACAAAAGAATAAACAGGTGAGACCTTCCTTCACGACATGCCGGCAGTCCAACAGATCAGAAATAGTCCATCTGTTTTAATTTAGGTGCTCCGACCCTCTAAAGGGTTAACGGCTTGATTTATATCTAAAGTGCTTTATGGCCTGTGCAGCGTGATACAGTACGTGTGCTGCAAAACATTCGACTCACGCGGGCTTTCATAAACTATTTGAGGTGGAAAGTTCATTCTTGACTTTGACAAAATAATCTTTGCCCGAGGTCCACTCACTGGCCTGGACGGAGGTTTGAGATGGCGCTGCAAACCGCCGATTATTTTCATTTTGGATTAATCCAGAAATCATATTCTCGATTAATCATTCAATGGCTGTAAAATGTCACGAATGGTGTAAAATGCCCGTCGAAATATCCTGAATATTCAAACTTCTTGTTTTAATCAATAACATGCAGAATGTATGTTGGTTTGTTTGGTGTGTTTTTTGCTTTAAACAACAACTTGAACCATAAAATTTGATGTCGATCAGCTGTTCAATTAACTTCAGTTCAACTCCTGCGTAGCAGGAAAATCTCCTGCACTCTGTTAATTATTTAAATCAGGGAAAATTCAAACAGTGCTGGCACCAAATGCATGTAAACGTGACCCGAGAGCACCAGCAGCACCTCCCGTGCATCTATTAATGAGCTCAGACTTTATATTTGATACACTTGTGTTAGATACGTTTAAAACCTACTACAGGATCTCCTTCATATTCTGTCTGATACTCAGATTCTGTTGCGCTCCCACACAGATAAAGTCCTCAAAGCTAGTTGGCCCGATGACACCTCTCTGCGTTTGGGAATCTCCCAATGTTAGATGGCATCTGGCCTGGTTGTGCAAACATGGCGGATTAACCTCTGAACTCTGATGTGAGTCAGCCCTCAGCAGCAGCAGTCGGGGCTGAAACTCTTGTGTGCCAGCTGAGCGCTGACCGTACGGTCATACAAACCACGGAGCCGATGAGCGGCCGTACTGTTTATGCAGCTTAAAGATTTAAATCATGTATTTACATTAAAGCCAGGTAACTGCGTAAGCATGCATTCATTTGTGTACCATAAAGGGTGAGTTACGTTGAAGGAAGCGTGCGTCTCAGACAGATGCACCGTTGTTGTGATGGAGTGCAGCCATGTGTTTAAGTCTGTTTGTACATCAGACGGGAGTTTTTAAGACCGACGGCGCCTCCTACCAGGCCCGTCCTCGGTGACATATTTGGGTGGCAGGTCAGAGATCTGTGCGGTCGGCGTCGTCCCAGGGTCGACTGGGTACCGTGTGTGTGGAATTTCACATGTTAGCACCATGGTTACACAAAGCAGTGCCATGGTTACACAAGCCAGCACGGGATCAAAGACTGTGGACCTTTCACAGGCACTCACCAATACTAGCGCGTTTTCTCCCTTCTTCTTCTTCTTCTACATCTTCTTCTTCTTCTGCCCTTCTCACCTGTTCTTTTCCATATTTTCTGCCGTAAAGTTCTGCGTAGATAGATGTCATCTCTTCCTGATTTTAAAAACCATCCAGGAAATGAGGAGTCATGACTTTAGGGCTCTTCTGCTCTCTCTGCTGCACCTCCACGCACTCCCTCTGTCACTCTATCCTTTGTTGTCCTTAGAGGGGAGTCAGGGGGTGATGCTGCTGCGAGGCAGAGCTGAGTACTGTTGGTTCTGGCTGCAGACCAGCTGCTTGTGTGTGTATATATGTGTGTGTGAGTGTGTGTGTGTGTCTCTACTGTATGCGTGTTGTATTCCCTCACCACTGTACCAAAGGTGGCTGGTGTGTTCGTGGTCAAAACACAGCGTGGGATCAAAAACAAGAGTCCGTGCTCTGCAGGCTTCGTGTCTGTTGGTGTGAAGCGGCTTTCGTTTGGGATTATTTGCCGCTCAGTTGTTGTTGTTGAAGGAATAATTGACAGGAAGAAGACATTATGACATCTGTTTTATTTATTTTTTTATTACGGAGGGCTGTAATGTATCCCAGCATGCAACGAGCGAAAGACAAAGAGGCGCCCTGCGCGGGTTGTCAGCCGCTCACAGTAACAGACAAACGTAGTCTTCAAATGCCCTGAGCTGTGTATGTCACAAGACTGTGGGAGGGAATCCACATATGATGCAAAGTCCATGAAGGACAAATCCTCCTTCTGGTGAGAGGATCTGATGTCTCTTCTATATTTAGAAGAATTTAAACACTTCCACTGATCGCCTCTATAAGAAGCGGCACTCCTGCTCATGTTGAGTCAGGCTTTTTATTGTCAACAACTCCCTTGAAAGGGATGAAATATTAAAACATTTAGCGGCAGAATTATTACGATTTCACTGTAGATTTGTCAGTTTTATTCGTTGTTTTGTTCTTTTTAAAGTCTGTGTAAAGGCAATTCTGAGATTTCTTTCAAACACATTAAATATGTTGGAAAATAGTTGCTGAAAATACGTGAAAAGATAATATATAACTGAAATGTGGAGTTTGAGTTTTTCACCAGTTTTCAGTCTCAGGATTTTGTGGGCGGTCCTTAAAGGGCGGCTCGATGACACGCTGAGGCCGCCCTGAGCTGAGAGACAGAGATGAATTCGTCTCAGCTCAGAGTGTCTCAGAGTTAGTCACGTCATTTTCTGAACTCATCTGACACGTTTCAGTCGCATCAAAATGGCCGCTCAACCGCTCCCACGAGTGGGCGTGGCTTCAACACCTTCAGAGGATGTGTCGGTATATACACTTTCTGTTTTGGGCTCAGAACACACATTTATTCTGACTTTACATGGATTTTATGTCTATTTATTGTCCTGTGAGTGGGACGGTGTTTAATGTGTTAAAAAAAAAAAAGTTTTTGGACTATAAATATTGTTGCTGCCACAGAGTATACATGTTTCCAAAAATAATACTTGGCTAAGATTCATGACCAGGATTTTCTTGCTGTGAGACAACAAAGCTAACCATTTTAGCCGGCGTGCCTCGTGATAAAACCTGTGATTTCTACACTTCCAGGCTTCCTCTGCTTTGATTGTTCCCTAACAGTATTTGTATTTATTTCTCCGTCAGTTAGAGCTGTTTGTATTCATAACCATAAATCCGAACCTCTGAAAAATCTTAGAAACTCTTCCTATCCTTTCCCAGACTGAGCACTATGAAAAGTTCTGTATTTTCTATGATTGTCAGATACAATGCTCCACAAAGTACAACTCACTCTGCCTTTCTTCAAAGCTATCTGGCAGCCCGACAGTGTAATAAATCTCTGTGTCCAATTTCATTGCAAGGGTCAAAAATAGTCCACCCTCCAAAGGGAGTTGGGTGTTAAATGGTTAAATATCTCTGTGGGATGCTGCCACATCAGAGAGTTTTGCCATTGAGCCCAATCTAATCACGAATTTACATTTTCTGTCATGAAGAAAGAGGTTTGGCAGATACGCTGCTTCTATTCAGGCCCATAAATGTCAGTAACCTTTGTGTCAGAAGTGAATATTACAGCTGAAGTCTGGCTCTTGGATGTCTGCTGCTCTGGAGAATGTCCTGTCTGAGTAGTAAATGTAGTGGAGGCCTACTAACATAGATATTCTATAATTATCACCGTAGTAGCAGCGCTATCTCACCCAGGCGTCCATTCCCTCCTGTCTTCTCAGGTCCTGCTGGTGTTCGCCAAAGAGGACAGCCAAAGCGATGCTTTCTGGTGGGCCTGCGACCGCGCTGGGTTCAGGTGTAACATCGCACGGACGCCCGAGTCTGCCGTCGAGTGTTTCCTGGACAAGCACCATGAGATTATAGTCATTGATGGACGCCACTCTCGCTACTTTGAGCCCGAAGCTGTATGCCGGTGAGCCTCACCTCAGTGTGTGTGTGTGTGTGTCTACTGTCATGTGTGTTTGTTGTTTTTCTTATTTCATCTTTCTTACTGAGAGTTGCTGAGAAGATTGATACCACACTCGGGTATGTTTGGTAAATATGACGCCAGTTAGCTTAGCTTAGCTTAGCACGAAGACTGGAAACAAGGGGAAACGGCTAGTCTGACTGCATCTGGAGGTAACAAAATAAATCTTCCTGCACCTTTTAAAGCTCAGCTGTCTGATTAAAACAAATCTGTCTGTAAAACCACAAATTGTCTTCAGTTTCTGTACAAATTAAAAAAAACAAGATGTTAGTTTGTCGGCTTTGGAGGTGGTGGAAGGCTATTTCTAGTCTTTATGCTAAGCTAAGCTAACTAGCTGCTGGCTGTAGATTCATATTTAAAGTACAGGCATGAGTGGTATCAGTCTTTTTGTTTAGCTCTCAGAAGAAAGTGAATAATCTTACCTCCCAAAATGCTGACCCATCACTGTGCTAGAATTTCTTCAAGAACTTGAACTGACACAGTAATCTGGCTTCTTTTCTGTCGCTGCAGACCAACATGCATGTAAACAAAGAGTTTGAAAGGGCTTCATCTGCCAAAAGGGTCACAATGTTGAAAATAAACTTGACTTCAATCAAAAATAATCAATACTTGATGTGATTTATACCTAAAATCAGTAATCTACAAGAAGGTTCAGTCTGTCAAAGGGTAATTGTTCTGTAAATAGCTTTTGGACTCTGCAGTGGAGGGCTTGTTGGTGCCATCTGGTGTTCACTGGGGGCACCGCAGGCGTTACAAACCTGAATCCTCAAACTGAGTTACTGGAATCTGTCAGCTCGTGTTCTCAAGGTTTCTCAGATTGGTGTTTTTTCGCTCCGAAAAAGAAGCAGCGGTGGAACACTGGACGTCACAATTCATAAGAGGCTATTGAAAAAGAGCGGCACTCGAGTGAGCCTCGGCTACAAATTGTGAGTTTGTTTGTTGACATGAAAGCTGGATAGTGGCCCGGGGGAACCAAGAGTAATACACACATGCAGAAGCCTGAAAAAAGAGGGGTGTTTTTCTTTCTCTTTCTTTCTTGTCCGTTCTTTTCCACAGCATCGAGGAAAAAAAAAACAAAAACTCCCTGGATGCTTTTCAGAAATCTCTTTTGATTGTAGAATAACCTCATTCACTCCTCGTTCTTGCCAGGGGGGTTAGTTCATACTGGCACTACTGGTTTGTTCTAAGTTTGTCCCGTGTCACTTTCTGGCGTGTATGGGCATTTCAAGATTTATTTAGGAAGTGTTTTCTGTATTTTGTGATGTAGTTTTCATGTCAGTTTCCTGACGTCGAAGACAAGCAGCTGTTACTGAAAGTGTCGCGATTTATAGCCAGTTTCTGATTATTGGAAATAACCAATAAAAGCCAAGAGATGTTGTTGTTCTGCTCTGAACAAAGGACTTGTGTTTTGGGGCATTTGAATGGGGATTCCCATGGTTCAAAGTGTGTCTCATGGTTGGCTTAATGCCTTTGTGAATACCTTCTAGGCATCATTACAAGGATGTCTTTTTTATTTGTGTTTTAAGCCGGTGGAATAGTGCATATTCCATCCGTTATTGTAAGCTAAGGTGACTCGTGTGTTTATTTCTGTCATGATTTTTGCAGAATTCGGGGCTGCAGTTATTGTTAGATACAGAACACGCACATCCAAACTTCTTGGATACACTAAAAGCCACCACCATGTATTTTGGAGAGTGATTTATTACAAGTGCTTCATTATTTCCCCGAGTGAAGGAACAGATCCATTCGTCTCTCCTGTCTCCTGATTACCACAGTTTGGCAGCTGCTCCTTCACTGCTCTCCTCGACACTGTTTTTCTCTCCGATCCTTATCCCCCATGAGGACCGCTGCCATCATCTGTTCCCTCTGTTCCCCCTCCACCCCTCTTTCATCCTCCATCACTGTCTTCTTTTCCTCCTCCGCCCCCGGGCCGCTTTCCCGTACGTTCTGCCAGCGGTGTGGCTTTGCGGCCGAACCTCTGAAGCAGATGTTGTGTTCGGTGTTTGAGAGCGAACCGAAATGTTCTGACCTTCTTTTGTGGCGATGACATCACCCTCGATCTGCCCACATGTTTATCCTGTACCTGAGTCCAAAGCCACTTCTCATGAGCTCAAAGTGTGAATGGAATGAACTCCTGTTGACACTCCCGCTGACTTTTTAATCCGCTTCATTCTGTTTTATTTCCAGGTTGATCCGCGCCACAAAGCCCTCTGAAAACACAGTTGTTCTAGCCGTTGTGCCGCAAAAGTAAGTTTGACTTCACTTCTGAAGCAACCCCTGAAAACTTGGCTTCAAATTTCATATTTGTAACATCAACAGTAATCAAAGTTAACACTCCAAACCTCAATAGTTTAAAGTCTTCAGTGAGTTAGCAGGACTGCGGGCCTCTCCTCAGTCAAAGCTTGGACAAAGGCGCCCCCTCTTAGCTTACTTACTTAGTTTTGCTCAATTCCTGGATAACGATGAGATCATGATTGTGTTATTTGATCCCATAGACACTCAACAGTTGAGCCAAGATAGCCTAATATTGCTGTTTGACAAAACTTCAGGCTGCACCGAGTACATAAAACAGGTCTGTCCTGAGGCCTGCGTGAGCTTCGGACTCTGGGAAAGTCAGTAAAGTACTCACCTCTTTAACCAAGTCACACACATCTAGTGTACTGATCTCCTCATGATATCTTTGACTTCCAGAGGCCTGCCTCTCAGTCTGAGTCAATGCAAACTTAAAACCTCCTCCATGCTTTGTCTCGTAGTCTTGATAAATTCAGTGTAAAGTCCGTTATCACAGCACCACTGCCGTTTTCCTTTAACGATGTTAAGTTAATCACAGACTCAATTCATTCAGGATTTTCACATTAAAAGTCTTGCAGCCTTCTTTTTTTTGTAGGTAGGCTTTTAATGTGAAAGACAGCAAGAAGTAGAAATAAGTAACGACTTAATTAGAGGATAAAAATATTATTTCTATTAAAGTTGTGTTGTCAGATTCTCCCCTGATTGGTCCACGAACATACACAACACACCCACAAATATAGAAATTTGTCATATAAACTGACTAAAACTGTTAGAAAATATCGCGTTTGCATAGTATAAAGAAGACAAAATGCATTTCAGGACCTTCAAACTAAACTGTTTCCATCTTGGTGCGGACCACTACAAGCACGTTCAGTGAAAAATGATTGTGGTTGCAGATGGTGATGGTTTCTTCTCTGTCTTTGTACAGACCGGCTGACCAGGACGAGCCATCTGTTCTTCCTCTCCTCTGCGCTGGATTTAGCCGAGTACGTCCCCAACAACTCGCCTGAGCTTGTGACTGTGTGTGTGTGTGTGTGTGTGTGTGTGTGTGTGTGTGTGTGTGTGTGTGTTTTCCTTGTTTCTGATAGGTGCTTTTTTACTGGCCCTTCTAAGAGACTAAAATAGCAGCGCGTTGCCGGTTTTGAAAGAGGCACTTATTGTCCGCCGTGTTTGATGGTGTGAAAATGACGTAGGAGGTTGCAAAACAAGTCGCTACTGAGTAAATCCTGACTCATTCAATTTTCCACTCATCTCTCTCTCTCTCCTTCAAAACGCCACTTAACCTTGTTTGGCCTCCAGAGGTTTGTGGAGAACAGCAGCGTGTCAGCCTGCTACAATGAGCTCATACAGATTGAACACGGAGAGGTGCGCTGCCAGTTCAAACTCAGGTACGGCGGAGGGCAAACACCTCGTGACGCACGCGGCACGCCATCATGCATGCACGCACAGACACCAGTTTACTAATCCTCGGAGCCGGTGTGGCTTTGTTCATCCACAGGGCCTGTAACTCCGTCTTCACTGCTTTGGAGCACTGTCAGGAGGCCGTGGAGATCACCAGCGAGGACCACATAATACAGGTAGGGATAATGTACACATGTACATACACACATGACGTCAGTCCCACATTTACTCTTGTCCGGCGTACTTCTCGTACTCAGAGCCCAAAGTTACAAAGTGTGAGAGGAAACTACACTTTAAAATCCTATGAAACAGCCAAAGACTGACACAAATGTAGTTTTTAAAGTAATATTTTTCAAATAAACTGCAGTACGTGAACCCGGCGTTTGAGCGGATGATGGGCTACCACAAGGGGGAGCTGATCGGGAAGGAACTGACCGAACTCCCCAAGAGTGACAAGAACAGAGCTGACCTGCTGGACACCATCAACACCTGCATCAAAAAAGGAAAGGTCAGTCTCAAAATCATCCAACCATCTACTCGCCCGTGAGACGAGACGACGCTGTGCCAGTGCCTCACTGCTCTGTTGTTCCCCCTGAAGGAGTGGCAGGGCATTTACTATGCCAGGAAGAAGTCAGGCGACAGTATACAACAGCAAGTGAAGATAACACCCGTCATCGGCCAAGGAGGGTAAGCTAAGATTAATCAACCCGAAGCGATCGCTGTACGTTTCCAAGAAATGAGAAATGACTCACAGGCTCTCTTTATCTCGCTTCCAACAGGAAGATCCGACATTTCGTAGCCATCAAGAGACCTCATATTGACAACAACAATCAGGTGAGTCGAGTCCGGATCAAATCATCAGCTGCGTTTTGTTTGGTGATGATGAAACGCTGCTGTACTCAGAGCAGAAGGGGCTCTCAGATGAGCTTTGACTCTCAAAAGTTGCAATAAAAATCTTGAACATTGACTAATTCAGGTGTTATTCAGACCTCCACCAGCCTGCATGATTCTCTCATGCATAAATGTTCAAATCTTAAACCAAAACGCTGATTTTCAGGCTCACAATGATAAATCCTGAGCTTACGGGCCCGCTAACAGCTGCTCAGAGAAGAAGAGAAGAATGCTGCTTCAATATTTAATTTACAAAAGCTTTAAACTCATAAGTCCACTTGTCAAATGTCAGTCCATCAGTACGCAGCTTGGCCCAATCAAGCCTCGTGGAGAGATGATCCAAACTGGACTCGGGCACAGATTGCAAGTTAGTTTTTACATAAATACTTCAAATGAGCTGCAGGCTAAAGTGTCAGGTTTAAACACTTGTAGCCTCGCAGGCTTCCAGCTCTGTTCGGCAGCGTGCACACTTTACTCTGAAGCAGGTGTGTGTCGCTGCTCTCAGCTGGGTTCCAGGCCAATAACGTCATACTATGCTAAGCTACGGCTAAGCACCAGGATCCCCCGCTAAGGCCTGGGAGGGCTAGCAGCCAGGCGCCAGGGCTATTTATACCCCGAGGCAAAGCTTGCACAGAGACTAGCTTTAGCTCACTGCTCTCTTTCATCATGTGTGCATAAGGTGAGTCAGCCGCTGGCATGTGCCCGCCAAAGCCAAATGGCATTCATTCCTGCTCCTCGTTGGGAATCAGGAATCCTTAGACACGGCTGCGACTGATCCCGTTCTCCCAAACCGTGGAAGTCCGCCACACATTATGGAACGGAACTGACGCAGAGCGGGAACAAAAGTTCAGTATCTGATGACATTTAACGCTAAATGTTGTCGTTCATCTTCACTGAGACGCCATTATCCATTTGACAAACCCAAGGCCACCGAGGTCCTTTCAGGATAGGCACTAACATGATACTGTATGCTTTACTCCGAACATTTTCCTCTGAGCACTTTAAACCACACATTATTCCACATCTTTTCCCACCCAGACGTTTGGCCGTAGACCACGGTTTCCATTTCATTGTGTTGTTTAGTTAGCAGTATTTGTCTAAGCACTCCAGACTTACAGCAGGTTTAGGGTCAGTTTTGTTTGTCTTTCCCGTCTCAATTAAGGGCCATCATAATCTCAACTATTTCCCAGCTTCAGTCGAGTTAATTCAAAAAGATGTTTTTTTAGATTGTGTGTTTGTGCGTTGCAGCCCAAGAAGCCCATTAGGATGTAGCCAGCTAAATCTGGCAACCTTGTATGTCATTAGAAGTGTTTATGCTGTCTTAATCCTATTTACTCAGTATGGGACGCGCTGGAGACCCGAGAGCAGGCGACTTAGAGAGGGGGGAGCTGTAAAAAGAGAAAATGAGAATGTGTGAGAGTGAAAAATTAAATGTAATTAAACATTTCAAGGACTCATTTCCCCCGATCAAAATGACATTTCTCCTGTCTTCTTTTTTTTGTTTGTTTGTTTGTTTTTACATAAAATGAATAAACAGACGGCATATTTCTGGACGGACACGTTCATCATTACATAAACGTGCACGGTGCACTGTCAGCAAGATGCAAAGGTGCAGTGAGTCACTGGGTGAGGAAAATCTTCTGTAACTGGATTAGAGGCTCTGCAATAACCTCGGTGTGACTAACAGGATGTACTGTACAGATTGTCACCTCCATGAAAATATATGATAAACACGGGAGAAAGGGCTGTAAGCTCCACAGCTGTAGTAATAAGAGTAATAGTGAACTGCTGCGCGATATGCAACAAACTTCATCACTTTTTATATATAAGAAACACAGCTCAAAGGGCTTTACAGCAAAGAAATTACATGCAAGGAGTGCTTCATTAAAACATAAGAACAGGACAGAATGCCATAATTCATGGTTGATAAAACTCAGTAAAATAAGCTGGAAATGGAATCAAATACATAAAATAAGATGTTAAATAAACTCACTGATAAGTGGCCTAATAATAAAGTAAAAAACAGAATACATAGAATTCATACAACTGAAGAACAAAGTGCAAAAAAAAGAGTTTCACATGATAAATGTAGCTCAGAACCAACACATTAAAATCTTTTTTTTACATTTTATTAAAGTGAATCATTCCACGAAACCAGTTTGATTTGTGTCCTGCAGATCTAGTTGAGTGTATTTTATCTATCGGGTGACCAAAATCTATTTTTAAAATTCTCTTTATATCAAGTGAAATGTCCCTTTTTAATAAAGTGTAAAAATAAAATACAAAAATGTATCTTCATATCAGAAATGATGTTTTTTTTCAGTCGACACCAGTTATTTTGTCATGTCTGTCATGACCTACGATGAAAGTGACGAACATCTATCTGTGTAAATATACTGTTACACAAGCCGACGAACCGATCCCGATGCGACATGGGGTAACATCATAAACGACTTCTGAACAGTATTGATTGATTGTGCCTGTATCATAAAACGACAGATATCAAAAGTATTTTGAGGCCTGAGATGGGAAAATATGTTTTAGTGAAAGTTCAGTGTGTCCTTAATGTTACAGGGTCAAAAATGTCCAAATCGTTCTGGTTTCGTGGAATGATTCAAGTATTCTTGTGGCCGTTCTTATAGTCAAATAATTCTTTTGAAATTAGATGATAGTAAATATTTTTGTCATAAAAAACAATATGTCAGAATTTAAGACGTAAATCTCACAAATTGGTATTTGGCGTTCCGCTTCTAACGTTCTGCTTTGAGCTCGGCTCCTCGTTCTGGTGAGAAACAAGCAGTGACGACACTAAACACAGACACAGTTCACCCCAAATAATAAAGAAGTTGAATTTTAGTGAAATAAAGGTCAGCATGACAGCATAACTCTTATTTGTTTATTTTCCCAACATAAATCAGATTTATTTTACGTATTGGTCAATCACTGCAGTGGATCTACGCACCGGACTACACAACGTGAGCTTCAGGTAGCCACAAACGACCCGTGAGTGTCCAAAAACATCAACAAGGAGCACCCATAATTAACGTTAACATGAATTCCTGCAGGATTAAAGCACAGGCACACTTTCATGATGCGTTTGTGTGATAATCTTTGTGTTTTTCCAAAGTGCAGATGTGTCATGTTGGTGCAGAAGCTCACTGAGATGACTGCGGTGTAATTTCAAGTCAACACAAGATTTAATAGCTAGTATTTATCAGGATCACGCTAGATCACAAAGTGTTTTTTCTCTAAAAAAAATTATCAGCTTAACGTCTCGCTGACGTCGTCCTGAGACGGAGGTAGGGCAGAGCTGTCACCACTCTTTCATTCAGCTGCTTCCTCTGTTTTCATAAGCAGCTTTAGCCGTCAGGAGGCAGTTTCAGAGGATCTTCTAATGCCTAATGACACTCGCACAGGTTATGTAAAAAGACAACGAGGTGTCAAAGTATCAAACATGTCTGTAGGCTCGAAGAGAATAAAGAACATCAAATCTCTGGCTGACATTAAGTCTTTAACCAACAGAAGTAATCCTGCCAGCGTGTTGCTTTCAATGAGCAGGAAATTAGGCTGATTATATTCCTCACAGCGACTCTCGGCCGCGGTCCAAACCTCGACTTTAATCAGCTTGTGCTCTCTGTCTGTCTGTCAGGTCCACAAGTTCAACAAGGAGGAGAGATGCAGCGGGGAACATTCTCAGTCAGGTAACTGATCACAGCGTATTTCCTGTTTTAATTGGACAGGTGTATATTTTTAATTTAGATAATTCTAGTATGATTTAGATTTGTCTAATCTATGAGGCCATGAACAGATTATTAGACAAGTCAAACATATACCTGCATATATTAGTTAATAATGTATCAGTTAATGGAGTGTATGAAGCTTTAAACTCTACATTTCAAGCTGGTTTTCAAGTTATTGCTCTATTTTGTGATGGGGAATTTCAAGATTAAATCAAAGTACCGGCGTTGGTGCACATGATCATGATCGCTGCTACAAAAAGATGAATTCTGTCTTTTAGTGCATAAACAAAGTGTGCTAATAATAAGTGTAATGATTTCAAAATGGATAGTTCAGAAGGAAAAACTACACAAACGGGTAGAGTTTGTGTAGTTCGGCTCCTCTGCACTAATAAGTTCGACTTTATTCTCGACATTTCATCTCTATTAACAGTTACCTAGTGTTGACAAAACATCTCTGCAGTTTGAATTAAACTTCAGCTCCCTGACGATGTAGAACTGTTGTATAAAAACAATATCACACTCCAGGCTGTGACGTTACACTGAATATCAGCACGGCTGGGATTAACTTCAGCCCGTGGCCTCCCGCAGCCGACGCAGCCGTGCAGTTATTCACTACAAAAACGTGAAATTGCTTCAGTATACTCACACACACATAACTTAGAGTCATTTTCAGCATTTCCGGTGGTTAAAAATCGTTTTGATCAAGCAGCAGACAGAATATTTTTTCATCCAGATTCATAAAGAAGTCTCAGAGGATTGTGGAAACATCTTCTGAACAAAGATGTATGATTATTTATTTTCCTAAAAAAACTCTCTGCGGCTTGAGAAACATAAGAAACTGCGGCACGATCACAGCATGTCCGTATAAATCAGTCAGCGTAAACACACCGTACATTTAACCATCCATTACTTCCCTCTGCCTCTCCACAGAGTGCCATTCTCTACGTCACCGCGACAGGAGGAAAGATTCAATTGACGCCAGATCGCTCAGCTCTCGTGGCAGTGACGGTGAGACCCTTCAGAATGCATTATCTTCAATCGGAGAGTGTTTGAAACAAATAGAGCTGCAGTTTGAGTCGCAGAGGGACGAAAGAGGACGAGATGACTGCAGTGAGGATAAAGTAAAGGCGGGAACACAAAGGGAGAATGGGGAGGTGATGAGAGTGAGTCAGACTGTGTTATGCTGGGTACTTGAACTAAAGAGATCCTAAAGAGAGATGTCGTGGGCTGATGACATTATGTACCTCCCTCCTCAACTCACTTTGACACAGCTGCTGCTATTTTCAGGTATCTCAGCTGAGTGCTGCCTCTCCTCCGCTTTGTTCTGCAATCAAACCACTTTCCTCCGCTCTCCTCTCGCCCCTCGTCGCCCTTTTTTAAACATTTGTTCTACATTTACATTTTGTACGTTTCCACTCCTTTCTTAGAAGTCCTTTTTGTTTTCTGCCCTCCACTCATAAGCCGGGCTAATTTTCTTAATTCAGACTATAACAGCCTGTCAAAGAATGAACTACGATAACACGTGAAATCGTTGTTTTCTCTGAATTGCAGCTCCCAGTTTACAGAATCGAAGATATTCCTCCGTCGCCAGGATTCACTCCATGACTATCGAGGCTCCCATCACAAAGGTATGCTGCGTTCAAGTCCCCCTCGGAAAAAAGCAAAATGTAATTCACCCCTTTAGTTTCTTTTTCAACTGACCGCACAGACGTTATCTGAGAAGAGAAAGAGAAGAGAATGTTGCAAACTTCAAACGAAGCGAGCGACGGTTCAGTTAAGTACGAGTTTAACGAGATCACAGCTCCAAATATTCTCTTCCAAACAGCTGAGGAGAGCATTTAAGAAATAATTCACACTCGATCCTCTCAGCGCGAGCAACGCCCGGAGCGTTTTAAAACTCTTAAAATGTTTCAGCTGGTGCAGGAATCGCTCAGCAGCGATCATCAGGCCGCACATGCTGGACTGGATTGTTTTATGTCTTGTCAGCGGTTTGTTTCACATCAGCCGACGCTCGTAGGTTCACGGCAGCACCAAAACTCGAACAAGAGATCTGTCTGTTTTAAATTCATTCCGGATTTTAGCGTAACACACAGCCAGTCAGTGCGCATTCACTGCCTTCCAGTTGTTGGAGGATTTGCCTCTTATGCCAGCTGATAGGCTCCATGAATTTAATATTTAAACAAACTTTCTAACCACAGTTACCAAACTGAATTAAAGAGTTAAAAGTTAAACTATATTTTAAAACAAAACCCAAAAAACTGGCTCATAAATTCATCTTTATTGAATAGATGTATTGTTGTCTCGTTGTTTCGCCTTGTCTTCAGGTATTCACACCTGATGTTGACATCAGGAGACATTTTTGCAAACCTCACATTAAAATGGAAGAAAAAAAACCAAACAAAGAAGTTTGTTTCTGTGCTCGAGGTGTGATCTCTGACCCCGCTGTCAGGATGTGAAGGTGCTCAGAGCAACAATAAACCCAGGTCAGGCTGTGATATACAGTAACACAGTATGTCACATTGCCTCTCTAAGCATCCCACTGCGGGTCCTGTGATGCTCTTGTGTGTCTGAGAAGCGGCTTTATTTAGCCGTTTAGCCCATAGACAAGATTTCTCCGGTGTCACATGCACATCTCCGTGACACAGGAGCCCTCTGCTGCGGCGTGTCTTTGCAGAGGCCTCTTTGTGCGTGTGTTTGTATGCAGGGTCTGTTTTCAGTAATAGGGACTTTTTTTTTTTTTTCCCCTCTTCCTCAGGTAATAAACATCATCAACGCGGCGCAGGAGAGCAGCCCGGTAACGGTAGCCGAGGCACTGGATCGCGTGTTGGAGATCCTGAGAACCACCGAGCTCTACTCCCCCCAGCTCGCCTCCAAGGAAGATGACCCCCACACCAACGACCTGGTTGGGGGCCTCATGAGTGTAAGACGCAGCAGTAGATGTACACTTATTGAATTAATTCATACACGCTTCAAGCTCTTTATAAGGAGAAAGAAGAAGTGGTCTTTTTTTTTTTAATCACATTGTAAAAATGTTCTTACCTCATGCGGATGAAATTGAACATGCATTCTTGTTTAACCAAGAAATTTTTGGCTCCCAAAATCAAATCAATGCCAATCAGAGTGCCAACAGAGTCTTTGTTTATTTTTTATTTTTTGATTTGTTGAATAAGACCAAATATGAGGTGAGTCACTGCACGCAGATGTTTGTCTTTCTGAAAAACACAGTTGATTGTCAAAGTTTTCAGATCCTGCAGAAACTTCCAGCAAGGAAAACTTTGTATACCAAGTCTGAGTCGCCTAACTCGCGTTAAATACGGCGTCCCTTTTCTGAAGGACACTTTTAATATTTGTGTGCTGTTTTTTAAGATTTACTTCCACAGAGGAAACAAATGGGCTCGAGGCTGAGAGCCGCAGACGGCGTTCAGACAAACACGCTGTTGTTTTTTTGTCCTTTCATGGGGTTTGTTGACAATAAATAAAAAGAAATATCCATTTTCCCATTACTTATGATTTGTGCTTTGCAGATGGAGCTAAGTTCTGCTATTATTAGCTTTAAACCAACCAAAGGCCGCTCTGTGTTTTTCGACAAATAATTAAACCGTTCCTTGTTTTTCCTCTGCAGGATGGGCTGCGGAGACTTTCTGGGAATGAATATGTCTTCTGCAAAAGTAAGTCTAACAAAAAGCATCAAATTATTTCATCAGAACATTGATAATGTATCAATAAAACACAATATGATCAAGAACTTTTTACTACTTAGTGTACAACTGATAATACACACAATAAATCTACATATTTATTAACTAAATTGGAGCAAGTCTGTTTCCCTCCCAAAAAAATTAGAAAACAATCCGTGCAGTTGATAACGTAGCAAGTTTCTGGACGTGTATCTCAAGTTAAGAGCACGTCTGCATTAATCCATCGCCAGGGTTCCTGGCGTTCGTCTCGTCAGCCACAGAAATGTTTCTTGTGTTCTTGTTGCTGTCAAACAGAGCAGGGAAATGGGAGAAGACACAATGGGGACTGTTACTGCCGCGTTTTCATCAGTGAATATCCACAACTGAGTCATCTAGTCGGGTCGGTCCTGTGATTGCTGCATATCGTGTATGATCCGGCGTGATGGTCGGAGTGTCAGAACGTGAGATTGAAAAGGAATCATAAGCAACAGTGAAAACATTACATCAAATCATTAGAGCCAATTAGGAAAATATTCACTTTAAATGATGATTCAGACGAGCCAAACAGCGCTGAGTTCATGTTGATGGCCTTCATCATCGCAGATTATGAAACTGCTTCGACTGAGCCTCATGAATAAATATGAAGTTTAAGCTAGTTATCGTCCTGATGAAAGCATTACAATGTTCCGAGTGTGAATTCTTCCAGCTGCCGTCGTAATGATTCACGTTACGAGAGCGCTTAACCGACAGAAGATCTGAATCAAGACAGCGTTCTTCCCTCCGAGCTGCAGCTACGTCTGCTCTTCAACAATACTTTAAACAATCTTATTACAGCTCAGAGGAGCAGATTTACGGAGTGACACACTCATACAGTGTGTTTGCACGTGTGTATGGAGATTATAAAGCCAACACTGCTGCAGCCATTTATTATTTATCTGTGAAATCCCACACAGAGCTCCCCCACTGTCTGTCCTTTTATGGTCAGATCACATTGTACAGTGTGTGTGTGTGTGTGTGTGTTCACTTCTGTCTATCTGTTAGATATGAGCCAGAGCCAGCTGGCTATCCCGGTCACTCTGAATGACGTCCCTCCGTCCATCGCCGAGATGCTGAATGATGAGGAGTGCTGGGAGTTCAACATCCTGGAGCTGGAGGCAGCGACGCACAAGAGGTACGAAGACGGGGGAGACTGAGCGAGAACGAGGAGAGAGAGAGAGAGAGAGAGAGAGAGAGAGAGAGAGAGAGAGAGACTGCCAGATTCAAGTTCAGAAAAGGAAATCTATTGCTTGTTGCGTGGCAGTCATTTCATGCTGCCATCGCTCCAGGAGCTGATGGATTTATTGTTGCATTACACTTCTTTTGCATGTCTTATGACCCTAAAAAGTATGTTTTTTTGTATGAAGGATAGAGATACATTTGGGCAGAGCCAGGCTAGCTGTTTCCCCCTGCTTCAAGTCTTTATACTAAGCTAAGCTAATCATCACAAGTTAGATTTCTTTCCCCTAATTAGTGGGTAGATTAAACCAATGAGCAGAACATCGAATATTCTCATATTTCTAAACTATAGCAACTCAGTAGATGCCAACTAATGATCCAGTGGACACAAGATGAGGATGAAGGCCCTAGCAGAAGTAGAAATAGTGGAGTAGAAGTCAGACGTGTTGAGTAAAGTTTCGCTCTTTTGTGTGATCCTCTGCAGACCGCTGACTTACCTCGGGCTGAAGATCTTCACGAGTTTCGGCGTGTGTGAGTTCCTGAACTGTTCGGAGGCCACGCTGCGCTCCTGGCTACAGCTCATCGAGGCCAGCTACCACGCCTCCAACTCCTACCACAACTCCACGCACGCCGCAGACGTGCTGCACGCCACTGCCTACTTCCTACGCAAGGAAAGAGTGAAGGTTAGAAGAAAAACACACGTCGCACAGATCAGTACATCTATTAAAACTGACCAACTGTGGTCTGTAACGGTGTGTGTGCAAGCACAGTCCAGTACTGACATCACTCTGTGTGTCCTGCTGTTTTATTCAGAGCAGTCTGGACCAGCTGGACGAGGTGGCGGCGTTGATAGCGGCCACCGTGCACGACGTGGACCACCCGGGCCGGACCAACTCCTTCTTGTGCAACGCCGGCAGCGAACTGGCGATCCTCTACAACGACACGGCCGTGCTGGAGAGCCACCACGCCGCCCTCGCCTTCCAGCTCACCGTCCGAGACAGCAAGAGCAACATCTTCAAGAACACCGACAGGTCTGTGGCAGGCAGCAGTGTGTGGCGGTGTTGTTTATACAGCCTAAGCGTGCTGCGTGTTCACAGAGTAACCGAATAGTGTGTGACATAATAATCCTTCGGCGTATTCGTGTCAGACGGGTCCAGATCTTAACTGTATCTCCTTCACTGCTGACAGGAATCAGTTCCGAACACTGCGACAGGCGATTATCGACATGGTGTTGGCCACGGAGATGACCAGACACTTCGAGCACGTCAGCAAGTTTGTCAACAGCATCAACAAGCCGATGGCTGCCATAGAAGAGACCAGCACAAGTGTAAGTGTGACATCTGACGCTTCCTTTTACAAAGCTGTTATTCCCTAATAATCTCTTCAAAGCTTCCTGGAAAGAACTCAGAGAGCGGGAGGAAGTAACAACACATCTGAAGCTAAAATAAAAGACTCGATCTTGGCTACATTTCTTAAAAGATAGGAACCAACTGAACCGCTTCCTTTACACAGACCTGATCAAAAACTACAACTTCTGATTGAGGACTTCAGGAGGTCTTTTGTTCACTGGTGGACCGAGTACAATGACATCTGATTTATAGGAAGAACGGTGGCAAAACTTGAATACTGAATACTCGATTCTTGATTACAGCATTCTGCAGTCTGTGTATCAGCCCGCTGCTACAAATAACAAGACTGTTGCTATGGATGTGGTTTTGGTCATAGACTCTGGAGGACCTCGCTGGATGCAATAAATCAATATTTTGTGTCCAATTATTTTTTTTCTTTAGTTAGTAGCCGTGTAATAAGCCGGATAATGTACGGCGTCTGGGTCTTTTCAAAAGTAAAGCCAGAGAGATGATGGATGTTGAATTTTAAGCTCGCCTGTAGACAAAATACACATTATTGCATGTTCAGCTGAGACGTTTACACACATTTAAAATGAAGTCTGACCATGTGTCTCAGTAATTGTGTGTATAAGCGAGCATGCACCGAACAGCCTGCATGTGTGTGTTTTTCTTGCTTATCTCTTCCGTGTGTTTCCTGCAGAGCGTGAACAGCGACTGCGACGGTCAGGCCAACATCAGGAACTCTCCAGAGAACCGTCTGCTGATAAAGAGGATGTTGATCAAGTGTGCAGATGTGGCGAATCCCTGCAGGCCGCTCGAGCTCTGCATCGAGTGGGCTGGACGGATCTCCGAGGAGTACTTTGCACAGGTGTGGGGACAAACGCTAATACAGTTTAATACAACAGTGTCTGTCTACCTTTGCTGCTGTTGCTTCATCGTGAACTTTGCGTGTTTGTCATGCAGACGGATGAGGAGAAGAGACAAGGGCTGCCGGTGGTGATGCCAGTGTTTGACAGGAACACCTGCAGCGTGCCCAAATCTCAGATCTCCTTCATAGACTACTTCATCACCGATATGTTTGATGCCTGGGATGGTAAGAACAGCATGTTCGGCGTGTTAGCATACCTTTGTGTTTAGTCATTTCCTTTTTCACTTCAATTCCAGTTAGTAGTCTGTTCCTAAAATAACCCTCTGTACATATTTAGTCTGACTAGTTAAAGGTCACAAGTCGTAGTTTGGGTCAGAGAGGCTACTTTACAAGCTTAAATGTTTACTTTCAAAGAACTTAAGTACTTAAAGTAATCTACTTTGTGCAGCTTCCTAACCTGCTCTTACTCTGGACGTGTTTGATGTCGGGTCTCAAGTCCACTTACGATTAACAGTGTTTCATATTCGAAAGTCTTTGCACTTTTTCCGTCCTTCTCTTTGATAACAGTTCAAATTTTTTTTAGGAGCGTTCAACCACATTTTCCTCAACAAACTGTGCGCTCACGTTGTTGACAAAGATACAAATGTGGTTGAGAACTAGTAAATGGAGATGTTTCCTGACCTCCTCCAACTCCTAAACTACATTTTAATACCAAACAAACTTTACAGCAGTTGTTAGCATTAGCTAATTAGCACAAAAAGCTAAGTAGGTTGAGGCTGAGGTTGATGGGAATGTCATTAGTTTTGCTGGATCACCAGTTTTTAGAATTCGTCCTGGCAATATCACGACAAACCATCTAATATTTGAGATATTTCACTCTATACCAGAAATATTAACCTGATGGTGGCACCAGAGGAGAAAGTTTGGGGTTTTTTTATCCTCTGGGGGACATGAACGTTTGTGCAAATCCCTTAATAAGATAAATGCGAGAATAGATAACTACAGGAAAAGTCTGAAGATTGACAGAACCGTGAAAATGTATCCCATCAGAACAATGAATATCTGCACCAAATTTAATCATACAAAAATTTCACTAAAACCTAAAAACACATCCTAATCAGTGGGATTCATCCTCTGGGGACTGTGAATATCTGTACAAAGTATCATGGCAATCCATTCAATACTTTCCAAGATATCTCATTAAAAGCCCATAATGTCATCCTCATGTTGGCACTAGAAGAAAGCTCTAGCATCAGTAGGAGTTGTCCTCTGGGGACCATGAATGTCTGTACAAAGTGTCACGGCGATCCATTCACTAGCTTTTGAGAGATTTCTGTCTGGATAAAAGCGACGGGACCAACTGCCAAAGTTACGTTGGACTTCCGTTGTTGTTAATCAACGATTGATGCATTAAAATAAACCCCAGTGACCTGAGAGTGTCCAGAACGAGCCTGTTTCACATCTCTTACCGTTCGGCGATTGAAATATAAGGAATGAAATAAAACAGCAATTCAGTCAGACTGTTGTAAAATAGAACCTCATGCATTCAGGTCTTCACTCAACAGTTTCTTGGCACTTTTCGGGATTACAGGAAAGGCATGAGACGGAGGAGGAGGAGGCAGGAGAGGTGGGAAGGGATAGTATGGTGCTTATAGCTCTCCATTCCCACTGAATTTCCTCTTTAGTTTAGTCTCCCCAAGAGGGAACTTGTTTACTGTCAACACCGCTCTGATGTCACGGAAAGATTCCAAATGCCGGTGGGACGGAGAGAAATTGCGAGGGCGTCAGGGGAGGGGAAGTTGGGAAAATAGTAGAGAGGATGGGGGTTTATGATCACTCGACTCGGGATGAGGGGGGCGGCAGCCGAGCAGAACATCGCTTACACATAAACACAAAAACACGCACACGCAGCCCCCCCCCCCCCCCTTAACTCAGCGGGGTCACCGTCAGGGTCATTGTTAGTTCCACAGATGCAGCGCAGGTCATCAACAAAACCGGAAATGAGATGTAAACAACACAGGGGTCATGCACTGAGAACACACACTCTGCAGACCAAAAAGCCGTGTGTGTGTGTGTGTGTGTGAGAGAGAGAGAGAGGAAAATGCAAAGAGACCTTTGACCCTCAGCAGTCCTTTAATGTGGGAGCAACACTTCAGAGTGTACATAACATTAGCCACTGTACATGAACCACACACACACCCTCATGCAAACACACATCTGACTGTCTAATAGCTCATTTGGAATGATAACAGGAAGTGTCTGATAGCAGGTGTGTCTAGTCGGTTGACATTTCATCGCAGTTGTTTGTGTTTATTCCTGGAAAGTCGTTCTTAAGACAACACTAAGATCATATTTTATGGAGAAAATGTTTTCTGGTTTTCCCTCTGATGTCCTCCGGCTGCTCCGCCTCAACTCAACTGTGATTTACAGAGTTTATGATGGACAGTGAAGTAAACTGTAGCTGCTGTTAGCTAATGTTAGCCCAGCTCAGACTTTGAGCTCCAAATCTGTGTCCCCCTTTGTTTTCCTTCAACCCAACTGACCTTTCCTGTGTCTCCTCTCAGCCTTCGCCAGCCTGCCTGGTCTCATGGAACACCTGTCGGAGAATTACAAGTACTGGAAGGGCTTGGACGAGATGAAGTGTAAGAGCTTGCGTCCCCCGCCTCCATCTTGACCGATTCCTCGTCGCCTCCTCTCATCCATCACTTCTCCGAGCAGGGTAGGACAGCGAATGCAGCCCTGCAGCGGGTCAGTTAAGTCTCTTCAGCTGTGATTCGACGGAGCTCTGTGCCCTCCTGGGCAACCCCCTCCAACCACCCACCCACCCACCCCGGACACGTTCACGGCCCGACGCTGGGTAAATGGGAGGGGGGGACTCTGAGAGCAGACATCACTGACTGATGGACACTGAGACACTGTTTCAATCTCAAATCACAGCCTCTTTTCTCGCGTGGTTCTCGGTGGAGGTGGTGTTCTGCCAGTGGAGAACAGGTTGTCATTTGAGGGGTCCCCCGTCGACTCTCTGTTGCCACTTTACGGCCCTGTTAATATTCCTAATAGCACCTGTGTGGACCTCATGGCTCACCTGACAATCTGCACCGTACAGTGTAACACACCGGAAACCTGCACTTTAGCTAATCCAGACACTTTCAGTTTGAGCTCCCTCTCACTACCTTTTTTTTGCTTTCCACTGTTTTTCACAGTCTTTTCATTCTGCATCTGTCTATTGCTGTAAAAGAAATGTGGTAAATAAGATGGTGAACAAAGCTAGAAGCACTGACGGAGTGACCAAGAAGGATCTGTTCGTGCTTTCCGGCAAATGTTTGTGCACTCAAAAGTTCCTTTTTCCAACAACAAAGAAAAAAAAAAAAACGCCAATGTGTGAAGGTGCTCAGCTGGAATTATTCCTTCTTATGAGCTACGGTAGGAGAGACTGTGTCTGGGACCAAATATTTAGCAATCCATGTCCCTGTTGGGTCGCGTACGGAACTTGTTGGGAAGATTTAAGAAAAAGGGGAACTCCAGAAAGTTAGCCAAGTACCAGGGTCCAATCAGAAGGGGGGAGAACGAACCAGCCAGCCAGCCAGCACACAGATTTTCTAAAATGTTCAGCCACGTGTATAGGTGACATCCAAGAAGGGCTGCATTTGTGGTGATCGCTCGATGTAAAGCTGGTGGTGAAATATCTCACCCAAAAAAAAAAAAAAAAAAAATCTACTGTTATGGTTACTTCTCTTGTCCGGTGAAGATCTTTGTACGTCAGAACAAATAGGAGGAACAGAATTGCACTGTATCAGAGCTGTTGTTTAAGTTAGAGGTGATGTCTTCATCGAATAATATGAAAACTCAGATGTCACACACACACACACACACACGCATAGCTTTGTGACACTAACTGTAGACGTTTGCACCCGAGTAAGAGGAAACAAATCTGACGTGCGAGTAGCCGAACAACGCAGCGCTGTAAGTAGTGAGTAGCTGTGTCGGACCTCACGGCGTCCGTGACAGACGCTACGAAAGGAGGCAGCCTGATCCAGCAGCTGGAGAGATTAATCAGCTCTGCACATGATTTTCAAATCATTTGGATTCAGAGAAACAGACCAAAAAAAAAAAAAGATGTGTGACGTGATGTGTCTGCCCTCTGGTGGCTACACCGAGGTGTTGCAGTAGTGCTCCACAAACAGTAAAATCAGTGTGATGGTTCATCACTCGTCAAATCAAATCCGATCCACGGGAAACTAGTTATTACCGCACAACGATTTATCATGTATCGGCTTTAATATTCCATAACTGAAGCAGTATGGTCTTTAGTTAAAGCATCCCTGTATCTTTCAGCACTTTTTTCAGAACAAATTTTAACACATGAAGGTGAAACAGTATTGTAAAGCTCTATTTCTATCAGCATATTGAACCATGTGATGTTATTTTTAACAAAAACTGCATTCAAAAGTGTTGATGATGGTCAAATCTGCAGATATCCAGAAACTACCTGAGCTGCTTCGTGTAGAAAAATGTGTAATTCCACGATGTTACGAGTTCTAGTCCCTTCTGAATGACGTTCACGAGCGAAGGAGGAGGACGCGTCGCTCTGTGTGTGTGTACAGTATGTGTGTGTTTAAATAAGGAAACGCACATTTACAGTATTAACCAAAGGCACAGAGAGCTCTTTACAGGTGCCTTATTCTTTGGTCATCTTTACAGAAACTGAAGTTTTTAGTTTTGTTTTTAGTTCCTCGACTCCTCGGAAGACGTAAAAGAGAAGCCATATGTGTTTTAGATATTTCTAACGTGGCTCTGCGTGTGTCGCTTTGTGGTCTGTGCTACAGTTTTGAGTCAACAGTTCTGTCACGACGGTCCTGACGTTTTATCCTTTTTTTTGTACAAATGTGAGCTTTTTTTTTTTTTTTTTAAAAAAAAAGACAGAATCAGGTGAATCGGATGTGAATTCCACTCTGGGTTTGTTAATGTTTCAGTTGGTCACACTCATGTATTCATCATGAAGCGTAGTCATTTTACTGACGACCAAGGTCTTAATCAACGCCTTAATCTTGTCACGTCTCAGTGTTTTAGGTCTGCTATTGTTGCAATACACTGTAAACTACCTAATGTACCTGCTGTTCTTGTAAATACTCACCTGATATTTCATTATTTGCTTTGCATTTTACATAATTTGCTTATGTAACCTGTTTTTGTTTTGTTTTGTTTTGGTTGTTAAATGTTGCAGGGGTGTTTTCCAAAAAACAAAAATCTCTAAAACATTTTTTTTTTTTTTTTTTACAGTGACTTGAAATGTGGCTCCACCTCTGAATGTTTCATGACTGCTCTCACTGATCACGAGAAGATATTTTTGCTAGTCGATAATGAAAGATTTCTATTCACAGAGACAATTTACAGATTTTACACGTCAAGACGAACATGCCTTTTTTTTTCCTGCGAGCAGCGATGACTGGAATGTGATGACACCAATTAGATCAGATGACAGCCGGTCGCTTAACGCCTCGCTCGCTTCCGAGTCTACCGAGGCAGAACCAGATTGTGTAACCGCTTGTTGTGTAATGATAAGCCTTCATCACTTACAGTGATTTCTATTTCCTCTCTCTCTCCTTCATCTCCGACACTGATGGCCGTGGCTGCGGACAACGTGCCAATCCTGTGTTGTTTTTGTATAATTTATATAAAAAAAAAAAAGAGAACAATAATTAGAAAGTGATGTTATATATGGTACAAATTATTTTTCAAGGAAATCATTATTGGCCATGAGAACTGTAATGTGTGTTTTCAAAGATTTTACTGCCTCATGCATAGTTTAAAAAAAAAAAGACGAGCTTTCCATCAGAGTCACTTCAAATGTTTGAGATTCATTTAGTTTGCTCTCTGGATTATGATGTCTTATTTTGATGTTTTCTGTCAAACACAGAAATGTATTGTGAGAGACAATTAAAGCATTCTTTAAATACGGACGTCGTCGCGTGAATGTGGCATCGACGCATTCAGACGATTGGTTTTGACATTTTTGGGAAATGTTCGTTCGCTTTCTGGTGACGAGTTTGATCGAGAGATTCATAACACTCTCATATCTGTCCGTTAAATATGAAAGAGATGTTACAACAGCTATGTCCACTGTGCCAAGTTAAACCAACTAGCTTTGGCGATCAGACTGATTGCTAAGATGCACGGTTCCCACATCTTCTTAAAGTTCAAATTCAAGGACTTTCCAGGATGAGTTCTCTCAAATTCAAGGACCAAACATGGCATAGTTAGCGACACAGATTGGGGTTAATTATTGTTGCAACAGTGAACTTTTATAACGAGAACTAGCAGGTTTACTGACAGACTTCTCTTCAAATTCACACTCCAGGCTGGAAAATAAAAATATGCGAGCTGTTTCTGAGATGAGGCATTTTAATTTACAATTAATTTAAGTTAAATACTTTCAGTGCAACGACGATGACATTCGTATCATGAAAAGACAAACAACAATCATCACAGTAGATTTAGATCATTTATGACCAACATGAAGTGACAGCATCGCCTTTTTAAGGCAGTCATTGGAGGGTTAAAGGTCAGAGGTCAGAGTCCTCCGTTCTCCTCCAGTTTTTGGAAAAGTGCCAGGCTGCGCAGGTGAGACTGCCTCTCTCCGTCCTTCCACAGAATCAGCAGGTGGTCGGTCGAGCACGTGACCAAAACGTTGTCCTTAAAGCTCACAAACATCTGACAGAGGAGCAAACGAGATTCATAAAGCAAAACTGTGACGCTGCTTCTGAAGCAGAAGAGTTCGTAGATCATGAAATCATACCTGGACCGCCCCCGAGTGTCCAATCAGATCGCCCGTCAGCTCCAGCGTCCTGATGTTCGGGATGTCCACGACCTTCTTTGACGGGGGACCGGTCTGTTTGTTTGACCGGCCGAAAGTCCACATTCCAAAGAACCCTGACAGCGAACAGAGAAGGAAAGACTCGTATTTATGATAGCTTAAAGACAGCTGACATCAAAACTGCAAAAATTATTTTAAAATCTGAATTACGTTCCTGCAGTTTGCCCTGATAGACACTGGTTTGCCCTTAAAACCAAAATAAAGAGCTAAAAAACAGTAAAACGCTCTGTAGGTCTGAGAGGAACTTAAAAGTTGGATGATATTTCTCTGTGGGCTCTTCATTATTAGCGCCCACTTCCTCGTTCTGAGTTCTCGCTTTCCCAAAATCTCCACAACGGACGATTACGGGAAATACACCAAGTTGGGCCGCTTCCTTTAAACGACCACAGGAGATGGGAGTGATTGATTTCTGGTCTCCTGGAGACTTAAAACAAAGGACAGACAAATAATTGCCCCCCGGTGATGATTAGCGAATGATGCAGAGTGTGTACTCTCCGGCCAACATCGCCGCAGCTCTACGCCGCCAGCAGACAGCCGGACCATCAAAGACGGCACGACCACACAGACACACGCTCAACTTTAGACCACCCCACTTAAGTGGAAAACACACAGGCTCGCTGAGTGCTGCTGCAGCACACTTTCCTTTGATTTACACAATACCACATCTGGACTGCATTACGTGCACCTCCACACATCAACACACCCAGCTATACACACACACACACACACACACACAGAAGTGTGAGTGCTGTGCAGTTTACACCCGGCTTTGAACTCTGATTCATATTTTTATGGAAGTGAACGTAATCCACCGGAGGAAACGGGAAGACGTCTACTTCTACTTCTTCTTGATACGCCTGCATGTTCGCACAGAGTGTGTGAACTACACATTTGATATCACACCTGAAATCATATGTTTTGTTCTGTGTGTGTGTGTGTGTGTGTGTGTGTGTCACCTGCAGAGGCTGGTTCAGCAGGTAAAGGCAGGTCCTGGATCTCCCACATCCTCACGCTGCCATCTTCAGAGCAGGACATGAGCGCGCTGGAACACAGACAGGAAGTTCTACTGTTCAGATTTATCAGGATAAACATATGCAGGTAATGTTCTCTGGACACACACACACACACACGCACACACACAGTGACCTAACAAGTTCAACAGTTCGAATTCAAAGATTTAAGATTTTATGAGATTTATGAGAATTCATGGTGGCTCAGACAGAGAGCGCAGCGTCCTTCATAACGGGAAACTTCTGTTACATAAATCAAGTCTCATGAAACTGAACTGTACTTTATGATTTCTGATCATTCTGATTCATCTTGGTTCAAACCATTAATAGAAACCAGTCGATTTAATCAGTCGCTGATGAAGGATGAGTGACGTTCTGCAGAGCTTCATCTGACTTTCATCCCTAAATATCAAATCAAATGTATAAAACACGTCGTTCAGCACAATGAGACGTACTGAAGCCTGTTTACGACTGTCAGACTGCGTGTCAGTGTTTTAAATAGGAGCTTCACTCCAAGAAACAAACATGCTGACGTGAGCCGGACATTTTTAAGACAAGGGGGGCAGTGGCGCACTCGTGTGGACGGCGAGTGGAGTGCACGCTGGTTTCACTTTTCAGTCCAAACCGATGGAGGTCAGGATGCACGCAGGGGTCACAAGATGATTAACAGGAGACGCAAACAGAGGAAAAGCTGCACAAACTCTGTTTAGACTTTCTGATAATCTTTGTTTTTGTAAATGACTGAATCATTTTTATTCTTTTTATTCTAATAAAATGGAAAAAAACTGTTTCTGGTTGAAGTTTTCACAGCTGGCTGAGACATGCAGGTTCAGATTTTGTTTGATTTTGTAATGCATTCACAGACAAACTGCAGTGAAGTTTTGTCAGTGGCAAATCAAAGTTTCTGTCACACTTTGGAGACGAGCTTGTGAGAGCAGCTCCGATACATTACCTGTCAGATAACAGCATGGTGTGTAAGACATTCGAGTCGTGGGCGACCTTCCTGTAAGCCACCACCGTCTTGGTCAGAACGCTGTACACGTACAGGCCGCTGCCCACGGCGGCGAGGATGTGCTACAAAACACGCAAACGTTTGTTACGTTTCATCCTGGATCACGGTAACAATCACATCAGGTGCATCCGCTCATCCCGTCGTCCTGCCTCACCTTCCCGTCGGTGGTCAGATGCTGAATGGACATCTCGCTGGGTTTGGGAGCAGCCAGTCGTATTTCGGACTGACTGCAGGTTTGCGACTCCTCCCACAGGATGTGCTCGTAGGCGAGGATGTTCCAATCGACGGCGTCCCACAGGATCAACTCGCCCGCGTGGGAGCCGCTGGCGAAGAGCCCGTCTGAGGGGGAAATGATGTATGTGTGATGAAGAGTACGATGATTGCTCGCTTTGATTTTCACAGTTGAGACTCACCGTTGACGTTTATGAGAGCTCGTATCTGGTCCTGGTGGTCGGACAGACAGCGGATCTCAGACACCGACAGAGAGGAGTCAGTGGAAAACGTCAGCCTGTAGATCACTGCAATGAACAGACATGTTTTTATCTGTTTGCTCGTAACTTTGAACACCAGCGTCGTCAAATTCTGTCGCTCACCGATCTCTTTATCCATTGCAGCTGCCAGGCAGTTCTTGGGCAACTCTATCAAAGCAGTTATTCCTGCAAAAAAGCCAAAACGGCGACGACAATATTAATCAGTTTGTGTGCAAACAGCGGCGTCGACCCGCGAGCGCTTTATTGTGACAGTCCGTCTCTCCTCACCGGTGTCGCTGTGGTTCTGTCTGTGACACTGCAGCTGGAAGTCTTTGTTCCACACGCACAGTTCTTCCCCGCCGGAGACCCACACGCCCAGCCGCTCCAGCACCAGCAAACACTGAGAAAGACACACAGCCGGATCAGCACATGAAACACACGCACACACACAAAATATCGGCGAAGAAAAGAAAACAAATATAATTAGCCTATGGTTGCTTCAATTAACCTTAATCTCTGATCACGAGGAGGTAATTACCATTTTTATCTTAAATCATAACTGTCAGGACAACCTTTAGTGTCAAACATTTTAATTAGTATGCTGCGTGTCTTACCAACGCAAAGTTAATTGCTCAGGAGGTTGACTGAAATATCCAAGAAAATCTAACGTGAAGGACCAAGACGCACTCCGCCTGTTCTACATCAGCAACCGAGCCAACGTGACTCTTAGAAAACTTCCCTTTCCTTGGAAAATGGTTGCTGTTCCATCTTTTTCGATCTTTCTGGATAAAAAGATTCGCTTGCATGACGGATCAGACACGTTCTTGTCAACAGTAAACATCGAATTCTGTTCCCTTCAATTCAAACATGTATAAAGTTGTATTATATATAATAAATAAAATGTTTTTTATGCGTCACGAGGAGGCCAAACAGTGTGAATGCATTAAATTCAAATCTCTAACACGGACTACCTACTTGAACGTCCTCAGCGTCTCTCAGTGGCGGTTCTGTAGCACAAGGTGTGAATTCATCCACCTGACTTTGGTCACACGCGACTTTAACTTCAGTTTATTCAGACACGATGGGAGCACAGTGCGATAGAAGGAGTGACGTCACTGTAATTTCTAATTTCCCTCCAGAACTGTTACCACGTCCACGAGTAACGAGTCAAATGTCTGGAAGAAGCTCATCAGTTACCTTTACAGGAGACTGAAGATCTGAAATGGTCTGAACTCTGTTGCCTGTATCAGGATCCCACAACTGATGAATAGGTTCAGGAAAATCACTTAGAGACACTTACACAGAGTCATTTTAGTGTGTGTGTTTTTTGTGTCAGGATACACTGAGACTTCGGTCTGAGGAGGCTGTGATGAGCGAGGTGTGCGATGTGACTCCATTATTACAGGTGAAGGTGGTTATGGCTGTGATTTGCTGAGAATGGCCCCTCAGCTCTTGCAGCCTCTCTCCGGTCTAACAGCCAAGAAAAAAAAAAGCAATTAGCGCCCCTGTGTTGTGTGCCATTTCACAAAGCAGCGAAATAATCGACCCGCGGTGCGTTACCTCAATGTTCCACACCAGAACGAGGCCGTCGTCCCCCGCCGAGGCGCATCTGGGGAAGCAGAGGATGAAAGTTATGAGTGGGACGTCAGAGGAGACGTGAGCTCGGGCAGGCCTCGGGTTAGGCGAGTCCACTAAGCGTAGAGTTAATCTCCATCTGTGTGAGGAATTATTTCCTCCACCTGAGAAATCCTTTTTAAAAAAACATCTGTCCTGGGGGCTTTCCACCTTCACTTGCCCTCTGACCCCCGACACATCCACACTCCCTGTTCCCAAAATCAACAGACAGGATGAGCTGGATAAAACAGAGAGGTAAAATGAGAAGAGAGGAACTGTCGAGGATACATTTTCGGACTTCAAAAGCAATCTGGAGAGAATTTTCTGGCCTTTGCCCCCGACTGTGGACCTGTGTGCGGAGAGGACTAGACCCAGAGGAGGGGGTTATTACTGGAGGAGACCAGGCGTGAAGCAACCCCCCACCTCCCGACAACACACACACACACATACTTAGTTCTGTTATAAATCCCAATCTGAGCACTTATGCAGACCCACTCTACCATGCCGGCGTGCAGCATGCTTCCACAAAGCAGCTGAGAGCGGAGAGCAGGTGCAAAACCTTTATGTGCGTGCGTGCACGTGTGTATGGACAGCATTAAAAGGCTTTCGGTCGTACTGTACTGTGCGCGCACACACAATCACATAGTGGTGATGATTGGGCTCTTGTCATGCTCTGTAAGTTTTCTGTAGGTGAGGATCTCCTGTCAATCACAGAGGGGATAGAGGCCAGCCAAGGGTAGAGAGGAGAGAGGTTAGAAAGAGAGTGAGAGCGAGGAGGGGGGGGGGGTGTTGTGGTCTGCTTACCTGAAGTCATCAATCTGCACCAGAAATCGAACAATGTCAAAATGTCCTTTCAGCACCTGCAGCTCAGTGAAGCAGTTTTTGGGCTGTTCCTCTCCGATGCACAACACGGGGCTTTTCTGCAGACACAAGAGGGAAAGCAGAAACAGGCTGCGGTGATGGGAGTTTTAGAGCGGGACGGACGGAGGCGCAGAGTAACTCACTACACATTCCACTTAAGTACATTTTAAATGTTTTTATTGAAGTATTTACATTTTCTGCTACTTCAAACCTCCATTTCACAGGGAAATATTGTGTAAATATGACAGTCACAGATTTCCTTCCTTTTATCAGCACAGTAAATTTGTAATTCTGTGCACGAGTGAATTAACAGGCCCCCTTTCAAACACAGAAACATGTATATAGTTACCGTTCAGATTAAGATTTTACCTTAAACCAATATGATAAACATTAAATACAAAACACTGGTAAAAATTAAATTCCAATTTTGGTTCCAAACCAGAAAGGAGTGACCCACTGAGATCAAATGATCAAATTCTACACAATGAAACAAAGATCAGAGAGTGATTTGTGTTGCACAAGAACAATAACGATATCAACGCAACGTTTAACCAGCACAAAACTGCTGAGACGACAGAGCATAAGATAAAACATGCATAAAAGTACAGATGAGGAGGAATTTCACGTAATCAAGAACTAATAAGACGGCACGTATTAAATATCAAATTCCTTTAAAACAAGAAAATGAAATTCTGATTTCAGATCTGTAATCTAAGAGGATTCTGCCATGTCAATTTGAGAATTAAATAAAAGCGCAGAGAACAACACAGATACAGAAGCCTGCTGAAAAAATGTTAAGTATTACCAGCATAAAGAGTAAAAGTACTCACTATGCAAGATCAAAAGTATCGATACTTTGATACCTTTCCTATACCATGTGTTAACAACAATAAAATACTTATTTAGTTATTTAGTATAGTTATTCTACGGTATCAAATGTGCAGAAACTATAAAGAAAAAGAAACAAATCAGATCTACAATCAGATTTTCAACCCAACGCTGCACGTCAGCTGACTGTATCAGCTGACGTTTGTGCAGGCTGTTGATGAAATAAAGAAGAAATTATTCCTGGTTTCTTTTTTTCTTTTTTTATCTTTTTGCGATGACAATCTGTTGGAGCCATTCTTTTGTGTGTGTTTAATTATTTTACAGTTTAGATCAATTATTTAACTGATGTGACGTCAAATTTATGGTTTATTTTAGTATCAGATGATCACTGAATCTGCCTTTTGTTTCTGACCTCATGTTATCAGTGAATATAGTTTTCTCTGTAGTAGAACAAGAGACAACACTACTATCTATTAAGTGTTTTTTTATGCTGGTATTGTATCAAAGTTTTAAATCCTGATGTCATGACAACCTTACTGCTGTGTGAATGAATTACAGTTGTATTTATACACATATTTACATGTTCATTGTAGGTTTTGCACAGTACATCTGACACAATCTAAGTAACGGAGTAAAAATACAACATTTCCCTCGAGTACAAGTACTTTGATTTAATAAGGATACTAAAGGAAGTGTACTTAGTTACTGTCCACCACAGACAGATGGAGATTATAGAGAGGGGAAGGTGCCAGCTCACACTGTTATTATAAATATTATTAATAAAGATAAATCAGATGCTCAAAGAGCGGCTAAAAATATTAGCTTTACTGTGACAGTTACATCTTACCTCGGCTGAGCCCTGAGCCTCTCGACCGCCAAGAATCCACCGAAACATGACTTCTTTAATTAGTAACCAACGTTTGAAAGGACGAAGTGAAGCTCCGAGTTTAACTCTGTGAATTTCTCTGAAAACTACAAGCTACAGACATAGCTTAGCTTAGCATGTAGCCGCGTTAGCATAACAAACGAGGCTCGGCTCGGTGAACCGTCGAGCTGCTCGCCGCCCTCGGGAGGAGATTTCAGCTCCGTTTTGTTGACCGGATAGTTTCACGTAAAGCTGACAGCGTGTAGCGTTAATGAAGTGACATGTAAGTGAGCTGTATGTTATTAAAAAAAAAGATAAATTTCAGTCACGACCACAACAACAAACCGTTCATGTGACTCTACGGAAGCTTTGACTGGACACGATTCATCGAGGTCAGTGAATACTGGGAAGTGAGTTTAAACGACTTCTGCATCAAACATTTCACTTCTGTGGAGTTTCTGTTCAGCTTTTAGGGAAGTCCACGACATTTACCTGCAGTATTCTAGTTGTTCACCTCCAGATTTGTCTTAAAACTAAGATAAATATCCTGCTTTGATAATATTTTTCACAAAAACAGCCCAGTTACCTCGTCAGAAAGTCTTCAGATTACATTTTCTGCTTCTCCCTTCTTTGAAAATCTAGAAACTATGAATATGTGAACAGAGTTTCCAGTTTTAGTCAGACTCAATCTGAGTTAACAACTTGCACAGCCACTATAAAAGTGGCCCCACTTCTGTTTTATGTTTGGTATGTTTGTGACGTGTGTTGTTGATTGCATGAATGCTTTTCAATCTTTTGAATGTTTGCACATGTTCTTATTTCATGTGTTTTTATTGTAATGTCTGGTCTGATGCAGCACTTCTCTTCATCCAAGTTAAAAGTCTTCACGTCTAGGCGTAAGCTTTAAAAGCTTTTTATCACAGAGCTGTGAAAGAATAATCATTCGCAAAGGAACATAAAGTATAAACACCAACACCAACACAAATACACAACATACAGACAGTACATCAGGCAAGAAGATATACTTAAATACAGAGTTAGGGCTGTTTTCATTATTCGTAGTCCACGTGATATCCACAATCCAAAGAAACCAGAAAATGTTCACATGTGAGAAGCTGAATCAGAGAATTTTAACATATTTTCTTAAAGAAATGACTCAAAACAAGTGATTGATTATCAAAATAGTTTGCGATTAATTCAAAAGCCAAGACATATAATCGACTCATTGTTGTAGCTCTAAATGTTGTATCCTTGTTTAGGAAATTACTGCATCACCAGTCCTTCTTGACAAGACGTACAAGGTTGTATCAGTCTTTATAACTTCAAAACAAAAAACAGTTCTTAAAATGTAATGTCTGTTATTTATATGTGAGAGTTTCAAACCTGTTAGACTCAGCACACTCTCAATCTCAAGACCTGGAGGAGAGAAGAAGCTGATTTATTGGAATATAGAGCCGATTGTCTTCCAAACTTTGTGAGGCCAAGAAACAAAACAAAACACAGATTTAAGCT
The DNA here is from genome assembly GCA_028641955.1 of Protonibea diacanthus. Lineage (NCBI taxonomy): Eukaryota > Metazoa > Chordata > Actinopteri > Sciaenidae > Protonibea > Protonibea diacanthus. The sequence goes on from CM053991.1 coordinate 2,835,321, forward strand.
GAAAGCGGAGAAACTTTCCCCCTTTAGCAGATCCAGATTAAAACACTTATATATTCTGCACAGTGTGGCTCAAACAGAGCATTTAAAGGGGTCATCTGCTGATCATGTGTTTCATGTGTTTATAGGTGTTATTCTCCTTTTTACAACTAGATGGCAGTGTGTAACAATCCCATGAGATCAGGGGAAGGTTCAAGCACATTAAACAGGTAAATCCAGGTAGCTCTGCCTTGTGTGTTTCCCTTGAATTTATCTAAATCATTGGTATAATTCTTCGAAGGCAAAATCAAATCATTTGTTCAACTCTCTTGCATGATTTCACTACATGTTTTCTTGTTTTTCTCCCCTCCTTCCCATGACTTCTGCATTCATGTTGACCTGCTCTCGCTCCTTATCCTCCTCCTCCATTCTCCTCCTCTCTGTGTATCCCCTGTTAACACACATATATCACACACACACACACACACACACACAGTCACACATCACCCTAGCTGTGTCTACTCCTGCTCCCCCGATTGAGACGACACGCAGTGTAGGGCCTGTGACCTTCATGGTGGCTCAGATCTGCGGCTGGCACTGATTTCTGATTTAGTGTCGATCCGCCGCGCTTGTCAGGGGCTGCGAGGTGCTTTCCATGCGGTAATAGAAAAGCTCAAGGGCAGCTAGAGAGAGGAGGAGGGTTAGGGAGAGGGATTGGTTGAGGTGGAGTGAATGGGTTTTAGATTTGGGGATGGGTGATGCTCTGTTTGTTTAACTATGTGTCAGATGTCTGAATGAATAGGTCAAATATGTAGACTCTGGAGAAGTGTTTGGAGCTGGTGTAGAATAATTCAGAAACGGGGTGACGGAAGGAGATTCAAGTACAAAAGCAACAAGACTACAGCCAGCTAGTAGCAGAGAGAGGCTGGATTTAAGGCTCAGCGGTGCTTTGAACTGAATGTCAGCATGCTAACATGCTCATAATGAGGTGGCTAATGTTAAGCCACTATAATGTTAACCATGTGCATCTAGAATGTTAGCATGCTACATTTACTAATTAGAGCTAAACACAAGGTACAGCTGAGGCTGATTGAATCTCATTAGTTTTGCAGGTATTTGATCATAAACCACATTAAAAGTTTGACTTGATGATGGTGCTTGATGAAAAGTCAGAGAGAATCAGCGAAGTGATTACAGTCTTTTGGTTCTTCCTTTGGGGAACATGAATATTTGTACCATAGCAAATCAATACACACAATAACTGTTGAGATATTTCTCTGAGAGCCAATAAGAATGTAAGTTCCATGATAGTGTTGGATTAAAAGGTCAGAGGATCATCAAATTCAACAGGATCATCCTCTGGGCACAATGAATGTATGTACAATTTCACCACAATATGTCCATAAGTTGTTGAGATGTTTCAGTTCACCAATGATGGACCCAACAACCTACATATCAACATATTGTGGTGACCGGAGAGGAAAAGTCAGCAGGATACATCATCTGTAACCATGAATATCTGTAGTTAGGCACCAATCCATTCATGGAGAAAATCACAGAAGTAATTTGGATTTATCCTCTGGGCACAGTGAATGTTTGTGCCAAATTTCATAGCAATCAATGCACATGATAACCTCATTAATGGATTAAAAAGTCAGGGGATCTTCAAAGTCATCAGGATTCATCCTCTGGGTACAATGAATATCTTAATAAGTTCATAGCAATTCCTCCAATAGTTGTAGAGATATTTCAGTTTGGACCAATAGTCTAACAAACCACCCCAAACAAAACCACAGCTGTGGTGTGGCTTTAAAGTCAGTAGGATACATCATCTGGTAACCATGAATGTCTGTAGTTCTACTGCAATTCATTGATGAAAAATCAGAGAATCACAGAAGCAATTAGGGTTCTTCCTCTGGGCACAGTGAATGTTTGTACCAAATTTTATAGGAATCCGTCGAACAGTTGAAATATTTCGAGGCGAGGATGGTGCCAAGAAATAAGGTGGGAAAAAACGTGTTATAGGATGAAAGTAAAGAGAATTTATTAAAGAAACAAAAAAAAACAGGTGAGTTCAGTGGGAAGAAATAGAAGAAAAAGGTAAGCAGTTCCCGAGCGTAGCGGCCTCGGGACTGCTCTAGACAAGGTGTCAAATATGACCAATGGCAGGAATCAGCTAAGAGGTGAAGTCATGATGCGATGGCCACCAAAACACTCGCAGCACTAAAGACCAGAGTCAGAGCAACAACAAAAAAAAAGTCAGCCTGCTTCCTCTTCCTCCGCTATAGTGCCTGATCTCATCCCCCTATCTCCACCCTGTAAGGAAAACAAATGGTTATGATGATGGAAAAGGAATTAAGCTGTAATTTAACAATGGGCCAACAACAGTATTCAATAACAGGCTCCCTCCCTCGCTGCTCGGAGGGGTCTTGTAGAAGAGAGAGTCTCATTCTTGACCAACACACCTCACTGTCCCTCTTCATCAGGCTTTCACTGTGTTCTGCTTTACCTAGCGTGGCCTCTGCCTCACATGGGATCTGCACTCAGACCTCAGCGCACAAGGTAGCAGCTTCACGAGCTGATGATATACAGGATTTGCCCTGTTTCTTTACACGAATGTGACTCCTCCCTTATTTTTTATGTCATCAATTAGCAATGTATTCAATATTTCTCAACTTCTTGTCAATCCAAAGTCCATTCTTTGTAGGAAATCGTTCATAATCGGGTAACAAATATAAGGTTTCCGTAGTTTTTAGCAAATATTACTCAAACTGAAGTATTTTCACAACAAATTAATGCACATTTGGTGTAATAGTGAGCATTTACTGCCGGTGTATGCAAGATTCAATCAACTATAGTGCTTGTGTTCATTGTAGTGAACAGGAACAATCTTTAAATGGGGATGACAGAAGTAGTTGAGTGATTGTGCTTGGTTTGATTTTCAGTCAACAATCCTTCCTTATCCGGATTGTTGGAAATGTCTCTGAAACGCTTTAAACTTGAAAAATCTGCACAGTCATTTCTCACTTCCTGTCCTCTTCAAGCCATTCAATTAGATAGAACAGAAAGGTTTAATTTGCATGATTTCAAACATCTGTCTCCACGCAGGTACGACGGAGGTGGATTGGTTCTTTATTTCTTTTTTTGTGTCCGCATCAAAATGAAAAATAACATTTAAAAATTCAACAGCAGGATCGCTGTCCCAGTTTTTCTAGATAACAACATCCATAATGAAAAGTGACCACAAAAAATATGTTTGTTTTCCTAATTCTTTAAACTAAACATGCTATGAGACCTGATTAAAACAAAGCGGACGTGGGTCTGATCTAATATCTAATATCTAATATCTAATATCTAATATCTAATAGAATATATGTGGCCCATAATCCAGAGGATCGTGGTCTAAGGCTGACCAGGAAAGACGTCTGAGTGTATTCAAGCTTGTCACTTTGATTTGTCACATGAGTATGACTGTAATTGCTGTGTTTCAGTCATCATAGGTTAATTATCAGCCTTGACCTCTTACATACACACACACACACACTCACACACACTTTAAGCGAGCAGATGGAAAGATTGTTTTTGTACAAATCCCAAAAAGTTAGAAGACATGCAGCAGAGTAATGCGAAGCTGCCAGTTCTCCTTTACTCTCTATCATCTTCCTCTCTGTTTAACTGATCATCACTGTCTGTCTCTCGCCACCTCCTTCCCTTCCCTTTCCCTCCCTCCTTACTCCTCCCTCCCTCCCCTCATTTGGTGACCCACTAATGTTCTGTTCATTTTCTCTTATGAATAGATAATGGGCAAAAATCAAATCTCTTCATTTGCATGTAATACAATTAAGACCTTTTCAAACAATGACAAATGGAGGGAGCAGCGAGATGTCAGTCAGCCTCGTCAGCGCGGGAGAGAGAGAGCAAAGACGGCATCGAACGAGCGAACCTCTCCGTTTTAACGAAAATTAATAAAACCTTCAAATGGAATTTTCTCGCCGCCATCTGGCATAACAATCACCAAGACACTCCTAGACTCTGCCTGTCAAATAAAATTAAACTTCTCATGAATTTGGATTCATAACGTGGATGTGAAGCCACCAACGTATCTCCACCTCCAAAATCCAAAAATTTTCTGTCAGTAACGATGTGATGTGTAACCTAAAGATGTCCACGTGATGACTCCTGGCTGCTTCAGTAACCGTTCCCTAAAGGATAGGGCCACATTTTTAAGTATATGTACATTAAAACAGCTTTTGGTTGCCTGGTTTGTCACCATTCTCTCTTTATGCTAAGCTAAGCTAATTACTGGCTCCAGCCTCATAATTAAAGACTACATACATGGTTGGTATCTTCTCATTTAACTCTTGGCAAGCGGAGTTTTGAGCCAAATTACAAGGGTCATGTGTAGGATTATTTCTTGGCGGCGTGCAGTGAATTCATACAGACAGATTTTTACCTTTAGGTAGAGTCAGGCTAGCTGTTTCCCTCTGTTTCCAGTCTTTAGGCTAAGCTAAGCTAACTTCCATTGGTCGAGAGCGTTATCAATCTTCTCGTCTAATTCACACCAAGAAGACAAATAAGCTTATTTCCCCAAATGTCAAACTATTATTATTATTATTGTTTTAAGATAATCGCAGAAACGTGGACCTTTGCACGTAATTGCTTTGATTTCTAACAGTGTCCTGATATAAATTCACATAATTTCAAGTCAATATCTTAAATAAATATAAACATGTGGGCATAAACACAATAACCATATGCACACACATGCATGTACACCTACACACACACACATACAAATGGTCTCTTTCTTTCTCTCACACACACATTCACACACACACACACACAGGAAAATTAATGAGCTCTCATTCATAATCCAGGATAGAGAGAGCCATATTCACCCTTGGATGGTTTATTGACTGATTTCATTTATTTGTGTGGAATAAATAGGAGGTAAACATTGGCTCGCTCTCACATTTTCCACGACACACTCGCTGCACAGCATTCTGGGAGAAATGATCCCACCAACAGCGGGGTCACTGATTGGCTACCTCGTCAGCGTGTGACAAATTACCCAATGAGAAATAGGTTACCCATTTCCACAAACTAATTAACCTGGGTGATAGTGAAACAAATTATTACATTTATGTAATATTATTTCACATCTGTCGCTAGACTACAAAAATCTTTATCCCCGTGCTTCCCCGCCCCCCGAATGCTTCTTCTTTGTGATTAGAAACACACCCAGACATCATGAAAGCCCTGCACATGCTGTATGCATTAAGATTTATTATTATGAAGGATTTATCTTCAATATTGTGAACAGAAATCTGAAATTAGTCGAGTGTATTTTTGTTTTTACAGTAGGTTAACAGGGGGATTGAGATATTCTAAATCTGAAGGGTCACAAGATGATCGACAATGTGAGCAATATGGGAAATAAATCAGATTTTTGCTACATAAATTGTGTTTATATTTTCAAGCTTTCTTTGTTTTTTCTTATCGTGTTAAAGGTTTATCTTTAAAACATCGTCAAATAAAGCAGTCCTACAAAGGAACACGACTCTTTGGTTTAACTGCAGTTCCTCAAACGTCCACTTGAGGCTGCCTCCAGAAGTGAGTCAGTCTCCATAAGTCCCCATGTTAGACAATGGAAATAAACATGTTTACAGCCTGGTACAAAAAACAGTTTTGGTCTCTATAACTAATTTCCCCGTTCATGACAACTGTACTGAGGGTGAATTTATATACAACTCACCTGTTCAGGTTATATTAAGGCTTAAAGTTATGCAGGATTTGATTGACAGGTGAGTGCCCTTACCTGTGGCTTCAGTCACCCACGCTCAACCTCTGCCCATTTTCAGATGCAGGACTGTCAACATGATGATGACAGGAGTCACCACACTGAGCTTCACAGCCGCTCTTCATGTAAACATGTAGGTGACACTGCGGAGACTACGTCAATGTTTGTCTTTTTTTGCTACCCTGCACCTCACTTTAAGACCTTTAAGCACACTTTGATGGAGTTCTTCTTTAATCTGATGTAGACTAAACATTTTTGTCGAACAATCAAACTAACCCAAGACTGCTTTTGAGTTTTAATCTAACACCACCAGGCTATCACAAGCGTTCTACATGTGTTGGCGTTGAAAGATTGACGGCCGAGTTTCTACTGTTTCCAGATGATGATGGAGTTCTCTGTGGAAGGTAGGCGGCATAAAACTGATTAACCGGGCTTTGTATGTTTGTAATGACTTTCTAACATGAAGACTAGAGACCACTTTGTGGAAGCTAATGGGGATCCAAATAAAGAACATGCTGTTTCATTTTGGTCTTTGATTGACAGTTGACTAATTAGATCTAGGTTGATGTAATTAATGTGAACTTCAAACTTTAGAACTTGAAAGATCTTCGTATTGGTAAGAGTATTCAAAGATTTCAAGAATTTAGTTTCCATTTAGACAGCACTGGAAAAGATTTCCAAGTCTGATGCAATTTTTAGATTTTTTAATTGGTTTATTGACTCATGGACAGTTTCAGGTGTCTTTTACAACATTTACAGGCATCTCAATTTTTGCTGCAATACCAGAAGTGGCCACTGGGCATAATTGATAGCAAAGCTAAAAACCATCACCAATTAAACCACGGCCAATCACTGCTGTTGTTGTTGTCCCCTTTTCCCCATAAATATTATCACATAATTATTAACAGTTTAGTCTAGTTGCAGCTGAGCAGAGCAAGCGAGAGGTTTGAGGATTCACTGCACATGAATGGATAATAATAATGATAATAAAAAAATAACCATTAGAGACAGACTGATCAAAAAATAGGTGAAAGATTTGCATTTGGAGCTGAGGTGTGACAAACATCTGTAAGACGACATCAAGCCTTCAGCCGCAGCCACAGTTATTATATCAACCAAACCTCTTTGTCGCTGTTTTATTAATAATATATCAGCTGTGGAAATGTGACTAAAATCTTTTATACATATGATTCATTACTGCAGATGTCACATATTATGCAGCAGCCCTATGAACCGGGTTTCAGCACCTCAGAGTTCGACACTTCTGATCTTCTCTAAATCATTAATGAAGAACTGAGTGCTTTGTGAGGAGATGCTGCTTGATGACCTGCTGTATGTTCTTAATTACACTCCAGCTGCAGGGAGAGACTTTAATCCACCTAAAAGAAAAGAAAGAAACGCATCATGTTGATGATCAGTGTCTTAATGTGTGGACATGATTTGATACGGTCCTTCTTACAGGATGAAAACATGCAACTGATTCCAGGTGCCAACACATGCATGATCTCTTCAGTGCTTTAAACAGCACCGGAACCAGAGGAGGCAGAGGTGGAAGTAAAAGTAGCAAAACCACAGCAAAAAAAATCTACTATTAAAAGTCATACATTTAAAAATCCTAAGTGAAAGTACAGAAATATGATCAGCAAAATCACAATATTATTATGTACTGTTATTGAATTATTGTTATTGAGGCATTAAGATGTAAACAGAGTTTGGAGGTGGAGCTGATTTTAATACCTAATATAACGTTTTTAATATGAAATGTAAATCTGCAGCTGTCAGATAAATGTAGTACAAACAGTACAGTATTTTCTTCTGAAATCTGTTGAAGTAAAAGTATTAAATAGCAGAAAATATAAAAAGAAAGTATAAATAATACCAAATTGTACTAGGGTTTGTATTTCTGCTGCTCATATCACATTTTTTAAACCAGCTTTATCTGTTTAATGTTTGTTTGTAGCTTCAAAATTAAAAATTTCCGCCATCTCTGCTGCAGAAGTCATCTTCATGTCTTCACTGACTGGAGATGAGCTCACTCATGTGGTGATGTCATGACATGATGTCATAGATTGATGAGAACAATTTGAAGGTGATTTAATGATTTAGTTTAAAAAACGGAGGTTTGAATCAGGAAGTTTGGACACGCAGGGTTTTTTCTTTTATATTATTATGACGTTTGTTCGCAGTTTAAATTTAGATTTTATGAGGAAAACTGAAGGATGAAGTGTTTGTTTGTGGATTTACTGAATTCTTGTACTTTAAAAGTTAAATAAAATATTTAAAAAACAAATATTACCTAAAAAAAAAAATCAGTTTGTTTTAGCTGCTTCAAGAAAGGAAGCGTTGATTCATGATGTGACATAATTGAAAATGATTTTTATTTGATCATTTACATTGAATTGATATAAACATGTCCATGAAACAAAATGGTTCAAACATTTAAGAAAGTCATATTTTGATAATAAGCACAGACATCATTTTTTTTTTCTTTTTTTGGAAACATAAGTTATCACAAACTGACCAAATGGGAACAAGAGTGCTTCCTACACAAAACATCCTATATAACAGATTATAGTTAAGTCAGTTTCCATGTCTTAATTTATAGTATTTTATTTTTTTAATCTTTTTTTTTTTACTTTTTTTGCCTTGGACAGCACATGCAGTCGAGTCCTGTTCCATGTTGTCCTGATTCCTTGTCAAACCGGCTCCCCTCTGTCTTCTGGATGAATCTTTTAAACCTCCTGCACACTGTGCATCAACCCTCCTCCTCCTCCTCCTCCTCCTCCTCCTCCTCCTCTCTTCAGGGCTGCATGCTGTGCAGCAGGTGGAGGGAAAAAAAAAAAGGAATCTTCTTGTTTTTGTGTTTTCAAAGTATCCTCAGAATTTGTCTTCAAAAAAAAAAAAAAAAAGTCAGTCACCAAGCAAATGTCAAGAGAGAGCCGCATGTGCCGAAGAAATAAATACAGAACAGAATAAGTTAATTTAAATAGACAAATAAATAGTTCTCATAGGCTACATGCGAAATCATAAATTATAGCTTCAAACAGAACCAGTCTTATGCTCGACAAAGGCCAACAGGCCTGATAAATAGCTTCCCCTCTTGTTTGTGATTCGGGAGGGAAACATGCCAGGTGTACAGCTCTGCGCTTTGTTATCTGAACAAGTATCCTGGTTGTATTTTTCCCGGTGCGCCGTTCGGGTGGATTGGATGGATGGATAAGAACTAAATGCAGAAGATCTCGGTGTGAGTGAAAGAAAAGCTCTTCACGGTGGCCCTCGTCACTAGGTGAAACTCATGGATACTGTGTGCTCGAGCGCTTTGCGGCGCAGCGAGGCGATGCTTGTCCCTCTCCAGACGTCACTGTCCGGGGAACTACACAGCTGAGGCGAGCCGGTCACGTTGGTCGGGCCTGACAGGGACGCCGGTACCATCCCGGGGAAAGTGGGCTGGTAGAGGTGTGACTGCAGCCCGGAGCCGTTCGACGACATGTTGGATAGACCCATGGAGTTGGGCGGCGGCCCTGCGCCGAGGCTACACTGAGACAGGGACTGCGCCATGGCCTGCTGGCGGCCCAGAGCCGGCGGTAGCTGCAGTTGAGACACGCCGGGCATCCCTGCCGTGGCCCAGCGGGTGTCGTTGGCGTGGAAGGAGCAGAGGCTGTCGCCCATGGCCGCCGCTGCTGCCGCGGCTGACGGGAACTGAGGCAGGCCGTGGTGCGTCGGCAGGAGCGTCCCAGGAGCGCGGAAGACGTTGGTGGTCTTCTTGCGCTTCTTCCACTTGGCGCGCCGGTTCTGGAACCAAACCTGCACACAGACACGGTGATGAGTTAGGGGCTTAGGGGGCAGACCTAATGGCTGCCGGTGCGCTGACAGGTCGTGTTGTCAGAGCTGTGAGCGCACATAAAAAGGTTATGACATCAGTCTGTGATCATCATGATAACGCGAGCAACCGACAATAAATCAGGAGCAGATAAACAGATTTATGTCGGTTCCGTTACAGCAACGCGCCATCTTTTTTTTTTTTTTTTTTTTTTACACCGGTTCCAAATTAATAAAAATAAACAAATTACGCATGCGTAAATGTGGTTTAATTTGGCTATTCTCTAACAGAGGTTACATCTCATACATGTGATCATAAACTCTTATTTTCTGTGTCAAATGTTTCCAATTTAAGGCTCAATAAATCCATAAAAATATCACAGTCCCCATCGATATTTTTTTAGATGTATTTATCTTCATTTTTCAGACATATTTTTATTTATTTTTGTGTCAGAATAAAACATTTTTAAAGACATAGACTGATTTTTTTTCTGCTTTAGAAGGAGCCGTTGAAAACGCGCGCACACATGATAAAGATAATGTTATCACTGTGACAAACACACTTTTCTTCCAGGAGTCCTTGAGCTCCTGTAGGTTTGGTTGTACGCTGGAGAATGTGTGTGTGTGTGTGTGGTGTGTGTGTTGGTGGGGGTGCGTCTATGATTAATGTGAAGATTTGCTTGAGAAAGTGGAGCGCGGTAATAAGAACGGGACAATCTCACTCTCTCTTTCCTCCACCTTTCCCTCCCTCTCCTCTCCTCTCCTCTCCTCTCCTCTCCTTCCTCCTTCCCGCGTAGCCAGCCGTGAAATCCGGCCTGAAATGCATTACACTTCAAAGGAAAGAAAACGCAATTTCTCATTCCGTTTAAAAAAGACAGAGTGCACTCTCAGCGCGTCCGGCATTAAGACGTGGAGAGCGGTGACAGGCCCATCCGCTAAACTCAACCTGGACCTGCTTCTCCTTATTCCAGCAGATGAGCTTCATTTCACTAATTCTTATTTTATGGAAATATGATACAGAAGCTGGATGGACTCGTGCTATAATAATAATAATCATTATTAGGCTGTTATTTCACATGTGAGCGAGCCAGGCGCCTTTGTGCCATCGCTAGTTAATAAGGCGGAGGCGCCATAATTCTTAATGTGTTAGGTATTTGTGCAGACAGGAAGTCAGAGAGGACGGAGGATAAAATCCAAAAGGATTCACGCAGGCTGATGTTCGATGAGTCGGTCTGATCTGAAGCGATTAAAGCTGCAATCATCATCCGGCTCCCCGTGGATTCATTACAGGAGATGGACTCGAAATGGGAGCCAATTTTTGGAGTCTGGTCGCCAGAAATAACAACAGATTCCTGCAGCGAGGAGACGCTCAGCTCAACAAAATGAAACTAAATTTAAAAAAAAAAAATGCAGCCAAACATGAGTTTTGATTTCAAATTTAAAGTCTGAAATCTGATCACAGATCAGCAGCTGGTTTGTGCTGCTCGTGTGTGTGAAGCACGTGTGTGTAATCCACAAGGTTTGAATCCGGGTGAGGCTCTCGAGTCCACACACACATACACACACACACACATTATATTACTATTACTAATTGTCTCACTTATTAAAGCTCCGTTATGAACACATAAAAACATTTTTCTAATCAATAAATCGAGAGAAATAAAATCATATTCTGGGATGTGTGTTTTAATAGTTGTGTTCATAATACAGGTAATTATTTCAGTCAAACCGGAAGAAGACAATAAAATAACAAAATATTTGTGCATAACTTCAATTATTTATATTTTGTCCCACGGTAATAAAATAAAACTTTTATTTTGTTAAGTCTTGACGCCGACGGCTAAAATCTGAAGTTAATTCTACATCCGTGAAAAAAAAAGTGTTTTCTTAGACACATTTTTTTTTTATTATTGATTACTGATTAAAAATTGGAGATTTGTTGATTTTTAAATATAAAAATATAAAATAATTTGCAGCTGCAGAAAACAAAATAAGAGATTTCATTTCTCTGATTGCAGCTTTTAATTTGTAGATTTATTACAGTATGCTTTTATTTTGTGATTTCTGAGTTGTACTTTTATTTTGATTTTTTTTTAAATTCATATTTGATGTTTTCTATTTTAAATAAATGATGTACAGATTATCAAACGGCGCTTGCGTCACCGTGCCTCCTCTCTGCGTCCTTGCATTCCTTCCGTCCTTCATTAAAAACACCTCCAGCCGTCCTACCTGCACTCTGGACTCCGTCAGTCCGATCCTCAGCGCCAGCTCCTCCCGCATGAAGATGTCAGGGTAGTGCGTTTTGGCGAAGCTCCTCTCCAGCTCGTTGAGCTGCGCCGGCGTGAACCGGGTCCGGTGCCGCTTCTGTTTCTGAGACTGCTGCGCTGCAGACTGGTTCTGGCTGCTGTTGTTCTGCTGCTGCTGTTGTTGCTGTTTCTCCTGCTCTTTGCTGTTGACCTGCACCGGATTGGATCCACCACCGCTGCTGATATCATCACCGGGGAGCATAGTGGCTCCTTCTACACCATCCGGGCCCGGGCCGAGCTCCCCGGAGTGTCCTGGGTCAGGCCCACCACCGCCGAGCCTGCACTTCAGAGCCTCCCTGTGACCCAGAAGCTCCGCCGCGGCATCCTTCATCCCTGCACAGACAACCAGAGGTGGTGAGATTTGAACAGAAAACATGTTCGCTACGGGAGGAGGAAAAAAGAGACATGTTAGAGACTTCACAGAGAACACATGCGAGAAATGACGAGCAGCTGAAACATTATTTTTACTGCAGCGGGACAAAAATGATGCTGCACATGCACGAAAGCATCCAGAAAATTTTAAAAACACAAATGCAGAAATGAAAATAAAGAGCCAGCAGAGCTCTTTGAGAGAGAGACACACAGCATGCACGTTACAATCTGCTCCTTAAATACTCTTAATTCAATTCGATCACAGCGATATCTTTAGGAAGTTGTTAAATCAAATTACGCAGTAATATAATAATAATAATTACTTTCCCAATGAATTAAGCGAGTTTAGCTCACTTCAGTCACATTAAGATAATATAAGAAGCAAATTGACAATTTTCTGAGCTTGATTTAAGATTAGAAGTGCCTCCAGCTTACAGTAGAGTTGAAGACCGGAGTTTGGTGATGATAACTCACCGAGGCGAGCATCCAGGAGGTCGGCATGAGATAGCATTGCGCACCGCTCCAGGGCGAAAGTGCTATTCCCAAAAAAAAAAAAAAAAAAAAAAGAAAAAAATCTCTATGACTTTAACCTATTTAAGAAATATATATAGACTAAATGAAAGCAAATTCGGTTTGTGGTTAAAAGGGAGGTTCGTTGCATTATAATGTAGTTTAGAGAAATGGGGAGGCGCTTAACAGCGGAATGAACCCATGAGCTTCTCCAAACGAGGACCAATCAGAGTTGAAGCCTGAGGTATGTCAGCTTTAGCCCGAGACCCCACCACCACCACCACCACCACCACCACCAACCAAGCAAACCCACCCCAACCCCTCCATCTCCATCCTCTCACATCCACAAGTTCATTCCTCCTCATTCCTGTAATTGGCTTTGATTTCTCCTCCAAATTACATCCAATAAAATAACCTGATTTAATATCTGTGTGAAAAGCTTCGACCCGTTCAAGAAATGTTGGATCACCACAATATTTGTTTAATTGTGCATGCTGCTCTGCACCCCGTTTTTATAGGAGGGACAGGAGGGGATAAACGCACGTGGCTGCGTTAACGCACATCACACGATATGACACAAAACTGCATTTATTATTATTATTATTATCACCATTATCATCATTACAACAGCATTTTTTAGGCCTCTTTATGACACTTAAACGCCTCTTGGAGACCAAGTGAACCTCTTCTAATATCCTTGATTTCCCAGTCAGCCACAACAACAAACTTTATATTATTCTTAACCAGGCTCATTTTCAAGGCCATTAGGCTTTTATGTAATTAGTGGCAAAAATCTATACGCCTTTATTGCAAATATCAGAGTAAGATCAGTATAAATTAGCGCTCATTTACCAGCGTTTAGGCCCCCCCAGCTATCAAAGAAGGGAGGAGACTTGGTTTAAATGATGTGTGAGCAAATTAATTCGGCGGAAAGTGGAAGAACACGAGCTGTGAGTGCTGTTCCACCTTTGATGATGAAGGTGTGTGTGTGTGTGTGTGTGTGTGTGTGTGTGTGTGTGTGTGTGTGTGTGTGTGTGTGTGTGTGTGTGTGGTTAAACGTGAATGTGAATGACCTGCAGAGATGCACGTGAGGCCTTTTTTATTCCTGATTTGAACTGAAGGCCAGAAAAAGTTCTTAAAAAAAACAACACAAAATTAGATTCAATTATTCTGAATTTATTTCATATATCGCCCGTCTACTAAATATTTAGGATAAAATAATCAGACATGCTTTCTTAAACAGATGTCAGGACGTTTTTTATTTTGAAGGAGCGTCTATTTGTGCTGTGCTGAAAAAAAGTGACACAAAGGAGGCGTCCGAGCGTGAACCTCGAGGCTCGTTTGGGGGCTCCTTCTTTCTTCATCCATGCAGGCTTCAATTGACTCTGCTCATCTTTTATTTTTGTCTGCAATCTGGTGGCACGAACGACCAGACCAGACCAGACCAGGAAGGAGGGATGGATGGATGGAGGAGGGATGGATGGATGAAGGATGGATGGATGAATGGATGGATTAGGTGGAGCCGGAGTCTCTTTCGGACGCGCGTCGGGGTGGATGTGGAGAGACGCTGCGTATTTCTTCAGGGGAGGAAAAGATGCGCACTTGGAGATATTTTTGTCTTCTCCTCTATCAAGACTCTATTTTTTTATTAGAGAAGCTGGACTTGGTAGACTTTAGAGAGGTTTTAAAACCGGAGCTAAGCGCCGTTAATTCAAATTCCTCTATATTTTTATAGGACATATCCGAGCATAGATGTGTTTGTTTGGATTTATAACATATTATTGATTATTTTACGCGTGTGCACTCTGTGCTTCAGTTCTGTGCAGGATTCGCTGTGTTTTCTGGTTGCATCTCCTTTTACAGCGTTTCTTGGCGCGCTGGAAGCCTGTAAAGGATGTTCAAAATCATCCATTGCTTGAGAATTGGAGGGGAGAGAGAGAGAGAGAGAGAGATGACGGATTGCGCGCTTCATTTACGACTTTTCCAATAGCTCAGTGCTTTATAGCTGTACAAACAAAGTAGATGACTCCTTGGAAGCAGCAGCTCATGAAGCCCCAACCCAAACAGCACGAGGAGATGTCAGGGGAGGGTGAGAGGTGCTAAAATAAAATAAAAAACACCAAAAAGAAATATTAATGAATTATTAATATTAATTTCTCATAATTTTCTTTCAATTCTGTTTGTTATTAATATTTAAATGCTAAATAGGTGTTTAGATTAAATCTTACAAGATTTCAGGCTTTATTTTGAAAAATAAATTATTAATAAAACATTTTATTTTGTAAATTGGAGGCTTAAAGCACGAAGATATTATTAAGTTTATATATATATATATATATATATATATATATATATATATATATATATATATATATATATATATTAATTTGCTGTTTGATAAATGACTCCCTGGAAGTTGTTTTTCCTTTTACATTCACTATAGTCGCTTAATTTAAAGGCATCTTTTCACTTAATAGTGTCGATACATTCAGTGTGTGTGTGTGTGTGTGTGTGTGTGTGTGTGTGTGTTGAAGGTCTTGGTTTTTGCTGACTTGATAAGGCTGTAATTAGTGTAAACAAGGACCGAGGCTTACAGTGAGCTGTGTGTGTGTGTGTGTGTGTGTGTGTGTGTGTGTGTGTGTGTGTGTGTGTGTGTGTCTCCTCCCCGCACATCCACGCTCACACATCAATCTTCTCCAATGATATAAATAAAAATAGACAAACAAATTCGCCCCCCGCAAGTTAATGCGGTGCATCTGAGTGGAAAGTAGACATTTTCACGCGTTGTGGAGATGAGGAGTGACTTTTAATAAAAACAGTAAGAAAAATATAAAAGTGTAAACGGTGCACCGGAGCTGAAGTGTGTGTTTTTAACATCACATCCATGCTGCTGATGGATGCGCAGTTGGTGGCTGGCTGGCTTTGAACCTGTGACCTCTTGCTTACAGTGCAGGCTCTCCAAACCACCACAGGCCGGTGTGTGATTTATTTTCTCCTCCCTCCTCCTCCTCCTCCTCCTCCTCTTCTTCCTCTCTCTGATCCGCAGTCTGTATTCACTCAATTAGAGATTTCTGAGGAGAAAAACAATCGATCTTCCATCTGCACAAGCCCCAGTTTAACAAATGAGATTCTTGTTTCATGCAGCTGATTTGGCGACAGTCTGTGGAGCTGCTGCTGCTGCTGCTGCTGCTGGAGGTGGAGGTGGATTAGGAGTAATAAGTTACTGTGCTGAAGAAGAGGACAGAGACTCAGCGGGCTCATCTGCGTCCTGAAACCAGCCGCAATAAAAAAAAAAGTGGGGACAAACTTCAGCGTGGAAACGCATCAGCTCCGCCGCGTCAGCTCCGCCGCCTGTGCGCGCAGGGAGGCGGCAACGCACCGCGTCCAGTGCAACACCAGGACTCCCTCTTCATTAACCCCTTCTGTTTTACACCATTTCGAATATTAATCAACTCGAGAACAGTAAATTATATTTATTCACATCAGTTAAGCTTAAATTAGATCATTTAACCTATAAAAATAAAAGCACCGCAGTGTTGAGCCAAAATGGCCTCCATCAGCGCTACATTAAATCTGTATATAAACTACTGTATTATTACTGCTGATGCATTAACATTGTGGCTGGCTGCAGAGCTTTATATTTATCTGCATGTTCATGATAAAAACTACAATATTTAGTAAATAAATATCTAAATTGTGGAATAAAAATACAATGTTTTAGGTATTGGACCAAATGTACTTAGTTACAGCTGATCTGTGTGTTATATCTTCTCATTATTAGATTGGAAATAGCAGCTATAGCTTGCTCTGAGGTTATATACAGGCCAATTCATTCATTTGGTGCTAATTTATGGATGTCTGTGGTCAGTTTTTCCTGATAATTCACAGCAGATAAATCAGGTTTGTTTGAGAAATGAGTACAGCGAGCGTGTTACTGCAAATTAATAGCAAAGAAGCCCCAATATGATGGTGGAAAGTGAGCGTATTAAAGTAGAATGTTGAGGTATTTGCACTTTATGTCTACGCTTAGTGCCATTTTACACTTCAAGTCCATTAAACAGATCAGAGAGAATATAGTGGTTTTTACTCCACGACATTCATCTGACACTGGAGACCTTTTTGAGGCCAAGAAAAGCAAAAACAGATGATCAGCTCATAAAATATGATGTATTTAGTAGTTAAAATGTTCTCCAAAATATTGAAATGCTGCTTCAGGTCATAAAAAATCCAAATAAAAATGCTTTTATTTTGATATTTCAGGTAAATCCAGCTGATAATCTTGTACTTCTATAAAATCTTTGAATGCAGGAGTATCTGACTACTTGTTCTCCAGTACAGGATGTGAATACTTCTTGTTCTCCAGCCTCTCCATGCTCAGAGCAGTCAGCAGCCTCCACACGAGGTCCTCCGGTCACACAAACCCAGATGCAGCGCCCCGCCGCCGCATCTCATGCCTCAATTAGCGCCGCTGCCCTCTGTACGGACTCGATTAGGCCGTGATTTATCCGAAAGAAATATAATTATACCTCCAAATAAAATAATCAGCATTGAAGAGCGATTTCCTTAACGAGATGGAGCGGGGTAGATGCCACGGAGTAGCAGCGCCTCATTAGGGCGGTAATGAGACTTTGGGGGTGATCCCGATAATTATCGAAATCTGTAAAATAAGGATCAAGTCAAATGTAACCTTAATTTGTCTGGCAATTGAGTTCATTTATTAGTATGACTATTTAGGAAGGACTCTCTCAGCCTTAATGCAAGGTGTCGTTATTTTAGGCCATTTGGATAATAGATGTAAGTGCTGCAGGGACAGCAGACAGGCCCGGCGTGTCATTCACGGCCATAAACCGACATCTGTCACTTGACTGACAGGGTTTCCCAGAGTGCTCCTGTCTTCTATTGGAGACGTATCAAGACACAACTCATGTCACCGCTCTTAACGGGAACAACAGGAGGTGAATACACTGTGCAATTAAGTCAATCAGATAGGATTAGTGCTGAAACCATCAGTTTATTAATCAATTAGTCGATGGAAAGAAAATTACAATCCACATTTTTCTCTCTTAAATAAGTAAACATGCCAAACATGGTTAATTGCTGAAGTATTTACCAATACCAAATGTGATTATTTGCAGCTTTTCAGCTGTTTTGCATCATTAAAGTTGAATATATTCGAGAACTGAGTGTTTTTACAAACCTTTAACGATCAATCCAAAAGAAAATGCAAATAATTGCTAACTGCAGGTCTGGTTAGTATTCTGGGACGCGTCACAATCGAAGAATTAGAGGCAATAAAAGCTCCTGCGGGATTAATTAACTCATGTACATACAAAAAAGAAAAAAAAAAAAAGAAATGCAAAATTAATTTTTAAAAACGGTTACTTCATAAAACACTGGAGCGCCTCAAACATCTGCTGTTTCTTTTTTTGTTTGTTTGTTCCAGTGCAAAGGCTTCAAATCAATCCAGTGGTTGGCCCAAGCCATTAACAGTCATGGTTAGAATTGTGGAAAAGACAACAGACAAGTGTGTGTGTGTGTGTGTGTGTTTGATCATGTCCAGGCTGTGTATTAGTGTGACGGATAAAATCTTCCACTGCTCTACTGTAATCAAACCCAATGTTTTTATCGTCTTCTCGTGGGATTTTGCACACACACACACGGGAGAGAGGCGTGATCGAAATGTGTGTGGCACGTTAACAGTGAACAGTAGAAATAATTACATCAAGAGAAACAAGAAAGACTTTGAATGGGTTCAGTTCGCCTCCGCGATTTGTAAAAAAAAAAACAAAAAACGGAGGAGGCCTGACGAAAAAAGAAAAAGGAATGGACGTTTAAAGTGAGCGTCTCTCACAGTGAGAACAGAAACAGATCAGAAATCATCCTTCAAGCTTCACCGAGTCCAACGTGTTTCTAGCCTCTTTGTACTCCTCTGATTCGGCCAGATCCTCCTCTGTTTCCTGGAAAGACACAAACACACACACAAACACACACACGTTTTCAACTTTTAGTGTCTCTTTCTGTGTAAAATGTTTGCAGGATAAAGCGTCACATCATCAGGATCTAAATTTAGCAGTCAGAGGTTAGGGGAGGAGCGAGGGGATAACGTGACAGTACGGCGTCCATGTCCTTTAATCAAAGTGTGCACGCGAGTTCCCGTGGTGGTCACCGCGGTGACAGCGCCGCTAATGAACGGTGATGAGCGCGTGCGTATGCGCATGTTCCGTCTGAAGGTGGGAAGACGGCAGGATGAGTGATGTTGGAAGTGGGGACATGTTGCTAATTTCAGGTTAGCTCCCCGTGCCTCTCTCTCACAACACCAGCTGCCCGCTTGTTGCTCTGCGTTAATTGAGATGAC
The DNA here is from genome assembly GCA_028641955.1 of Protonibea diacanthus. Taxonomy (NCBI): domain Eukaryota; kingdom Metazoa; phylum Chordata; class Actinopteri; family Sciaenidae; genus Protonibea; species Protonibea diacanthus. The sequence continues at coordinate 2,854,459 of CM053991.1, forward strand.
CCCGAGACATGCATGCTTATGTTTGCTTCTCACCATATCAACTTAAGTCCTGGAGGACACACACTGCGGCTGTGCGGACAGACCAAGATATGGCTAATTGTTAAAATACACGTTGTGGTCTGTGGCCGAGAAGAAGCTTCTGTTTTATTTGATTCAGCGCTGAGATTCTGCTCAACGCATCAACAACCTGTGTTCAGATAAAAGCTAATGTTCTGCAATTAGGGCTGCAACTGAGGATGTTTTTATTAACGAATAATCCTTCGATCGTCAGAAAATGGTGAAAAATGTTGATCAAAGTCAAAGGTGACGTCTCGTTTTGTCCAGATATTCAGTTTACCGTCTGCGGACGAACGAAACCAGAAAATCTTCACATTTGAAGGCACAAATTTTCACATCACAGTTCGCCAGATGAAATAAAATCTTGAGCCTGAATTAATGAATAAATTGTTTTCATTGAGTCAAATAACTGTGATGTGAAAGAGGCTGGTTTTAGAGACAGTTTTTACAGTTTTTATTCCAACAACTCTGCAGCTCTACGGAGCATTTTATTCTAGCTTTAGACTTTAAAAAAATAGAGCCCCACTGATGTATAATATCATCAATGATATATAATACACAATAAAGTTTATTGTTAAACTAAAAATAAGAGATATGCATTTCCATTACATGTCTTTGTCAAGTGGTTGATTGAAATATCAACCAATATCAATATTTTTGTGTTATTATTGTTAACTGTTTATTTCCTAATATGGTAATCGTGCTAAAAGTCCTAGTCTAAAAAGGACATTGTTTGCTAACGCGTTAGCCGTAACAACTTTAAAAAAAAAACAATATAATGCTTGTTTTAATATCTCCTGATCCATCTACGACCTTTTACTTTTTATATGTGACGTTAGCAGCCAGAGTTTTTCTTACATGCGTAAAAGAAGAGGGCGAGGCGTCGGAGAGTATTCATTTGGTTGCAATCTGCGACTTCACTGCTAGGTGGCACTAAATCCTTCACACCGGACCTTTAATGTCTAAAAGGTTGCTGCTGTCTGTGCACTTCTGACTGGGAAATGTCTAACGGTGGCCACACTGAGACGGACAAAAGGGACTAAAAAGACTAATAGGTGACGGCAGAGAACCCCACACAAGCTGAGGTTTAGGATAATTCAATGTTTTTTTCTCACCATGTGTCCATAATTTCCTAAATATACAATTACACCACATCATTTCTCAACAAGACTATAAATTAGTCGCAGTAATAGCAGCTAAATTAAGAGTTTCATCCTGCTGTGAGATAACACAGTGAGCGTTACTTACTAATAACTGGAGCAGATCTGCGTGTGCTATGGCCAGACGGCGGTGGCAGTCTGGGATCATCATTCTGGACTCCTGCAACACCTCCATCTGAAAGCACACAGAGACCACATCGCCGTCTTCATTAACTGAACCGCCGCTCCTGTTTTCATTTTTCATTACACACACACACACGCACACACACACACAAAAAATACAAAACACATTATCGAGCATGTATCTTCCAAGTATGGATCGTTCATTTAAAACAGTCAGATACAGGCATATTCATTCGCTGTAGCCGTGTTACTCCTCACAGTAACACAGTGGAGGGTGTCCCACATACACTCTGCCGTGGTTAACATCTCCCAACAAGCCGGCGGTATGAAAAATGTTATTGAGTTATCGATTGGGCAGGGAGTTGGGCAGCAGGGGACCACCTCGATCTGACTGCACACCTGGATAAATGAAGAAACCCTGAGCCGAGGGCACTGTGATCAGGCGTAAAGAGGTATTACTACGCCTGGAGTGAAACTGTGTTAAAGCCTGGGGAACTTTCACAGCCGCGGCTAATGTGGAATTCCCCCAGCTGGCACCCTAAAGAGCAGAGAAGAGTTGGCTAACGCTGTCAGACACACTCACTCATGACAGATGCTTCCTCACCCAGCTCCGTGTCGAGCCGCGGAGTCAAAAACGCGGACGCGCGTTACACACGTGTACATTTCACGGCTGTGCACACAAACAGGCGCCCGGATGAGCTCATACGCAGGCGGGCGGGCTGGCAGGCTAACTGACACGCTGAAAGACGGCAGACAACTAGTCGAGTTGGTCGCCATCTAGATGTGACAAGGTGAGACGGACTAAGCAAAGGAGTGTTGGAACAGAGAAAAGTCACGGTGCCCTCCCAGTGCAGTGGAATGATCCCATCAGTGCTGGATAAAGACGACACTTACGGCGTATTGATTCCATTAAAATAAAAACCTCTAATCCATCCTGCCTCAGACCTCTCATCTCCAACCATAATCCATCTGGCCTCCCAATCTCCACATTTAACACCAGCCAAGCCTGCTGCTCAGCCCGAGCCGCCGCTCTATGAATGAACAAACAAAACAGAAAAAACACACACAGAATTTTAATGTTACCAGTAAACGTAATCACAAGCGGCGCCCGCTCCGCAGTTCGGCCCTTCATGGAAGATGGAAAAGTCAAATCCAAATGGACTGGGACCCCGCACTCGCAGCGTAGAGCCGTTACTGTCCACATACTGAACATTTTTCAGATCACACTAATGCCATTAAAAGTTAAAGAGACTCGGCCTGAAAGGTTTGTGTAAAACTACATTTTTATTGCTACCAAATGTTTCCTTCAGAGAAACTCCACGCTAAGAACCTTTTAATAAACACCGTCAGCTGTCTTCCATAGAAAATATGAACTACACCCTTCATCTACTGAAGGACACGGGTCAACAAAACGAGTCTACAGCCAGGCGAGAGGCTGTGAACATGCTAACATGAGGACGGATCACAGCCGAGGCTGATGGGAACATCGTTAGCTTTGCAGGTCACAAATCAAAGTGTTCAACTTTAACCTGAGGATGGAAAGTTAAGGAATAAATTTACTGTAATGAATTCCTGGAGTCTTAACGTAAATGTTTCTCTTGAATTTCTTTATGAATTCCTGGAGGAAACATCTTGGCGATTTTTGATCTAAGATTAGCAGCTCTGCGTTATTTGCTTCTCTCATCAGTACAGGTTGATTTGAGCTTGTACTGTATTTTAAGCTGAACAAAAACACACCTCAGGTTAGCTGATAAAGAACATTAGCTTGCTCTGTTTGTGCTTTCACGCTTTACAAAGGGTCTTATTTTCCATTACAAATATGAAACTTGCCGTTCTTCCCTTTAAACAGTGATATTTATGACTTTATGAGACATGCCTAAGTGCATACTAGTTCCCTGCTAGATCAGGACTACTTGTGTTCGTCTAACCTGCCACCGATACAAAGAGATTAGGTCTGATTGGATCTCTCCCTCTCGTGAATGAGTTTTTAATGAGTTATCATGTAGCTCCCATCATGAAAAATGTTTATAAGTCACAAAATCAACACTGAACGGAGACTGAAAGTTTGTGCAAAACTTCACGTCAATCCATCCAGTCATGGAGCAACAGATGAACCAACAAACTTGCTGCTATCACGGGCTAAACATGTATGAAATGGACACTGATTAATGCCTCAGTTCACCTTTTTGGCCTGAGTCTGTGTGTAATGAACTGTACACATGTATCTGTCCGTGTTAATTGATGACCTGCATTGCAGTTTCTCTCCACAAACAGATGAAGTGAAAGTTTAAGATGCTCTGAAGACATAAAGCAACGTGTGTGTGTGTGTGTGTGTGTGTGTGTGTGTGTGTGTGTGTGTGTGAAGCCTTTACTGCTCTCTCTGCACACACAGAAATGATGGAGGGCTGCAGGCGCGGTGACAGAACAAAAGAGGAGGTTAGGGACACTAAATTACCAGCATGTGTCAGTAATTATCAAACTCCTCTGAAGTAACATGATATAATTACATGTGCATCAAGCAAATTACAAAATCACTAATGATTCTTCTCTCAAAACCTAATTCTTCATTATCGCTGTTAACTGACCTCATTACGTGAATGAGGGGCCACTCAAATCACCGAGATAGAATTCACGTCCTGACGATGGGAGAGCAAAAAACCTTCAGAGATCAGCGGAGAAACTGACACTGATGGACGGTTAATGCAAAGACTTTCAAATTAAGACGTGTGACTGTTGCACAGTGTCACAGAGAGGTAAAAATAAGTCGCACGTACCTGTTTCTTGATGACATATTCATCTCCCGCCTCTGCTTTCAGGCGCTCGACCTTCTCCTCCTGCTGCTTCGCCTCAGTTTTGTACGAGATCTCCTCTTTCGCCAGCCTGCGGACGACATCGACGACGAGGACAGGAAGAGAGGAAAAGACAGGTCATAGTTAAAAGGCGGTGACACCGTGTTGTCCCATCAAACATTAAACATAAACGTGCAGCCTCCCAGGCAGATAATATAGGCCCGAAGCATGAAAAGGCGGGCCGCGATGGTCACCTTTTACAGATGAGGCCATCTATCCTCATTCACTCCCCCAGCGTTACTCTGACTGAGGGGACACAGTGAGATCATCTCCCGCAGGATGGGCAAGATACACACCTCAATAACAGCAGGCGAACACATCATTCCTCCTCAACGCTGCTACACGCAATGCCGGCGGAGATGAGCCTTAAATTACACTCTGATGTGAAATTATACTTGTCATATAGAGTACATTCTCATCTAAAGCAACACAGGACGGGATGCACATGCATATCTTAAAAATGTCCCCGAACATGAGAAAAATACTTCACGTAAACTGTTAATATGACGCTTATCTGCCACGACAAAGGTTTATATTTCTGGAATAAAGCTGCCTGATAGCTGCGTCACACACACACAGTTTGAATAATGATATAAATATTTACTTCCATGTGATTTTTTGGACGTTAAATACATGATAAATTCTTAGTGGAGCGGTATTTCAACAGGCAATAACGGTATTGGCCAAATGAGGCTGATTTCATACATGTGGATGATTCATTTGTTGAATCCATGTGAGTAAATTTATGTTAAAAGCAGAGGGTCGCCATCATTTCCAATCCGGTTCAAAGTTTTGAGTCCTGTACCTTTAAACCCCCCCCCCCAAACCTGCAGTGATGTCACAGTGTACTGACACACCCAGAGTACACTTCTACATCACTGCAGCAAACTCAGAAATTAAACTGCTGAGAGCTTTTAATGGCACTTTAAAAATCTAAAAAATAATTTCACTTTGTTTTTTATTCGTTTTTGTCACTGACAAACTAAAATCATTTAAACGTTTCTTACAAACTTCAAACTCTAACATTGCAAACAGTCTATTATCATTCCACTATTTCTATATATATTATTTACTAGTTTACCTACAGCGCTTCGTTAAGTGAAGAGGAGTCTTTTTTGGACAAAAAAATGTTTTAATGTCATAACGCACATTTGTCCAAAACAGAAAACGGGATCTATTTTGCCCATAAAAATTAACTGGATTGCTGTCTTAACTTCCTGTCCTTGTTAATTTTAGTGATTTGGGTTTACAGTAATTTCCTCTTAAAATCTGAAGAGTGGAAACTAAATTTGATTTAAAAAAAATAATCATTCTATGGCTTTTTCTCGTACACGGTGAAGCCCACAGGGAAGTGTGACACACAAAACTGTTACTGAAGCTGACGAGGTACAAAACTGTTACCGAAACAAATCTTAAGGAGCATGCTGTGAAGAGCCGCAGACTTTACACTTCAGATACCTGATTTATAACAGAAACAACCTACGTACAAGAGTTGTGCGACATATTTTAATTTTGAGACACATTTCATAAAAGGTATGGATGCTGCTACATATTGGGATACCTTTTAGAATAAAAATAATATTTTAATCTAATCAAGGGCTGCAATTAGCTACTATTTTTTTTTATCAATTAACCTGTCAATTATTCCTTCAATTACACAATTTATTGTTTTGGCACATTTCCCCGGCAGAGTTCATTGAAAACTATAAAATGTCGGAAAGTCATGAACGGTGAAAAAATGACCACAAACCAAGGTGACATTCGTCAAACTGCTTTTTGTTTTGTGCGTCCAACAATTCAAAAACGCAAAATTATTTAATGTACCGTCACATGAAACTATGACCAGAGCTTGTCTAGCCGAATAAACTGAATTAAATGACTAATTATCAAAGTGTTTGCAATTAATTATCTCGTATCGACTAATCAGTTATTCGACCAATCCTTTCAATCTGATCTCTAATATAATTTATCAGATTTTCAGAGCTTCACAGCTGCCTTTGTTCTTGTTTTCTTCCAAAATATTTAAGATTTACATCAAGAGAATTTCAATACTGAAGATTTGTTTAAATCAATGATTGATCGATGCCGTTCAACAAACATTTAATCATTGATTTTTCTGCTATAATTTAAATAAATCGGTGTCAGAATTTATCCAGCTTCAAACGTCGAGTACTTCAACCTTTAACTTAACTTTTTCCCACGGTGAGTAAACAGGCAGCAGACAAATACAAAACCTTCTGCTGTCCTTTTAAACGTCTCATGCCTTCAGGCCAACTTATCACTGTGCTTATCTGACTCCATTTATCGCCTCCAGCACACACACACACACACACATACACACACGCACACACACTACTAGTCCCTTTTAGAGATTAATTGATCATCAATTTAGTCCCTAATTTGGACCAAGTCAGGTGGTAAATGGGCCTCTTTTCCTTGATTGTTAGTGAAAATGGGCTTGAGTACATTGATAAATTTTGATTATTTATCAATTACGGGCCAAATGGAACTAAATCTATTAAACAGATTCTGACCCTGATTGGCATAATGGAGTTTGAAAATATCGCTATTGATAATGATTCCTCAACTAATAGTCTTTTTCCGGCTGTGCCCGCTTGTCGGAATGACAACACAAATTTAATTTTTCATAAAATCAGCTGTGTGTGCGTAAGTGAGTGATCCTTCATTAATCAGTCACATTACTGGAGACCCCTTCCCTCCGTGTTGCACTGCTCCTTGCTTAGCCAAGGAAACCAACAGCACTCTGTCATATTTTACATCAATTACCACTCATTCTAATACGGTTCCATCAAGAAGCTTTTTAAACAGGCGCCGTATGCAATAGCAGCTCCTGCCACGCCGCCTTCTCGCGCGCCTGATGCAGAGTGAGTGATGTCACCTGTTTAGAGTCTAAGAAGGTGGCAAAGAGAGGAGAAAAAGATGGAGGAAGGAAAAGGCTGGAATCATTTGAATAAAACTGAAGGACAGTCTAATAACAAAATGTCCATTCCTCCCCCTCCTTCCAGTCCTGATGTTAATTTCTTATTTCTCCCAGACTTGGAACGCTGTGTGAATGAGGGGTGGGGTCGTGGCTGGTTTTAAATAGACCTGCCACCTCAGGCTTAATGGAAAAGGCAGCTCTCTGGAAAATAGAAAAAAAGGGAATTAGAGCCAGCCCGACACACACATTCGGCCGCCCGTCGCCTCCTCCGGCACTGTATTTTTGAGCCACGGTGTAGTCTGTGCTGGGACCGGAATGACAAAGGCAAATTACTGTTGTCATTTTATTAAGGGCATCCGCCTCGCTAGGGCAGAAAAGGCACTGACTGGAATGTGCAAAAGCCACTGGAAATAGGCCTGGCTAAAAGAGCAGGCAGGTTTCCTCTAAACTCCAATATATATATAAAAGGGTGGAGGTGGTGGAGGAGGAGGAGGAGGAGGAGGAGGGAGTAAGAAAGGCCAAAAGAGGGGAGAAGAAGGAGAGATGGAGGAGAAAGGGGATGAATGAGAGGGACACAGGATTATGAAGAGACAGCGAGCAGTGACAGTCTGTACGTTTAAACCTAACAGCTTGATTAAGGGTTCATGTCACGGCGGTACTTTTGGCCCAGAGTGGGAGAGACGTAATATCTCCAGCCTTATGTTCATATACTCGACCTCAAAAACATCAGCACAGTTAGGGACGGTGCTGCTCGATGAAGTACACCTTTTGTACCGCGTGTGCTCTTATGGGAAATCCAGCCACCATCATTACCACCTCAGGGAGCCTGTTAGTAATCTGACCCTCATCAAAACACAATCGATAGCACATTACACTATCGCCATTGACAGGAGGGAATTAGAGGTCCGCCTGATCGACGAGACTCCCGGTCCATCACACAGACTACTACGCCGAGTCCATTATCCCGCCACACATCACAGTATCTACTGTATTTTCTATTTCAGCACGGTGAATCCGGCTATTGTACAAATTTAGACACGGATGCCGGCCCTATTAATAGCCTGTCTCAAACTGGATGATCAGCTACATCACAGAGCCGATGTTTGGTCCCATATCGAATCTGTCATGCACAAAATAAAAACGCATTTATGGAGGGTGCAGGTTTGGAATTTCTTTTCATTATTATTTGGTACTGTGAGAGACCGAGATTTACCAGCTAGAAAAGTCCAGTGAGTGAATATATTGAGACAGAATAGTTTACACGAGGCTTTGGCAACATTTTTCTTCGTAAGTCTTCGTTCTCAGACATCTTGTGGCTGCAGACTGATGACATTTTCTGTTTGCATCAATGTCAGAAATATTCAGTCTCTGGATTCCTGGAGGTGAATCACATGCGTCTTTTATTTCATCGACAGCTGGAGGAAAGAGTCAACTAACTGATCAGTTGATTGACAGAAGATTAATCTGCAATTATTGTCACGACTGACTGAGTCGTTAACTCGTTTAAACATCACTTTTTAACCAAAACCGCCAGAAATTCACCAATCTCAGCTTCTCATTTAAACAGCCCATTTGCTGGTTTCTTCATCCTCTTCATGGTTTTCTAAAGCCTCCTGAAACAAACTGTTTACCAGCACCACTCAACAACTCCTGCTCTATAATACTAAACTCACCATCTGTTGGACAAAACGCAATTTGGAGACGTCTCTTTGGGCTCTGGGAGTAATGAAAATGCAGTCCTGATCACGTCACAGCTAATTTTAATGTCAGATACAAGTGTTGGATGGATGATAGATGATAGATGGGATCAAGGACAAAACAGCAGCCTCACTTTGAGCTGTTGAGGCCACAGTATTCATCGCAGGATGACTGTATTGCATTACATCACCTGATAGGTGTAAGCTTACCAACAGCCCAAATTTACCTCAACTCTGTGCAGTCATTTAATATCAGAACGGCCTTTTTAGTTTGCCTCTGATAATTCCAAATATGACTCTATAGCTTGTTTATCTTGAGGAGAGTCTAATTTTAACACAATATAACAAACCTGAAGACACATGCTGACATGTTTCTGTCTGTAGCGGCAACTTTCCGCGTCCACGTTATAAGTTTCATGATGTTTATTAACCAAAACCATAACAACAAACTTAAATCAGCTTAACGACGAACTGAACTATACCATATGAAATGAGATAAGTGCTAAGATGATAATAAGAAGTGAACCGTGATAATAAATAGTGACACAGTCAACAGAAAACTCCTGTCGCCTTCTTGGTCCCAAAAATCACAGCACCAAGCACACGGGTAACAAATAAGGTACAACATCGACCACACCCGAACCAAACGCAAACTATATACACACATTTTGGCTCCTACACTCACCAAAACACACAAAACATAGTGTATAATACTCTGTGTCCTTATAAACCTGCTGCAGATGTGACCTGCAACACAGATCAAGTCTTAAAGAAGTGATAAATATGTATAAATATGACATGCCTTGTCACATCTGTGCTTAACACAACATGACATGAAATACTTCAGTTACTACAAGTCAATGAAGGATTCTTATGATGTGCTTAGTCATGGTAAAACATGCAGGCCTGATATGCAGGTGATGACTTGCTTTAACAGTAGCTGCAGCCTGCATGATGGAGACTGTAACAAACATGACTGTGCAGGTATTTCCACCATCGTCACAAATGACCACCATCAGTCCAGAGAGTGCTGATATAACAGTGCAGAGCAGCTTAGCATTAGTTTATGTAACATTAGCCGAGATAATTATGGTAGTTTTCAGTGTGAGCGTCTGTGCGGCTAACTGTGTTTAATCCACGTGTACAACCAGTTTAATACATAAAATAAAAACACTATTTAACACCTTGGTTGTGAGTCTTCCAGCAAGCAGCCACATGACGGTTAGAAACCGTTCATAGCAACGTTAGCTAACAAGCTAACAGCTAGCATCATTCGACACACTAAATACGTTATTTTTGTTTAATTTCACCGTTTTGAGCACCGAGGTGGGTGTGTTATCACAGAAGAGCTGTTATCTGTGTTAGCTGTCCGAATGAAATGCTGCCACCGCGAATATAAACAAAAGAAACCCGCGTTGCCATGCATTCGCTAGCTACAGGCCGCGCCAAATCACCGGAGTAAAGTTATAACCTTCCGCGGCAAACGTTCTTCCACGAGCGGGTGTGAGCTGAGTGCCGAGAGGGCCTAAGCTAAAAGCTAGTTAGCTCGCTACCCCTTAGCTTAACGTTTCTATTCTAAGCAGGTCGCTTGCCAGATTATCTCTAACTGAAGCAAGAAGTGGAATTTACCTCTTAACGATGCCGGTTTTAATCTTAATTTGCCGTATTCTCGGGTCTGCCATGGCTGCCGGTTCTGGTTGTAGCGTGCTGTGGCTAACTGTGCGAACAACGGTGGTGCAGGTGGAAGTCAGAGCTGACAAGCTGCTCGCAGAAAAATCGATCAGTCAGAGCGGATGATTATCGAGTGTTTGGATCACAGTGACAGGTCCACCTCAGGGAGAGAGAGCTCTGGTCCTTCAGGTGACATTTATCACATTTGTCCTGTAATTACATTTAGAAAATAAGTAATTCACCCAATAAGTCATGTGTTATCACAAAGTTATTCTTATACAGTGGTGAAATATTATTATAGATAGATAGATAGATAGATAGATAGATAGATAGATAGATAGATAGATGCTTTATTGATCCCAAAGGAAATTCAAGCATCCAAACATACATTAGAATTAACCTATACGATTAACCATACGTTAAAATTAACCTGAGATAGATTTAAATTTAAATATGTACAGAGAAATTAAAGATTTGCAGAGAAATTAAAGATTTGCAGAGGATTTAAATATGTATTAAAATGTGCAGAGGAGTTAAACTCTAAAAGTTGGGAAAAAAAAAATACTTTTTACTATTTTACTAATACTAATTAATTAAGAGATCTAAATGTACAAACCTGGAGGAGAAAGTGTCAAGAATCACAATTGATGAATTTAATGTAAAAGTAATTTTCTCTTTTATATTTCTTAAAATGAAATCCAAAAGTTTGAAAATGTGCAGAGGAGTTACCAGGTACTTTAATACATTTAATACAAAATAGCATAAATTATGATACATGATATATTATGATAACTGCTACCCAGCAGTACATTAAGTAGTTAAAAGTAGCCTCACCTTTACCAGCTTCAATAATAAAGTAATGCCTGCACAATGCCTCAATAATCATAACCCAGTTCTGCATAATGAGTACTTTTGTTGAGGGTACTTCAAGTATATTTTGGTGCTAATACTTTACATTTAGTTACATTTTGAATTGAGGAATTTTACTTGTAACAGAGTATTTCTACACTGTAGAGCTGTTACTTTTAAGATCTTCCATCTCTGACTGTTATTAACTATAATTTTCAAACTTTAAAATATATTCTAACATCTGTAGATGGCCATCATAATAAAGTTAATTAAGAGATCTAAATGTACAAACCTGGTGGGGAAAGTGTTAAGAATAACAATTTACAGTAGTCAATACAAAATGAATTTAATGTAAAAGTAATTTTCTCTTTCATATTTCTTAAAATGATATAACTATCACTCTGAGGATATTTTTAACCTTTCATTAAAACATTTTCAATGTTTCCTGGTGCCTGACAATCAATTTAATAAACTTAGAAATCAGTGATAGTATTTTTGATGCAACTAAGTGAATTAATTTTAGATTCAAAACAGATGTTTACTTTGTTAAATTACTTGATGGGAAAAATAAAGAGTTGCATTTTCTGTAAGTGATCGTTAATGTGCATCACAATGAATAACTGCTATTTCTGTTAATCTAATTTGAAACTATTTATTTGATTTGGAAGAGGTGGACATGGGGCACGGTGGCTCATGTGTCCCACATAATAATGTTGTAGGTTAAATGAAATATTTAATGTTGGCAGAAAATCAGTGTTAAAGAGTTTTGTTGTGGAGTCAGGGAGCAGATATGTTTTGTTGTTTTAACTTGGTAACACTTTTAACGCTTTTTAGCGCTTTTAACTGTTACTGGATTCAACTCATTTTCAGATGTTTTTTTCAGTGATATGAGTCTAATATTTAAATCTTTATAAAGCAAACAACTAAACTCAAAGTATGGGCCTGATTTTTACAGATTCTGCTGATCCTGTGAGTGACGTCCAGTGTGTAAGATTTAGGGGGCTAGTAATATATTCTGCATAACTATGTTTTCATTAGTGTATAATCACCTGAAAATAAGAATCATGTTTTTGATACATTAGAATAAAGCTTTTATATTGACGACAGCCATGGGTCTTCTTCTTTATAACTCTTAGTAATTCTTTATTTATTCATTTGCACTAATTTTGTATGTGCTGTCAACATCTTTATGCTAAGTGTGTGACCCAAACCAATGGAACCAACAGAGTTCAACCATAAAACGTGCATTTTATAAAGCTGTTGGTTTGTGTATGCTTATGTAGTCCAATGTAGGTTTATGTATGCTTGTGTAGTCTAATGTAGGTTTATGTATGCTTACGTAGTCTAATTTTAATTTTAGAAACTTTATTGATCACGTTGAACGTGAAATTACTTCTCCGCATTTAACTCGGGTGTTGGGGGGTATGGTGCCTTGCTCAAGGGCACCTTGGCTGTGGCAGTCAGAGCGGGAATCGAGCCGCCAATCTTGGGGTTATTGGACGACCATGGTCGTAAATGTAGGTCTATGTATGCTTGTGTAGCCTTGTTTTAAGTTTATTTATCTTTATGTAGCCCTATGTAAGTTTATGTAGTCTGGTGTAGGATTATGTATCTTTATGTAGCTCTGTGTAGTCTTTGTTGGTTCTGTGTAGCCCTAGTTTTTAGTTAGTGCAGCTTCTAGTTAACATTTTATTACATTTTATTATTATATGCTGTATATACTGTATACTACATATACTGTACAGGTATTTAACTATTTTTGCATTAACTTGACTTTTAACATTTAGTGTCAATAAGCCTTAAACGCTATATACAGACAAATATGTGACGCTCCGTGTAGGTTCTCTAAGCCTCAGAATAAGCCAATTTCTTTATTTACACAGTATATCACTTAAGCCAAACAATTGACATGGCTTATAAAGCTGTGTTACAAAGACAGCACATTCAATATCATTTGAATCTTTGTGCATCTGATATTGATTTGTGTGATCTATGAAAAAAGAATCAATTTCATAGTATTCTTCAAGGCTGCTTGTGTCAAAAAATATATATATATATTTATATATATTTTTTTTTATTACAATCCAGCCTTCAGTCTGCCAATATCATTAAAAGTTTATGTTACTCGACACAGTTGTGCACATAATGGTGTGCAGAACAGTGTGTTAACAAAACTTTAATGTCTTAATTGCTCATTACAACTGATCATAACAACAAAACCTGCAACTGATGAGCAGCAGATGTCAACGCACAAGGTGGACTAAAGGAAAACAGCCTCTGCTACACGTTCCACCTTTAATATACCTTTATAAATAAAGTCTATTCACAGATATGTCCATAAAAAGAAACTGTATTCAACGCGTCCATGCCATTATATTTAGTCATATACTTTGCAATATTATTGACATTAGCTGAATGTGTTTTTTCATCTGTTAGAATGAAAAATCTAATATCTCATCACTGTCAGAGTTGAGTGAAATTTGAAAGGAAATTCAATCTAGAAGTGCAAAAATGATAAACAGTGCACACAGTGGTGTAAATACACCAAAAATATGTGTAGCAAAGAATAAATATGATCACAGCAGCAGTTTGTTTAAAGTCAGCAATAAGGTGGTGCTGCTGATTCTTGTTATACAACTCCACTTTGTCTGTGGCTGTTTATTTGTCTTTAATATCCGCTCAAATGAAGTAAAAATGAAAATATACGCTGCACTGTACATTACTGTAATATTGTGAAATATCTCATTTGTGTGCAACAAAAACTATTTCCTGTGAACACATTCATTATTCAACCACAGGAACTGGAATAACTGTTTATTTATTTATTTAGATACAACATTATTATATTATCGAGGCACACTCATTAAGTGTCTGCTTATGTGATACTGGAGAATAACAAACACAAGTTCAATTTCACAATAGATGTAAACATGAACTCATCTTTATTACACACAATGAAGTGTTACAAATACACATTTTGAATGACTGGCAGGTAAATTATGTATTTAAGTGCATTCTAAAAAAGAAAACAGAAATGTATGGAAAATAACAAGTTTTTACGGTACTTTTCTGTTTTTTGTTTTAATTGTAATTATCTGTAAATTTACAGCCCAACTTATTTATACAGTATTTTCTCAGTTTTCTTAAATAACACACAAACTGATGTAAAATGACAATCATTAACTGTAATTAAACATTTAGCTGTTTGATCGTAATAATTGAGGGGAAATCTGTGTAATAACAGTGTTTCTCTGTAAAACCTGAAACTCGACATTTTTCTATTTTTATTAGAAAAAAATAGATAAAAAATAAAGATAAAACATCTTTTAAAGATACTTATATTTAAATGTAATTATGTATTGTAAAATTCAGACATTTTGCAGGACTTAGATATCACCATGAATATGATATATTTATATTTTTTAAGACATTTTTTCTTATACTTTCACTTAATATTTGTTATGCACTAATAACACCAAGTCAAATTCCTGATATACTTGGTAATAAACTTGATTCTGATTCTGATGAAGCTCCCCCAGTTAATTGTTTACATCAAGACAATTATTATTTTTTACTACATATTTCCTGACATTTGACGTTTAAACATGCAAATGAGGCATTCTCTAATGATAACTTTTCATAAAATCTTCAGATATAAACAGACAGCGTCAACAGCTAAATGTGGATTTTGGAAGTTTTCTTTCCACTAATGGAAGTAAAATAGCTGAAAATGTCAAAATTGACAAGTGCATGATCAAACAGTGTTTTCACCTGTCTGCAGTACTAGGAGTGTGTATTTGAACATCATGTATTGCTTCTTTCACTTAACTAAAAGACATGAACATTCCTCCTCTTGATGCAGATCCACAGTGAAGGCCACATTACAGAAACATGCAGTCACCAGGATTCCCTTTCCAATGCAAAATAATTCTAATGAGTTGTTATTAATTTATATTAAACCAAGACTAAATAGGTTAACACAAGAGGGTAGAAAGCGGTTCATTCTCTCTGCAAAGCGGAACGATCTAATGATGTTGGATTTGAGAATTGCCATGCATTAATGCGAGACATTATTTCAAAAATATATTACTCCAGCGAGAGAGAGATATGAGCTTATCTAATATATGTTTTTTCTCTCCAACTGTATGCATGAATAAAATATGGTGCAGGGCTTCTGTGCGTGTGTGTGTGTGTGTGTGTGTGTGTGTGTGTGTGTGTGTGTGTGTGTGTGTGCATTGATGTCTAGGCCTGCATGCATGGGAGCAGCAGCAGAGAAATCCTATATCGTGCAAAGCTCCTGTGATTGCATCTGAGAGGTGGGAAAACCCCGGGCTCTTTCCCCTGCAGCTTCATGGCCGTTGATTATTGGTATTTTCCGAGTTTTCCAAACTAATAAGTGGCACTATCAAGCATTTGGAAGCGCCGTGAGACTACAGACGGGCTGCTAGACTTAATTGATATTGAGCGAGGCACTGGTTAGGCGCGGACGGGGCCGCTGCTGGGTAATTTGCAGTTTAATCAGCGTTTGTAATGAGAGCCGCTGATTAGCGCGGGGTGGAAATAAAAGAGAGTTACAAGGAACGTCTGTCAGAGTCCGGTGATAATTCACGACTAATTGTAATGATTAGAGCAAACTGGATGACTTTGGAGTTTTCTAATGCGTTGCCATCGCCTGCGTGCGTGCTAGCGTGCACGTGCGCACTTGTAGTGCATATATGTGTTGTATGTGTGTGTGTGAGAGTGAAAGAGAGAGAGAGTGTGTGTGTGTGCAAGCTAGTTATATCCCTTTAAAAAAAAATCAAATATCAATTCACTTTGTCAATTTTCTCCGTCAGATGTAGCGTAAAGCATCTGTGCGCGCGGGTGTGCGTAATAACGCGTGTGCGCGCGAGCGTGAGAGAGAGAGAGAGAGAGAGAGAGAGAGAGAAAGAGTGAGAGAACAAGGCTGAATCACAGAGATTTGATTATCAAACAAAACAGCTAATTTATAACTGGGGAGGGAGAGAGGAGAGGAGGAGGAGGAAGATGGAGGAGGAAGATGGAGGGATGATGGAGGGATGGAGAGGGGGGGGGGGGGGGGGGGGGTCGTTGATGGACTCTGCAGCAGTGAGGGCGAGATGTATTCCTCGAGACGTGCCTCGGTCACTGCTGGAATAGCAAATGAGAAATTAGTGAGAAATGTGTGTATGAACGCCGTCGGTCAATTAGTGAGAGGCGAGAGGAAGAGAGAGGAGGGAGGAGGCGAGAAAATCAGCTGGTACTCTGAGAGTGTAGATTTGCCTGGAGACACACACACACACACAAACCCCCCTCAGCCTTCTGTCTCCCCCTCTATCAGAAGTTTTATGTGATTTCCTCTGAATTATAATAAAGTTGGGGGAAATAACATCTATGCTGCGATGACGACCAGAGAGAAGTGTTTTATTATTGGCTGTTTAACTGGCTGTATTTCCTGAATCCCGCATTAGAGGCTTTAATCACGGACCTTAAAGGGTCAGTTCACTCCAATAAATACTTACTGAGCTCCAGTGGTCTGCAGGTTTTGAGATATTCATCTCTCTTTTCCGATAAACAGATCACCCTGTGGTGATATTATTTATTTCTTTTACATAACTTTTTGGGTTATTTGGCAAAGTTTCACTTTAAAACTGTCACAGAGTTCAGACTCCTCATCCAACAGCTGAACCTGCTGAGAGTGAGACTCACAGTCCACGGCTCCTTTAATGTGTCTCCAGCTGAAGTCAGATTTATTTATTATTCTGCATCTTTTTATGTTTTTATAGCGCATCACAACAGAACGTATGATTTGTCTTTTACTGCCTGTGTTAATGTTTATGTTTGTTCTTTTTCTTTACTGTTTTCTTTTTGTGTTGTAATGTGGCTGTTCTGTATAAAAAGCCAACAAAAATATGTTTGTGTTGTGCAAAATAATGCGTGACGTTGAAAACTGCAGAGGACACGCGGCGCTTAATGACAGAGAAGTGTGAAAGGCGGCTACTGTACATCATAACAGTTAAGTACGATACCATATTTCAGTTTGTGTCAATAACCAAACATTAATATAAAAATAACATAACTCTGTGCTATTGTTGACCATGTTCACCCAGTGATGTTTAGTGTGTTAGTAGCTCTAATAAAACATGTTCACTGTTTGTTCCAGAGTAAGCAGAACATTTTATAATTTTTCATATTTCCCAGGTAACAATCTCTTTTTTAAAGGAGACCTGGCATAAAAACATTACAGACAACAATAAAAACAAGAAAACATCTAAGATAAACAATAAAATGATGAAATAATTTAAATACTTAAACACAGTGAGCAATACCAACTGATTGATTTAGCATTGTACCCATAAAAGTGTGGAGAAATCAGGCCTGCAGCAACCAGGCCGAACCAGACTCGTCCAAACAGAGACGAATAGAACGTTAAAAAAATAAGAATTAAAATCAGTGAATATATTGTGAATGTATTTTGGGTCCCTGGCAGCTTCATTACTTCATTAAATTGATAAAATTATGAGTCAGGCTCATGGCTGAGTTTGTGCTGACAAGAAGAAGACCGTGCATGTCGGGTAAGAACAGTTTTTAAAGGTGCTTAAAGTCAGTAAAACAAACATGGACATTATAAAAGTCTTTCTCTATTTTTACTGTCTCATTTCCTCTTGGTGCCCCCTTCTTCTCGGGGACCCTGTTGGCTCCTGGACCCCTCTTTGGGATCCACCACTGTCTAACAAAACCCCTATTAAAATGCATAAGGCCTCCCTGGGCGGCAGCAGCAGCAGCGGTGGCAGCACGGATGACCTGTTTGGTATCAGGTGTGATGTGCCACTAAAGTGACCTTCTCCATCTGATCCTCCTGGTCGGCTACACAGGGAGCCGGAGCCGGACGGGGCCGGCAGGAGCCCCGCCGATCGATTCTCCAGCGAGAGGTTATCTATACGTGGTATTTTAATGTCACGGAGTCAGGCCAAATTGATAGTGATAAATATTTGCCGGAAGATTAGGTGAGGGGAGTGTGTCGAGGGCGCTCTATCTCAGACCTGTAACCCCGGCAGAGCTGTTCCTCTCTGTGTCGGATTAGCCCCATCCATCCAGTGTCAATGGCTGTCTTGTTGAGAAAATCAGTGAGTAAACACGGCTGACAGAGAGAGAGAGGAGCGTGTGTGTGTATGTGTGTGTGTGTTAGGTGGTGGATAGGCGGCTGATTACTCATACAAATAGACTCCAAACTCCGCCTGGTCCCTCCAGAAATGTGTTTTCCCTCTGTTCACCTCCTCTCCTCTCCTTTTCCTCTCCAATATTTACTCCCCCCTGCTGTCTCCAAGGATCACCCCCCCCCCCAGCTCTGTCCTGCTGTTCCCACTTTGTCCCCCATCAATCACCGCGGCATTGTGTCCTGGATGTTATATAGAGTGACTTAATATCCCCTTCTTCATCTCTATTCACTCCCAAAACCGTTCTCCACGAGGGGCCGACGCCGCGGCCGTGAGTGTTTCTTGAAGAGGGTGATGTGGAAGTTTGAAAAACACAAGAAACAAAAAAAATACATTTTAACTGTAACAGGAACCAGCAGACAAAGTGTTCGCTAGTTTACGTGTAATTTAATGAATTTACTCTAAATGTCTAAAATGAAATGGGTAACGCAGAGGTACTCGTGAGGGCTGCTGGGTATTTATCCAGAAATGTCGCTGTGCAAATAAAATAACTTCAAAATCCTCCAATTGTATCAGGAAATCAGGAAATTTGCTGAGAATTAGACGAGAAAAAGACGAGAGCACTCATGTCTGTATGATAAATATGAAGCTAGAACCAGGAGACTGTTAGCTTAGCTTAGCATAAAGACTGGAAGCAAGGGGAAACAGCTAGCCTGGCTATGTCCAAAGGTACTCTCTGGTTTTGGAAGTCTTAGACGTACCTCCAGACAGGCTAGCTGTTTCCACCTGCTTCCAGTCTTTATGCTAAGCTAAGCTAACTCTCGCCAAGGCTGCAGCCTCGTATTTAATGACAACACTGCCCTCAAGAAGCACTAGCACATAGTGCTGAGAGGTAGACGGGCTGGATTGGAGGCATACTAGTGACAGGTTTGCATCCAGACTCCCATTACATATATTTAAACTAATTTATGATATTTATATAACCATAATCAAGTGCTGCTTGTGCATAAACATAACCATAAACAGTTTAATAAAGCTGCAGACACAACAAGTGCATACTGTATTACATGATGAGATGTTTTTGTAGAAAACAAATGAGACAGATGTTGATATATACTTTACACAACACTCTTTCATTATGTTAATACAGAAAACACGATCCAGTCAGCGTTATATCGTTCAAAACATCACTTCCAGGATACAACGGACAGACGTGATAATCTCCTGCAGGAGTGCAAATTGCCAAAAAAAATATGCAATTCTTTTTATGAGCCCTTTCAAACGTGGCGAGAGGAATAACTAAAGCAGGAAATAACAACAAAGGCTAAAAGACTAAAAGTTAGTCAGTAAATAAACTCATTTTAGTCTCAACATAAATAGAAATCATCATTCAATTTGCGCTGAGGTTGTTCGCTGCTTAACTTTGCATCAGAAATATTCTAACCAGGAAATTAACTTTCATGTCATCCACTGATTGAGGAAAACTTAATCTCTCTACAGCAGCTTAAAAAAAAAAAAAAACTCCTCCTCCAGTGGTTGAATTCACTGGAATAGTCTTTTAGCCTTTTTGCCCTCTGCGAAAAAATGAAGACATCACTTCTCCAACGCCGTCCCCGTATTTTATGAAGGGTCCCTGACAAATAGGGCCTCCCTGCTACGCTTGGGTGGCCACCTTCATTCCGCACTTGGCTTGTTTACATAGCACCAGGACCATTTCCACGGATTAAACAAATCACTGCCCGAGGGGGACATCCATAATCCGCTAACGGGTCACCAGCAAGACAGTTATAAATGCCTGTGTCTTGTATTAGGGGTAGAATAGATGTCCGTGTCCAAAGATGACCTTCCCTGAATGCAGCACCCGCCGCTCCCTGCAGTTTATTATAGGACGGGGAGAAAAAGGAAGGAAAAAAAAGGCTTTGTCACAAAGATGTTTTATTGTATTGTTATTAAATGGCTCATTTTAACCCAAAAAAATAGGGTGTTTCCGTTACCGAAGGAGAAGGAGGGAGGCTCGGCGATGAGAGCCCATCACCTTTTATCAGCTTCTATCACTCCCTGAAAGACTTTGTGACACCTCCAGTAATAGTGGGAGACATTTTCCCCCACAGACAGAAAAGGCCAGTGAAGGAGATCAGTAAAATATTGTGTGGATCTCGGACCAATTTACTTCATCATTCCACATTACAGCCTTATGAATTGTTCAAATTTGATAACAAGCACTCAATTCACTTTATTATGTAAGTTAATTTAGACTTTGCACGGGGAAAAAAAAAAGTTGCAGTGGCATTCGGTGGATCCTTGAATAAAATGTAATTTGTGTGAGAATTTGTTGTATCTGTCACAAATATTCACAATTAGCGGCGGTAATTATTTGATAGTTTCTGCAATTATGGCTTAAACGGTTAAATTTGGAACTGTGTGGAAGCCTAATTGGCCTAAATGCGATATTTTGCATATTTGCATAATGAGGAAATTGGTAGAAAATTGTGTTCATTCATTTGTGAAAAATCCTATGAATTTTATGAATTTGAAAGGTCTGTTCCTGCAGTCTGTGACTTTGCCGGCTGTTCCCCCGAGGAGGCCCGGTGGAAAGTGGGGCACAGGCGGAGCGCCAAATGAGGGGAGGGTTGGAAGAGGAAGGGAAAGGTGCAAAGGTTTTCACACAACTTTATGTTTGTCGTCTGGCACCGGCGAGGATTCAAGTTAGAGTGTGAGTGGGTTTTTTTTTTATAGTAACAAAAAAGTGTTGTCAGATGTTATTGAAGGATGCACAGACGCCAATTAAAGTCCACGTCGTTATGACTAAGAGGTTAGTGAGAAACGCTGGTTGATGTGTGACACACATCACTTTAGAGTTTTCCTCTCAACTAAATACGAAACATTTAATTTCACAGCTTTAATTAGCTTAATACGTGCAAGCAAAGATCAGGTAACTTGGGGCAACTTTCCAGGTTGTTTACTGAGTGCAGGTATTTGTTGCTTTCTGAATAATTAGAGCTATTCTTTGATCTGGGCTTGTTCTGTCTTTATATTCAAAGGATTAAACTAAATACTAGTTTTCTTAACGGTGAATTGATCCTACTAACAAATGTTGCACGTGTCCGTGTCACGGAGCTCCATTGTTGTCCAAAAACTATTAAAAACACATCAGCGAGCCACACTGTTGCGTTGGCTGTCACGTTCCTCCACCAAATATGGATTCATCCACCGCTGGAAATAGTTCCCCAACAAACGCTCAGTTTGCTCCAGTCTGAGTAATTTTTGGTAAAAACCTACAGTGACCAGCTGATTTAGGAAACTACTAAGCTTTTTTTTTTTTTTTTAATTCAACTATATTTTTGTGAGAAGGTTTTTTGTCTTCAGTAGAATGGATTTGGAGCCAGCGTAGGGAAGTACGAAAAGATTGCAAGATTGGTTTTGATCTTTTGATGGGATTTGTTGACGATTACATTCATCCATTTCATCAACAAGGAAAAAAAAACATTTTTATCAGCGTTTTTAATGTTATAACTCACCTTTTTAACTCAGTATTGAAGGTTATATAACAACGTTAATGTAATATGTGAGTACGATTATGTAACATCAACATTTTTCCTCATTAGATTAGATTAGAAATACTTTATTAATCCCAAACTGGGAAATTGCATCGCAGCAACAGCATTAGTATAAGTATAAGTATAATAATATAATATAATAATAAAATAATAAGTTCTGACACATGATAACATTCAGTTGTAGCCTTCCATCTTAACGTTTTATTGTCAGTCGACAACTTTAAGTTGATCATTAAACTCAAAGTTATTCTGTATACACTGTTTAAGAGCGGTAACATCTGTACATCATTATCCCTGCGACACACATCTTTATTATAGCCTATGAAGCACAATGAGACTTGGTGATGAGCATCAGGTCAGCTGCAAAACAAATCTAATTAGGTTTCAATACCAGTTTTAGTCATAACAGGTGTTACTAACAGCCATTATCACACTCTTAAAGGTCCAGTGTGTGTGATTTAGTGCCACCTAGCAGCGAAGTTGCAAACTGCAACCAAATGAATACTCTTCCACGCCTGTAGGAAAAACCGTGGCTGCGAAATTCACATAAAAAGCAAAATGTCACGTATAGATCAGCGTTTGGTTTGTCTGTTCTGGGCTACCGTAGAAAAACAGCAGTTCAACATGGCGGACTCTGTGGATTCTTATGTTCAGGTTATTGTCCACTCATCAAAGCAGACTAATGAATGTTACACACCGGACCTTTAACATGGTGCTGATTTGGCTGCCTTTCACTCACATTAAGTCGTCGCCTCACTGCTTTCCTCCTCAGCAGTCATTTGTAGCTGTTGAAATTTGTTTGGAGGCTCTTTGTTGGAAAAGTTGGTTCGTAACGAGTGAAACGTCACGTGGCCTCGATAAAAACGTACCTGCAAACAGACACGAGCACATTTGAAGTTTCTTCTTACAGGACTTTACATTAGGTCTTTACATTATTACAACTGTCTCTCAGTATCACAGTCATTTATAATCTGTTTAGCCTCCACTTAGATTTAATGAGTACATTAATAAACTTGTTTCTGCTCACACCCACATTACAGTTTAATAAACCATTTACTAATTGCTCATATACTGATTATAAACGTTAAATCTGGGCTGGTTGCAGTGAAGCGCTCCGGCTCCTCTGCAGCATCTTCAGACGCCTCGCTGACTGTTATCTGGCCTCTCTGTTGATATAAACATAAACGAGCCCCCTCAAAACTCAGACTGCATTATTTTCACCTTAATGAGAATCTGGTTGTTTATGTTTTGTGTTTTGAGGATCATCCACATTAATTAGAATTTGACAGATCCAATTAAAACTGTAGGCCCATAATGACGTGATGGGGTTGCCACCGGGGGAGCAGCCTCAAAACAAACAGCACTAGTTTAATGTAAAGGTTGAGGGGCCGGATCACAGAGCCTTGAAGAGGAGGCAGGAGCGTGTGTGTGTGAGTGTGTGAGTGTGTGTGTGTGTGTGAGCGGGCCTATTTTCCCGTATAGTCGCTCTTCTCTGCCATTCCCCAGAACCTCATAAAGCTCATAGACAATAATGATCCTGCCATAGACTGTAATGATCCCGCCATTTCATGGGGTATTACACTATAATGATGATAGTCCTCGACATTTGCATCCCATCCAAGCCTTTAGCTGCCGAGCTGCACCTCCATCTTTACCTGGCACGGGTAATTTATAGAGCAAAGGCGTGAATAAGCCGCTCTGGAATAATACAAGCCGCACTTAGAGTCAACCGCGGAGATTTATTACACGAGCGTAAACCCAAAAGGCAAATAGAAACGGCCTGCTCGTGTGTGTGTGTGTGTGTGTGTGTGTGTGTGTGTGTGTGTTTGTGGTCGGTGTTCAAGAATGAAGACATCCATGACAACTCGCCAATGACAGCACATAAAGGATGATGGGGAGGTGGGTGTGAGACCTGGGGAGGGTGGGAGGGTGGGAATGTGGGTGTGGTTGAATCATAAAAATATTTGTCCACACACACACACACACACACACACACACACACACACACACATAAAGGAGAACTCCACCATAAATATGTTCTTTGCCCCGAGAAATTCTTCTCCACTGTTCTTTACAAACAAAGAGACACGTGCAACACAAAGACGACACACACTCGCACAATCACTGGAAGGAGGAGGAGGGGGTGAAAAAACAACAACCCTGTGCGTATTTTACTCTGAGAGTTAATGGGAATAAAATACCTTGGTGGATGAGTGCAGATGTGTTTGATACAAATAGTCATTTTCCTATTTGCTGCCTCATTGAGCATGATGAATGATGGGAGTCAGGGAGGCGGCGTGATGAATGGCAGCACCTTGGCTCCATTGCATGCCCTATTGATTCTCCTTCTTTATTACTCCTACAACCCAGCTGGCTGCTCCTGCCCTCCCTACACTCTCTCCTCTCCACTAAAGGGGTGGTGGTGTGGGGGTGAGGTAGAGGAGGGAGTGAGGGTGGAGGAGGGAGGGAGGGGAGGGGTCTTCTTCCTACTGTACCTCTTACAGGAAGAGTGTGTGTGTGTGTGTGTAAACATGCAAGTGAACAAGCATAATGTGTATGCGTGCTCGCGGGCTGCTGGGAGTTCATGGATAAAGGAGGGAAAAATGAGTTTTCTGATTAGCGGATTAGAGGCCAGCAGTCTCTAATAGGGACTTGTTCTGGAGCTGCTTAGTTAGAAGGAGCTCTCAGATGACAATGAGGCGGACAGCGAGCGGAAGCAACACAAGAAAGAAATCTGACAGGGGCTTTAAAAGTGCGAATCGAGGGAATGGAAAGGGGACGCGGGCAAGGACTTTCCACAGATTATGATCATCCACGTGGAAGCAGTCAGGCGAGAAGAAGATGCATCATAAAGAACTTTTTTTTCCAAAGTGTGATGTTCATCCAGCGCATATTGTTCTTCATCTATAAGGAAAGCTGGTCTTTTAACGTTTGGTAGAAATCTAATCATCTATCTATAACATCTCCTCCGACTGTATAAAAAAGGAAGGAAGAGGAAAGAGCAGTGGTGGAGGAAGCAATAATACCAAACTGCAGAAAGACTTTGTTTATTTTCACATGGCAGGAATGGAATATAATATGCATAAACATGTTTTCATCATCTGAAAATAAGAATCATTTCACAGTTTCTTCTTTAGGTTAGGAAGGAGAAGGTGAAGCGAGGGGTTGCAATCAACAACTACACCGCTAGATGCCACTAAATCCCACACACAGGTCCTGTAAAGTATTAAAATAACACTATTATATATCATAACATTAAATTATAATGACTTGTGCATTAATGTAAAAGCAGGACTAATGATTATTTTCATTCTGGATGATTATTTCCGCCTTTAACTGACTGATTATGATGATATGGTGATGAATGTCGTTTATTATCCAAAGACTGAGGATGAGATTTGTTTCATGTTTTATTGCTCGTTAGTGATGATTTAAAGGTGCAGTCTGTAGGACTCGGCAGCATCTATCGATGAAGTTGCAGACCGCAAAACGACTGAATACTGCTCCCCTTCCAAGAGTGTTTGGTTTGTCTGTTCTGGGCTCCTGTAGAAACATGGCAGTTCAACATGACAGACTCTGTAGATAAAAAAATAAAACATAATATTTATTTTCACGTGAAGAAAAACACAAGTTATAAATATAATCTTCTATATGTCCCTGACACACTGGACCTGTACACATGTATAGTTATGCTCTTAAGTCGTACATATAAGTACATGCCTTACACAATAACGTACTAATACTGAAGTGTATTTGTGTTTAATGTAAGAAGAAT
Source organism: Protonibea diacanthus (assembly GCA_028641955.1). Lineage (NCBI taxonomy): Eukaryota > Metazoa > Chordata > Actinopteri > Sciaenidae > Protonibea > Protonibea diacanthus. The sequence goes on from CM053991.1 coordinate 2,880,292, forward strand.
ACACTCACAGTCTGAAAACTAGCAGAGGTGGAAAATTAATCAGGTTTTGTTCAAGCAGAAAATTGAATAATCAGAATTTCACTTTAAGAAACGTCGAGGCTACTGTTAACAGTGGTCGATGACACGTGTACCAGAGTTGTACAGTCAGGAGAGTCTGCTGTGGCTGTGTAACTTTGGGCTCCGGGCTCTGAGTTTCCTGATGGACAGTGAGGTAAACTGCTGCCAACTGTAGCTGCTGTTAGCTTATGTTAGCTCAGTTTGTCAGTCGGGCTGCCCACAGGAGTTTTGGACCACATGGAAGAAGAAGAAGAGGAGTGACGGGGAGTGGAGCTGGTGTCGTGCCAGAATCTGAGCTGGACAAATGGGCAATGTAACCGGGCTCAGCAGCCTCTGTGGACATAATGACAGAAGAGAAAAGACCGAAGAGGACGTTGGCGGAGGAAGCTTTGAAGAGGAAAAGAGAGAGTGGCCGAGCTGGAGGACAAAAGTAAATCTTGGACTGACTTCTAGTCGTTGGCATGAGCTTCTTTCTGTTGGACTGGTAAGTCATGTTAGCTGGCTGCTGTCTTGTGGTGCTGCTCCCAAACAGATGTACTGTTCACTCCTGTTTGTTTGCTAAAATCTACAGTGACCAGCTGATTTAGGAAACTACTGAGCCTTCTTAATATCCAAACTATAGATCTGTAACCTCAAACCGCCTTCACTTGTACCAGAAGTAAAACATGCGTCATCCATAAAGCCATTTCACTGACAGCGCTGTGTTTCCTCTCAACGCAGAGCCTTTAGAAGATCTGAAAACACATCTTGCCAGGGACCGTAACCTCAGTCCCAAAGGCTCTGTCAAAAACAAAGGCCTGCTCATCCATCCGTCCTCTCATCTGAGTCCACATCTGAGAGACTGGGCCTCGGCCTGGACAGGAGGCCCCACGGGGGTTTGGAAGTACGAGTGTGTCGTCGCTGGTTTGTCTGTATGACAGCGGGTTCACTCCTGGTCTGGCTCAAGCTTACCGTGACACGGAGAGGGATTAGATAAAGGTCATGACAGGACAGACGTGGTCATAGCTGTTCCAGTCCAGCTCCATTCCACAGCCTTTAGCACAGAGCAGAAATCAAGCATGAAGAAAGGATGTAAGGTTAAGGTCAGCTTCCTCAGACGCTGGCTGCACCGCAGCGTTAATCTGGTTAACTATGACGAAAAACACTGACACAACAAGAAAGAAATTAAATAAAAAGTAACCTTAAATCAAGGACACCTCCTGCACCGACATGACGGGCTGCTCTTCAGTCTTTGGATTTGTTTCCGGCCAGTTTTAACAACAAAAGCTGGGAGATCCTCCTCGGCTTCAGTTGAGCGAAAGTGAATCTAATAAAAAACTAATGTGAAAGATGGACGAGTGGACAAATTACCTTTTAACTGTTTTAATTCAAAGTCAACGACCTGCACGGCGTCTGCAGACTCACACACTGAAGCTCCTGAATAGTAAAACTGTTTTCCTGCGCCGCCTAAAACATCTTACATCCAGAAGTTGATTTAGCTGCTTGACCTGTTGCACCACTGTTAACAAGAAGCGTCTTGTATTCAGTAGCATTCTGTCTCTGTCGGTAATGTTATCTGACGTTGCTGGAAGAAACAGATTTATGGACTGAATTTGTGTACAGTCTGCTGAGAATTAGACAAGACAAAAACAGCCGAGACAAACTCCAAAAACATGCAGGGACGGCGAGGTTTATTAAAAAAGGTGAGCTAACGCGATGACGTACACGAGGCTGCCCTCTTTGCTCCACGTTCGCGTGTCTTGGCAGGCCAAAGCTTCTTTCGATCTCGTTACATGAGCTGCTGGTTATGATCCTCAGCATGCTTCATGCAGGTTGTTGATGATGTGTGCACGTCGCTGAGCTAACGTAACGTTATCAGGTTCTTTGCATCACTTTCAGTCGACTACTTTTTGTGTCGCTGTCAGAAGGATGCATTCAAGGATTACTACTCGATGGTCAACCATCAAAATCTTTCCCTAGACGTTCGCTAAAGAAATATCACTGCATCACAAGTGGGTGAATGAGTGCAAAGGTCTATTTAAGTTTATAATGACAACTGTGTTTAATCTGTCATGTTATTGTACAGTAGATGCACGTTGTGAATCACACTGCGGGGGCAGCAGATGAGGACACCTGTAGCCATGGTAACTGTACACAACAAAGATGGAGGCGGCTCTAAATGCTTAGAAAAACATAAAAATTTAAAAATGCATGACAAAGACTGAAAGCTCTGCGGAAATTTGGACTCAAAATGTGACATCAACGCTGCCGCAGGGCGTCACGTGACCGCAGTACTTAGCGGAGCGCAGACTTCTGAGCGCATCTTGTACGACTAGTTTCAGTAAATCCAATTCCTGATTTGAAAAACAATACTCATTGAAAATAATGGGCAATCTCTGCAGCTGATGAATTAAATTTCGATTCATTTCCTAAATGGGCGGGGGGTAGAGATAGAAATGATCCCAACCAATAATATGCATTCGCGCATTACCCTCCGAGACACACACACACCGGCGTGTACACACAGCCATCTTCCTCTCAGCATGGCCTGCGCGAAGCTTCCCAGACTAAATTACAAATGTTTCAGTGGATTGGAGTTGCAGGACATAATGAAGCAGTGCGGCACGCTGAGAGGTAATTACCCAGCAGCACTCCTGCCGCTCTGCAGCCCTGCGAGGTGAGAGAGAAGATGAATAGCCAAAGTACAAAACCACTGACCCCTCAAAAGTTTCATTTACCATCTCCCCCTTCTATCTCCCTCCCCCTGGTTTTTGGGGAGCTTGGAAGAGGTAATCATCTAGGGACAGTTTTGGTAGGTTGATGAATGGTGTGTGTGGCTTTGGTGCTCAAACGCACACGCACACCTATTTATCTGCTCCGGCCTAAAACCCAGCCGAGCAGGGCTGGAGATGCGGAGCATGCTGAGCCTTATTGAGTCACCAGGGCTAGTTGAGCGGAGAGACAGGCCAGGGGAGGAGGAGGAGGAGGAGGAGGAGGAGGTGGAGGTGGTGGAGGTGGGATGGAGCGATGGAAAGAGGACAGACTGCCTGGCTGGGAGACGTGGAGCCGATCAATTTTCCCCTCCAGCCTATCAGTCATGTCCTCTCACTCTGTCCGTTTCTGCTGATGACACACTTTCTCTGCCCATCGGCCCATTTCCAGGCCAAGAGTGGAAAAAAAAAAAAGAAAGTCTAGGTGTGTGTATTTGTCTTGAGTGTGCATGTTTGTGTGTGTGTGTCAGTCAAGAAGCAAAGAGAGAGAGAGAGAGAGCACACACACACACACACACACACACACACACACACACCTGGGGGTTGTCTGAGGGGAGTCGGTATCGGAGGCTGGCTTCTGTCAAAGTTTCCTCTCCCACAGGAGCGCAGGCAGAGGACTGAGGAGCAAGGAGGGGAAAGCAGAGCAGAGAGGCCCCTCAGGTGAGCACCACCAACTCACAGCCTCCTCCTCCACCTCCACCACCACCTCCTCCTCTTCCTCCTCCACCTCCTCTCCCAGGCGTGCCAGCGGAGGTGGCAGGATCCAAAGCCTTGTCAATGCATAATGCATTAGAGGCCTCCTTCTACTGACAGCCCCCTCTGCCGCCTTCCACTCCAGCAGCCTGCCTGCTAATCAAAAACGACACATCCGAATGTCCAGACATACACACACACACACACACACACGCATGCACACGCTCGCACACACCCCAAAACACACACACACACACAGGCAGAAATTTACTAATCAAAAAGTGTATTTCCTAGAGGCCGACTCCCAAGAGAAATCCAGCTGGAAGAAATTGGAATAATTTATTAGCTTACAAGTTTTCGTTGACAGTTAGCCCGAGGCTATTTATCTCAGTAATAGAGAACGTCTCCAATGTGGCAAAATTGACCAAATCAAACAGCTTTGATCAGAAAATGAATCTGGCAAGGCTGTCTGTCTCTGGGTGTCCCACGAGGCGAGCGGAGGGAAACAAACAAAACTGAGAGACAGAGAATAAGACCGAGCGAGATTATTTAACAAGTGACCGCGGGAAAAAAAAAAAAGAAAAAGAAAAACAACAAGAGGAGTGAAGGATAGGCTCGCATCGCAAGTGAAACCTCTCGCTGTAAATTGTTATTAATTCAACAATAAAAAGAAGAAGAGGGAGGAGGAGGTGGAGATATTTAAAATGGAGGATATCGCTGGATAAATAATGTGACAACTGCGGAACATCAAGGCAATTTGTAGAGTTTACAGTCTCTCTTCATCGAGTTTGAGATGGCAGAAATTGTCCTGCTTTTTCATATTACGGCAGCGGAATAGCTAATTCACTTTGTCAGCTACAAAAAACGGTGAAATGGAAAAGACAAAGACGACCGTCTGTCCCGTCAAACACACACACACACTTCACACAGCTACTAAAAGCTTCTGTATGTATTTTGGATTCCCATCGCTCCAAACTCCTGGTGGGATTCACTTCCCAGCCATTCCTCCACAGTGTATCTCCGTCAGTCCGTCTCAGTGACAAAGACACTGAGGCGAGCTGTAAAACACGCTTTTGACATGATCCCCAGGCATGCCTCTCACAGTGAGGGACACATTCATTTGTCGGGGAGACTGACAGACAGTTCAAAGGGTCGTCAGGCTGACACCGAAAGGGGGACAGTAAACACACCACAACCGTCTCAATTAGCAGCCCCCCCGGCCCCTTTTTTCTTTTTTATTCACGGCCGTCACGCGGAGCTACCCGGAGATAGGTCTCATTATGTTAAACGCGTGTCAATCACACGGGCCTCAGGGCAAACAACATGGTGGAGCCTGAAGGAGGAGGTGGTGGTGGAGGTGGTGGAGGTGGTGGTGGTGGTGGTGGTGGTGGAGTACATGTCTGAAGTTTCACTCAGCTCGCAGCTCGGCTGAGAAGTTTACAAGAACAACAACAAAGTCTTTTTTTTTCCGTGAGCGGTAAAGAAACAATGATTGGATCACAGTGGGAAATTTCTCCATAGACTGGCATTAGCATTGACCCCCATCCTCCCTCCTACCCCACCTCCCCCTCGCCGCCCTCCTCCCACCTCCACCTGTTCTGCTCCGCACCCTCCTCCCTCTCCTCGTCCTCTCCAATCTATCCGCCTAATGAATTTTTACCTGGCACAGACTGTTTTAAACTCCATTTGGACTTGTGCCTACAATTACCTCCTCAGAGTCTCCAAAGTAACTGCGCACAGCCTAATTAGTATGCATTATCAATTAACAAACTTAATAGCTGGCAGATTGATTGGATCCTCTGTAGAAGGGGGTTGGAGGTGGAGGAGGGTGGAGGAGGGTGGAGGAGGAGGGGGGAGCAGAGCTGAAGCGAAACACGAAATGAAAAATCATCTCCCTCCGCACTTCTCATTTCTCTTGCACACAGATTCACGTATGAAGGTGTGTGTGTGTGTGTGTGTGTGTGTAGATATGTGAGCAGTATTTTATAGAATATTACACGTCTGAATGCTGGTAGGTTGTTTTTTTTTTTTTTTTTTTAAGCGTGTTATTGTTGGAAAAATACATAAAATATGAAAAATTATAATAAATTCATATAAAATCAAGGCCAGATTTACATTATACTGCATCACTGATTAAATAACAGCGTTGGAAGAAGTATTCTGATCAGTTACTGAAGTAAAAGTAGCAATAACGCATCGTGGAAATACTCCTACATCAAAGTATTATTGCTAAATGTACTTATGTTGTAGCAGAGTGGCTGCTGTCAGTGTTATATTATCATAGGATGAATATTTATGGTAATATTTCTGCTGTTGCTGCTGGTTGAGGCGGAGCTGATTTCAATTACTTTAATTTAAAATATATTATATTATATGAGCGAATTTAAGTTTTAGCGTGTAAGATCATAATGTACACAATGTCTAGTAACTATTACTGTCAAGTAAATGTAATAGAGTACAGTATTTCACACTGAAATGTAGCACAGTAAAAGAAAAAGTAAAGAAAAGTAAAGTCGAGTCACTTTGAATAAAAACATGAAAGCTAAATGAATAAACGTGAATATAAATTTGAGAATATACATATTGTGTACTTGTACACAGAGGTGGAAGTATTCAGATCATTAACTTGAGTCAAAGTCGCAGTACTGCGATATAAAAATACTTCATAACAAACAAACACTCTGCTTTAAAAAGTATTGTAGATAAATGTACTTAGAAGTCAAAGTACTCATAATGCAGAAAAACTATTGCATGTTATAGTACTGGATTATTATTACTTATTGCTTTATTAATGTGTCCGCAGTATTTAACTGTTGTAGTTTTTACTACTTTACATTACAATAAGTACAAGAACAGTACTCAAATGTACTTTGTTCCTCTTCCCAAACATAAATATACAAACATTATTTATTAGAAGTCGTATAAACGTAATAAAATTCATATTTTATCCAGTAATGGAGGAAGGATTACGATCAGATTCAGTAAGTAAAAGCAGCAATACTGCAGTATTAAAGTACTCCATTACATCTAAAAATACTGCCTTAGTATTAGTGTTATATATTATACTACTATTGTACATGATACTAAAGGATTATTATTAATGATGCATTCATGTGTGAGTAGTATTTTACTGTTGTAGTTAACCTGTACAGCCACCAAAGAGTAGAAGTATAAAGTACAAGTACCTCATACTTTTACTTCACTCTGTCTTCCATCACTGCTCGTCTGTTTCGTCCTTTGGCGCCTCAAACACGAGGCCCTGCTCTGTAAACACGAGACGAGACAGCGAGGAGCACTTCCTGTAATTCAGAATTAGGAGCTTCATGAAGAAGAAAGGCGGCTGATGGGAGTGAAAAATGAAAAACAAGAAGCTGCTTCCCCGGGAGGCGTTAAGTGGCAGCCATGGGAGGCATGTTAGGAAAAAAAAAGAAAGAAAGAAAGAAGAAGGAAACCAATTTGTCAGGGAGATGAAAATGATAGTTAAAGCAAGCATTCATTTTCTGGACATTGACGTCGCCATTAAAATGTGCTGTCTGACATAAAAGTCGCTGAATGGAGAGGAATGTCTGCATTTTTCACTCCTCTCTTTTAATTAATGCCACCTGTTTCCTCCCTGAAAGCCTTTTAGAGTCATTTTCAGGAGAAAACAGATTCCTGACGCCGCTCGTGTTGCTTTCGCACGGCTTTAAAAGCTTTGCACAGAACTACTGTGTTAAAAAGTCTCAATTTAATCTGATTATTTGGGTGCCATGCGGTGATATTATCCTGTTTGTCAGCGTTAAAGTCTGTAGCTTTGGGCAGCTACTTAGCAACACTCTACCAGTCCAGGCTGTTTAACTGCGGCGCGTGTTACGAGGGGAAAATAATCCACCTTAATACTGCTCTTTATCCACGGCGCTAATGCTCGAATAACATTCATAAACGCATTACCAAAACATGTTTGACAGAGTCGTTTTAGATGCAAATTGGCCAATATGTCCTCGGCTTTAAGTGCGCTGTCCGCGGGCGCGAAAAATTAATGCTGCATTGATTCTCCGCATGCGCGTTGTAATGAATTCAAACTGTTTCACCTGATTCCAATGGTTTGATTAAAGGAACTTGCTTATTTACATAAATATCAATAAGAAGACATTATGACAATTACCCGCCCTGTTGGCCACAAACTTTATATGCTTGAAAATATACTTTATTTTCATTAGGAGGCATGAAATGCAGTCATTAGTGCATTAATTAAGGCCACTATAAACAATTATCTGGGTTAGTTTTTCAGTTATCCTGTAATGGGTCATTGTTGTGATAGAATCAACACCACGGTGAGACTAATTTCTACACAGCGCCACTTAGGACAGTGCAAAAGGGCGCCAATTCCTACAGCAGGAAAATGAACAAATAGAATAATGTTTGGTCTTTTATGGGAGGGTTTTTTTTTTTCTGTGCTAGAAATTGTATCTCAGCACATCAGCGGTGAGGTCCAGAGGATGGAGAGAAAAAAAAAAAAACAGAAAACAATCCATTACCTGGTGCAAACACCGGTTGTCCAGATAGTTCATAGCGCGGTAATACAGCGGCAGAAATGTGCTGTAAATGCAGGGAAGCAGCGAAATTGAGGAGTCACATACAATGAGCGTCACCTCAGAGGGGGGACAGTGGCCTCGGTGGAGGTGGAGGAGGTGGAGGTTGGGGACAGATTCAGCAGCACTTCCTTTAACACTGCAGCAACTTTGAAGAAATGAGAGAAACTTCTCTGTCATGAATTGTAAAACAGTGCAGCAATTCTGGAGACTTGGATTTGGGGACAGGTGGCAGCATGAAAAGTTAAAGATCAGGATGAATTTAACCCGTAATGAACTGTTTAGTTGACTTGATATTAAATAAACAATTAGTCGATCACAGATTAATCAGTTTTCATGCAAAAATGACAAATGTTCTCAGGTTGCAGCTTCTCAAATGTGTCATATATGAGAGCAAACTGGATATTTTCAGGTTTTTGTCAGATAAAATAGGAAATCTGGGAAGGTGATGAGTTTTATTTGGACATTTTATAACCGTTTGTGGAGGAAATCATCTGCAGATTAATGGATAGTCTAAAAAATATTAGTTGACGACGTTTACTTGAATATAGAAGACACATCTCATATCATAGCATGTTTGTTTGGCTTTTTTACTTTTATATCCCAATAAAGCCAAAATAAAAAGAAGTGGAGGAGGAAGATATTTTACTGAAGTAAAAATGTAAAAATACTCGATTACAAATAAAAACATTCAAGGTTTTACTTTAACATTGAGTGTGTGAGAATTAAAGAATAATATAATATCCATGTTTTCATGAGTGAAAGTGTTTTTGTTAGCTTAAAATGAGACTTTTCCATCTGCAGATGCCGCGGGTCCTTTTCTACAGAGTCCGCCATCTTGAACTGCCATGTTTCTACAGCAGCCCTGCAGGGACAAACCAAATATTCGTGCAGCTTGTGACCACTGTAGGTTGAATCAAAGGATTTCAGTTGGTTTGAATCTGCAGATATCAAACACACCGGACCTTTAAGTAGAAAGAATCGAATGTGAAAGCATTTATTTTATTATCTGTTATATTCACGGGTTATTATGGGTAAGAAGTCATTTATGTTACATCTGGTTAAAGTGGAGTTCATTTCAATTTAGCTCGGCTAGCAATGCAGATTTTCTATGTGAGGATTTCGGCCAGGAAAAAGCAACACGTACTTAAGTAAATGTACTCAGTTGCTTTGCACCACCCGTTTATTTGGACTGCAGCTTTAAAATATAAGTGCAACAAATAAAACACGAACAGATAAGGACAGTGAGAGCATGGACGGCAGGTCTCTGCGGTGCACACCAACACAAAGGAGGTAAGATGGAGGCGCGCGGGTCCCTGTCCAGTTTATCTCCTTAAATTGTGTCTAATCGACTGAGAGCACGTTTAAAAGGCGCGAATGAATGACTTATCACCGGCACTGATTCGATTTGTGGGGGTGCTAAATGAACATTTGAGGGCGCAGTTACAGGCTGTGTCCTGTTTTTTTTTTTTTAAACAAATGACCAAAAATAAACGAACTAAAAAACATGAAGGAATGTGTCAGGAAGCAGAGGAGGGCATGCAGCTCGGTGCTGTGTGTGTGTGTGTGAGCATGTGGCTCCTTCATCGTCACTTCTGTTTTTTTTTCTCTTTTCTTTTCTTTTTTTTTTTTTGCACTGATGTATATTTCGTTGTCCGCCGGCTTAATTTTGATTTATAGTCCGTCCATAAATTAGAAAAATATGTTTTAGAATTCCATCCCGCGGAAAAAGCGAGCCCGTGATGTCAGGGGATTGGGTGATATTTAAGATGTCAGAAATACATATTGGATTAGTGCGCTTTGTTCCCCCCCTCCCGCAACAGCAGGTGTTTAATCATAGCTGATGGCTGGAGCGAAATGCGTTAGGACAGGCCAGGCACCAAAAAACTGGAGCTGCGTTCCCATTGCGATAAATCATACGGCCCAATGTTGTTACATTCACACTCAGATGCCCTCCCTCTCCTCCCTCTCTCTCTCTCTTTCACACACACACACACACACGCACGCAAACACGCAGGTATGTTTACACCCCTCACACCTTTCACACCTGCGGGTTAAAACAATTGATCAGCGGTGTAATTGAAGCAATAGTCCATTATCTGAGCCCGGCGCGGCGACAGTAAAAAAACAATTACGCACTAATATTTATTTAACTAGATTATTTTAAGTACGTTTTGTCGGTGTGTGTGTGTGTGTGTGTGTGTGTCAGTGAACGCAGCAGCAGAGGTGAAATCTGCTGTCATTTCCTCACATTAACACGGATGAGCAGCTGAGGACAAACCCGAGTCTTTTTAAGCTGATATGAGTCTAAATGGCGCAAATTAATCCAATCCATCATGTCAGACCTCCAAGAAAAAAAACAGGAATTCGCGCCTTTCTTCAAGTGTGATCGATTTTATTTGTTGGTATTAGTGCTTGTTTTTGCTGCTGATGATCTCGTGCACCTTTAAACGCCTCCTCATCACCCATCTTTGCGGCCGCAGGACCCGCGCGTCCGTGGCACCGGCATTTTTACGCGCGATATGAGACCAGCCCGGAGAGACGGTGGAGGGAGGGAGGGATGGAGAAGGAGGGGGAGAGAGAGAGAGGGAGAGAGGGGGGAGACGTTTAGGAGAGCAAACATTTTCAAGGTCACCCGGTGAACTGGAACCAGGGAAGGGGAGATGCATGGAGAAAATAGTGCGTTTTGACACCAGCGCGCCGTTTGATTAAAAGGCAAAGTAATGGGTTTAAACACACGCACCGAGAATGCCGCCAGACTCTGTTGGCTTTTCCCCCCGCAAATTACTTAACGGTGCAGTGATGGAAATAAGGTTGTAATGTTTGGTAATGGAAAAGAAAGCCTATATATTCTTTTTTTCTGGTCTTCTTGTTTTCTGACATACACAAAATAAATTGCCAGAGCTAATAACCGCGGCGCGTGAGATTCTTTTCTTCTCTTTGTATCTGTTCTCCGCTGTGAGGATTTCACTTTCTTTTCTTTCCTTTTGTGCCGTTTCATTTTACATTCGTTACTATGAACAATCATGGTCAAAATGATGAGACATCAATCTTCTAATGTAACATTAACAGTTGTGACTGCTGAGACAAATAGCCGGTGTGGACTTGAAGTTGAAGAAAACAAGAAGAAGAAGAAAAAAAATGTCAAGCTTGCAGTTCAAGTTCCTTTAAACGCCTCACGGTGGGACCTGATGGAGGAGGTGGAGGTGGAGGTGGTGGAGGGAGGGTGAAGGAACCTGCAGAGCAGAACAAAGAGGATTGTTAAAGAGAAAAAAAGATGATTTAATGTGGAGTGCGAGGTGGGAAAAAAACAACCTGAAGCAGAGAAAAGTGCTAATCATGCATGCGCACCGGAGGGAATACCGGCTGCAAATCACAGCTCGTTAAATATAGGCTTTATTGAACATGGAAATTCGATAATCAAAGCTTGAAAACGAGAGCAGAAATCCACCGAGGGCCTCCGGAGAAGAAGGCCTGCTGGATCTCTCTCTCCTCCCTGCCTGTGATGGCTGCTCTGTTTATCCTGGAACCACCTCTTCAACGAGTCTCTTAATTCCTCTCTAATTCCGCGTGTCAGGGCCGTGTATCCCCGCTGTCCCGCCCAGTGGCCCTTTTGTCGCCCCCGTTTTCAACTCTCCCCAGCATTACTCAGCTCAATGACACACGGCAAATTGCATTTAATAAATTAGCTTAATGGATTCGACGATCGGTTAGCGGGCACAGTGTTTCCTCTGGTTAAGCAAAACATTTATATCCCACAATCTCTCTCTCTCTCTCTCTCCCTCCCTTCCTCACTTCTCTCTCTCTCTCTTCGTTACATCACGCACATCCACGCGTGCGTAAAAGCGGCCACTCATTCCGGTTTTGCATGATTCTGAAGTCAGAATATCTGACAGTGAAAAAAACAAACATTTAACCTCTGCGTCATTCACACCTGTGCGTAAAGGTGACACCACCACCACCATCATCATCATCATCTTCTCCTGTCTTGAAGAGGCCACGCTGACTGCGCGCGGTTAAATGTCATGACACCACCACCCTCCTCCTCCTCCTCCTCCTCTTCCTCTCCACCCTCTCCATCCACGCACCACAACAATCCTTTATGGCCTCTGCATGTTTGGTTGCGCAAAACAATCTCATCGGACATTATTGATGTTACAGATGTTATAGTAATCAAATTATCGGCCTGTGAAGGGCCCCTCTGTCACCGCGCCGTGTGATGAATTATAGCAAAGGTCACAGCCTGCCGGTGCTTTATGGAGGGTTTGTACGGTAACGCTCAGGTGAGCGCCTCCAGGGCCGGCCCGGTGCCTCTCTCTCTCACTCACACACACACACATATACACGTTATTCGTTCAGGTTAAGGAGTTCTTGCACCTCTTGGGAGGAGGACGGAGGTGAAGGGTTCACATTTTTTTTCACAGCACGTTTACCTTTTGCGTTTACAGGTAATGGGAGCTTCCCACGAGGCACCGAGAGAGGTGAGAAAACAGGAACTCCTTTGAGTCTGGTGGTTTGTTATTGTCATGAATCCAATAAAAAAAAGAGCGAAACAGACAATGAATGTTTTAGCTGTGAGTCAAAGGCTGACATAACGAACACCTTCAAAATAAAGGGTCAAGTTAGAAGCTGTAAAGTTCTTCTTGGAACCTTTTTCAGCCCTGCAAGAAACTTTTTACCTACTGGTTCCTCAAAGAATCATTTATTACAAAGTTCTTCCCATAAGTAAGTAGAAATACTCCTTCATTCGAGTTTATTCAAGGTGCAATTAAAATATTTAAAGGTCCATGTTAAGAAACAAGCTTGAGGTCCTCTCACTTTTGGGGGCATTTTGTTGCACACTGTTATTTCTCCTTCATGCTAGGAAGTAGAGGGTGAGGCGAGGCGGTTGCAATCAGATGGCAATAAATCCTACACACTGGTCCTTTAATTTTTAATGCAACACTTAAAAATGTGAATTAGTAAAGTTATTTATTGGTTTATTTAAATTATTATCACATAGCAACCGTTAGCTAAAGCCAAATCAAAGCTGTTCAAAGATTCAAACTGTGTCTTTGTTGACTTTTATCGAAACCAGGTCACATTTCTGCAAAGAGTGAAAGAATCAGTCATCAGTACGCCAAAGAACCTTTACAAGGAAACATACAAAGGTTCCTCGAAGCACCAAAAGTTCTGCAAATGTCACTTAAAGTGCAGCACTGTGACATAAAGTTCTCCAAAGAACTGTAAACAATTAAATAATGTAAGTAATCAGCCTATATGTTCTTCTTGATGTACGTTTTGGACTTATTTCCTGTTTCTTCACAACTTTCACATCAAAAGTATTATCAAGTTGGATGGCAACACACGAGGAGAGTCTATAAATAAGATTTATAACATTAAGGAATTCACAAATATCTCAGCCGGTCAGTGGCAAAAACAAGCAGTTTTTATGGATGTTAGTTAGCGTTGGCGCAAGTGCCCACATGGATTATACTTTAGCCAAACATCAACCTCTAAGAAATGAAACTAAAAACAGAAGTGCCAAAAACTGCAGTTCCTCAAACGTCCACTTGAGGCTGGCTCCAGAAGTGAGTCAGTCTCCATAAGTCCCCATGTTAAAAACTTCACAGCAGAAATAAACATGTTTACAGCCTGGTACAAAAAACAGTTTGGGTCTCTATAGCTTTCCCCGTTCATGACAACTGTACTGAGGGTGAATTTATATACAACTCACCTGTTCAGGTTATAGTAAGGCTTAAAGTTATGCAGGATTAAGAGCGTGGACGCTTTGATTGACAGGTGGGTGCTGTTACAGGTGGCTTGTTTCAGCAACCAGGCTTCATTCAGCCCGCCTCAGCACCCACGATTCACGTCTTTGCTCATTTTTAGATTAACCAGGAGCCAAGATGGCGGCCAGAGTCACCACACTCTTGAGTTTCACAACAGCTGGATGGAGTCACGGGGACTCCAAACAGTCTGTTCATTATTTTATGGTAGAAAAGTTACTTAAAGAAACATCAGATTGATCCTGTGATAGGTTTGCTGTGTTTAATATCTTAACTATTACTTATTCTAACTACATACAACTATTTCCAGAGATGTGATTAATCTATTTTTGCCCTACATTTGTTATTTTTCTAAGCAATCAATTATAGATTCAGATAAATGAAATAAATCAGTGTTTTTTCTCCCTTTAAAGGTCCATACGTTCAGACATTCATTGACAGAAAGGAGGTAAACATGGCTGCTTTGGAGGGATGGTTCGCTGTCAGTCCGAGCCACATTAATCCAGACGCAATTAGGTGTCAGAGCGCTGCTGTTCTCAGTTTGATGATAGCCTTGGGCTGAGCACGGCGGAGAGAGCCCTAATCAGGAGAGTAAACTCCGCTATATTTCAATTTGGGAGGGCGCTCTTCCGCTCCGGGGGGCTGTGGCACCGGTGATAAATAAAACGCCCATTTACTCCCCCTCACACACCCACCCCCACCTCCTCCTTCCCTCTGTTCGCCTACCACAGACATCCAAACTGCACTCGCCACCGGGCCCGTAATCATAGCCCGCATTTGGACGGTGAACATAAATCACACAATTGGAAACGCCATGATTAGAGATGCCAAACTCAAACAAATGCAGCGTGTAACCTTGTCAGCCCTGCGAGCTGATGCGAAATCATCTCCAATGAGGAATGAAACTAAATGGAACAATTGACACTCGTCCAAATATTCAATCCTCCGCTTCGAACTTCAAAATAAAACCGCGCAGAATCACGCCCCGGATCAGAGTTGTAATCTTAACCTAACAAGATTACAGCCTCCTCTGCTGTAATCCCTCAGTATTATGACACATCTGCTATTAACAAAGGTGACAAAAGGTGGCTCCACGAGTGGGCCAGGCTTTCAAATCCTTTCAAATGTTAACCAGCATGTTCCTGAAGCCGGTTAAAGTGTTAATTGGCTGATTGAGTCCATTTATCTAATCCCTCAGTTTCACTGCAGCCCTCCAAAAACCCCACCAGTGGATTTGGGTGAAGTGCTGCACGCGATCTCTATTCAAATATTTCCATATGACAACTGCTCACAGAGCACTCCAATTAAAGGCCAGTCACTTTCTATTTAAGGTGACTCAAAAGATCTCTGCTGTGTGCGTGGTGCAAACAAAAGGATCTTTCCAAAGCATTTAACTCCCCCAAAAGTGACTCGGGACGACCCCGCCCCTTCAAAGGCCATCTCAGGGGATTAGATGCTGGATTTGGGAGGAGAACCGAGGTTTGCGGCACTGCCTTTCTCTCTCTTTGCTAAAGAGAGGGCTGCATGTGCGTGTTCAGCACCGTGGAAATGAGATGCGCATTTAAATCTGAGAGCGCAGGGTCCACCGCCTGTGGCCATGCGCTGCCAGGAAAACCATGCCCGCCCGCCCCACCGGCCGGCCTGGGGGTTAATTAAGCAGCCTTCAGAGCTGCGGGAGAGAGGGAGAGGCCAGGTTTGATGCTCTCTACATCTGTGATTTCTAGCAAATTCATCCACTCCCTCCGCCTCCTCCTCCTCCTCTCCATCCTCCAACCGTGCGCAAGGGAGGATTTTTAAATAGCAAATTAGCATTCAGATGAGAGAGCGGTGCGTTATGGCGCTGCGCTGCAGAGCGGGACGGAGTTAAAGATTATACAGTTGTGACATTTTAGGGAAGGATGCAAGAGGGCCGACGCAATCTGCACTTTAGTGGGACAGCAACTGAGTCTCAACGTGCCAAATGGAGCTCCAATCACTGACTGATGTTTGGATCAGAAGTTAAACCAACTTCTCTGACAAGTTTTTTTATCTGGATGAAGAAATATGGAAATGTCGAGCAATAAAGTCATGAAGACAGACTACAAGTGTTTTTAAAGTACTCTTAATGAGATATTAAGTCTTAAAACTAAGTCTTACTGCTTCAACCAACAATTGTTGAATTATTTGTTCATCTTTGATTGTTTTTCAGCGTTTACTCATCACAAAATCTCAAAACTCGAGATTATGTCTTCACATTGGTCGTTCAGTCCATCAGTGGTGGAGTGAAACTACTCAAGGGCTCAACTTTACTTGGATATTTCCATTTTCTTGTGTTGCATTAACCTCTTGAACCCAGCTGACTTTCTGTTGTGTCGAATTGAAATACATGTACAAGTATCCTGTGCATGTTATGTATGTTTCTAGTTGATGGCTTCTGGTTCAGGTGTAGAACACTGTCTTGGGTTTGGAAAGTTTCTCCCAGTGTAAACGTCTTATGTAGATTATTTTCCGAGTGCTCAATCATTTTTTTTTTATGTCTTCAAATGTCCAAAACCCAACGAGGTTCAGTTTACTGTCACACGAGATGAAGAACAACAGTAAAACTTCACGTTTGAGAAGCTGGAACCATCAAAAATGACAGAAACGGTTCATCAATTATCAAAATATTAATGCAACTAATCAACTAATATATTAATCTAACATATATGGACTTTCCAACCTTCATTTCTATTTGACGTTTGATTTGTGGTGTTTCAAACGCGTCTTGATGAATGAATGAGGGCTCAATGAGAGATAGAACCGTTCTGTTATTGTTATTATGGCTGCAACTAACAATTATTGGCATTATGAATGAATCTGCAGATTATTTTATTCCAAATGTCACGTTTTGCTATCACGTCACAGCAGCTAATCTTCATTTTTAAAGAAGCTGGAACATCAAATGAGAAATGACTCAAACATGAATCAATCAACTAGTCGATTAATCACTCTAACTACCATTAATAGCCCCGGGAACACGATGAGTGATGTGCACTGAAGGGAAACAAAACTCATGCAAACATAATGCGCCACGTAACAGGAAGCAAATCAGCAGATAGCGACAGCGGGCGAGGGCGGGATGAATTTTCTAAATGCATAAAAGTAAATTCCGTGAATGAACAATGCATTCGTTGAAAACACACAAACACACGGCGGAGGCACTTCTCTGATTTCCAGACTCCACTCTGGCTTTTATAATCATTGAGAGGACGGAGGCCGACGCAAATGCAAAGTGTTTTTTTGCAGGCGGAGAGAGCGGGGCCCGCCACTCTGCTCGCCGCTGTGCTTTATTGTGCGCTCGCTGTCACATACAGGTCTTCATTAGGAGCGCCTAGAGACTTGGCGAGCGGCTTTTGTGTGCGTGAATCACTGCAGGTTTATGTGTCTTTTGCACCACTAATATGCCACTATGTCAAGATGGGGAGTCTGTTTTAGTGCAAGCCTTTATGGGGGGCCAAATTGGTGCCGAATAGGACGGCGGAGCACTTTAACAGCACTCACCTTCTCCTCACCCCTTTTAACTTATTAACTTATATTAACTCATTTTAACCTGTCAACAGCTCTGCATCTGTATCACAAATAAATCACAACAGTGGGCGTAGAAGTAACTGGGTGCAGAATGTGTTTACCTCAAGCTTTTTACCTCCCAGTCACTATTAATGAAGCCAATCTCCATTTTGACTGTGTGATCGCTTTTTAATGCACTTGAGTGTTTTTTTAAAGTGCAATCAAACGCTAATTAAAGGCTGGTAGGAGGTTTTTTCTCTTAGCGGCTGACCATAAATGCTCTTTTGTGCACGGGGAACATAAGCATGAGTCAATTCTTAAATGCACCTGCAAGAACGGGCCGTCGGCGGGCTGCGTGTCTTTTTTAAAAACAGGACACTGAAATGGAAGGTAAACAAAGTAATGAAAGCGCAGCCTTTCAAAGAATTTGCAGTCATTCCTTTTCCCTTTGAGTGACAGCGCAGAGTAGATGAGCGCATAAAGCCTAAGAGCTGAGAGTGTACCGTCAACATTTCTACATCGAGAAATTCATACACTGTAAAAAATAAAACAGGAAAAAACTGGCAGCTGTATTTTGTGATAAATACAGTATAACTTTTTGTAATTTACAGTAAAAGGATATTAGTACTGTTGATTTCACGTCTAAGATTGGCATTTTATTTTAAATGTGGAAAACTGCCAAACCATGACAAAAAGACTTCAGAAAGTAAAACATGCCACTAAATATTACAGTGATTTACTGTATAATTAACAGTCTCTAATATAAAATATTACTTTATTCTGTATAAATTCCTTTAAAATGTTGTAAAAACGAAGGTTTTACCATAAAATATGACTGCAAAAAACGGTAAAAGAACAGTATATGGTATAACCTTTTCTAATATTACATTAAAAGGATATTAGAACTGTTGATTTTTCATATAAAGTTGGCGTTTTATTCCATATTCCAAAATATATGTAAATTTCACAATAAAAAACTGCCAAACCACAAAATATGCCAGTAAATATTACGGCGTTTTACTGTATAATTAACAATTTCTAATATAAAATACTACTTTATTCTGTATAAATGTCCTTAAAATGGTGTATAAATAAAAGGTTTCGAAATATGACTTAGTGACATATTTTACGGTCTTTTACTGTCATGGTTTGGCAGTTTTTCACCATAAAATATACAGCCGTTTTGTTTTACAGTGTATAAAACAATGCGATTAGATTTAAAGCTATAAGAAGCTAATCATTCTTATTATTAAACTGCCAAGAATCATAATATTCTTGTATTGCTGAGGTAATATTTATTGAGTGCTTTGTTACTTTAACCTGTAGAAGTCAAAGCACTAAAACACAGCCGTGCGTTCAGTAACCTGACAGGGACCTCGCCCTCTTCATCTCCTCTGGACTGTAGATTGATAAATGTGGGGACACCAAAAAGGAAAGTGAAAAATCAAATCAGCAGAGCTGAATGTGTCTGTCCCCCTAATGAGCCGCTGATTGAACATTTCAGTGGGGAAACATGTAGTCATTAGTCTCCATGCTCCAAAGAAGCATTTAAAAGAAACTTCAGTTGAGGAAAAAAAAAAATCTAATTACAATACAGGAGGCACAGGAATAGCTGTGAAGCATCAATTTAAGCATAATCACCACAATTACTGTTCCCACGGGTCTGCCGGAGTTACACAGTGATTGTTTTGGGGGAGAAATTGTATTTGTGTGGATGTGACACCTTTTTTTCCCCTCAGATGTCATGCGTCTTCCCATCATCACGCAGGTCCTGGTTCTTAAGTAAAGTGTGTTCAGCTCATCAAGGGAACATCATTTTTGTGTTGCTGGAGGATTAACTCAGTTAGCCACTTGTGAAATGATCAGCTACCGAATCTGTGATCTATTTATTTAGCCTCTAACAACAAGTTTTTAGAAAGTAATCAGTCTGCACGCAAGCGTAAATGACGGATATTTTAGTTTAAAGGGGCAAATTATCTTGATCCCTGGTGGTATTGAGACATGCAGATACATTTTCCAGGTTTTTAGAAATCTGAGAGTTCCTGTTCCACCGATGGAAAACGCAATTCAAAAATTACAAAAAATGTGTTGGACAATGAGTGTCATTATAAAATTTAGTGT
The DNA here is from genome assembly GCA_028641955.1 of Protonibea diacanthus. NCBI lineage: Eukaryota > Metazoa > Chordata > Actinopteri > Sciaenidae > Protonibea > Protonibea diacanthus. The sequence continues at coordinate 2,899,777 of CM053991.1, forward strand.
TTTGTTCAGTCTCAGTGGGCTGCTGTCTCTGTTCTTAGCACCACAGCAAATCCTAATGTGACAATCTCATGTCAACGTACATAAGCACATCGTCGACATAGAGACGAATGCAGGTTTTAAATTTGGAAAGAGAGAGAACAGTTTGTGGCCTCCTCTCTTTGCTCTTCCTAAATTTGTGTGTATCTTTGGTGACATTGTCAAATAATCATAATAATCATAATAATAATAATCAAATAACAAAATAATAAAAACTCTACATATAACATCTTACTATTGCCAATACTTGTACTTTTACCTGCACTGCATCCTTTTGGCCATGCTGTATGTGTGTCTAACCTAACCTGATCTAATCTAAATCTAATCTAATTAAATATGTCAGAAATGACAACAACAATCTTTAAAAAGCAGAGATCACATCAGAGATGGATTCGTATCTCAGCTGATGTATCCAGATTCAGGAAAAGTTGAATCATTAATCGCCATATTTGTAAAATTCAGATAAACTTTCATCAGTTTTCTTAAACACTTTCTTCAAATAGTTCAGTTCAAATTCTCACAGCACACAATTTTATACTGTTTTTATATTGTGTTAGAACTTTTTTTTTGTTTGTGGCTCTCAGAGAATAAAAAAAAAGACATTTTAAAAACCTCTGCAACTCGTTTTTCTACAAACATCTCAAATACGAGGATTCATTTTGGTGTGTTTGTTTATGGTTATTTATGATATATTATACCTACTTAACTATATTCAATTTTATATTCTTTACTATAATTTGCTATTTAATGTTAATATGCTGTTTGTAGGTACTGTATGTATAGTGCATGCCTCTAATTTTGAGTTTAACTGCTCTATTTTCTGTACTTCTAATTACTAGTTTTCTCTGTTTATCTGTACTTATTTCTGTCTCTTTATCTTCATCTAATATTGATCTGATTGGTTAGTGTGCGATCATGTGACAATAAGTCACTAACATCATTTTCTCTGACCCGTTCTTTGTCTGATCACGCCGGAGTAAACAGTTCATAAAAACAGTTAAAGAAGCCGACATGATTAAACGTGTGTCATCATCTGAAGTGAATCTAATGTTGTTGTTATGACAGAAACTGAAACTCTCACTAATAAAGGAGAACTTAACAAATGACATTACTGTCTTTGATTGTGTGTGGGTCTTGCGTCTTCCGCCCGTGAGCCTGTGGCTTCCTGTCAGACGAAAACGAGGGGCTGATCAGAGAAGCGCTGGCTAATGAGAAGCTGCTCTCAGTGGTAAGGTCAGACAGGCGTTTCCTCAGCCGGGGATCCACTGCTCTACCACCCACCTCCTCACCCTCACACCAATCTCTCCCCCCACCTCTTCCGACGTTCCCTCCATCCGCTCTCTTCAAACACAGACCGTGATAAGACCAACTGAACAGGCCCATCATGTCACTGTGCTGCAGCCCAGAGAGGGAAAGAAATCAAGCTGTCACCGCACAGCAATGCTGAGAGAGAGGTGAAGGGGAAGGGAAGGCAGCCCCCTGTTCTCTCATTCCCTCCCCAGAGCCCATTATAGCAGGTGCCAACACCGGGAGATGGATCACACACACACTTACCCTTGTGCATCTATCAGTATGAGGACACCCGATGAAAAACTCTTTGTCTAAACTACACTTTCAGAACAGATGAAACATGTGCATAAAACAGCCGTACCAGCAGCTCCGTTCATCAGTTATAACATGTTCTCCTTCTTGGTTGAGCATGCTCATGGGAACGTCTGCTTCGCATGTATTTAATCATAAACCGAGCTTCCTTTTTCATGGCAGACATTTTGACTCGTCACTGCGAGGTGAAGCGAATTTCGTTAACGGCGGCTCCTTCCCGTCAAGTGTCCCAGTAAACCCTGACAGTGTGACAGTGTGACGGCGCACACGAGCCAAAATGTCTGCTCTGAAAAAGGTCTATTAATTTTTTTTTTTTGACTCGACGATGGCGTTAGAGGTTATTACAACTCAACCTGAGGGGAAGTTACACATTTCATGACAACCAATCTGACTGCTGGACAGACATTTCAATCTCCAGAGTCTGGCAACTTTGAATTTTGTAGACATTTCTTGAGATATTTCACTGGATAAGTGAAGCTTTGGTGTTTGTGGAGGTAGAGGAAGAGCCAAGACATCACTGAGTCACTGAGTCATCAGGATTCATCCTCTGGGCACCATGAATATAAACAGAATTTCATGGCAGCCAACCAATAGTGGTTGTCAACTAAAAACCAAAAGGTCAACCTCATGGTGGAGCTACAGGAAAAATTAGGGGACAGTAGTCTTTGTTGCATGGGGACTATGAATACCTTCATAAACTGCAATGCCAACCCATACAATCTGGGCTGTTTGGCATTATTTAACTGTGATGTAACAGGTAGGGGTATTTTCTTCTCCTGATCACTGTTTTCTGGTAGATCATGTGGTCTATTTTTGCATAAATACAAATATTTTCCACCACCAAGGAGGTTTGTCAGCGTATTACAAGAGAAACTGGCCTAATTTTCATGTAACTTATCGGGTGGGTGTAGCACGAGCCAAGGAAGAAGCCATTTGACTTGAGAGCAGATCCTAATAATGTTCCTAAAGTTAGGACTGATGTGCACACAGCTACCTTCCTGCCTTGCTCTGTGGGAACACGCCAAATAATTCAGTTCTACATCCAGTTTCCAGTCTTACTAACAGATACTGTTGGCATGCTGAGGTTGCCAAGGTGACTGTGATGGCAGCCGTGAAAAAAGAGCCAGCTAAGCTTCTGCTAATAATATTTACATCGTGATGACTGAAGTCAAACGGCAGCTATGATCTGTTAAAATTATGTTATTATACATCTATGTGTGTGTCTCCTGTAACTGGAAGGTAAAAGGATTATTAAAATAAAGTTCTGTTGTTTATTCAAACGTGTCCACCACTCAATGCTCTTTTTCTGTTTAAGCTTATAATTAATTAAAATCAGGAGAATGAGGAACATTGTGCCGAGTTTTCAGATTCAGCGTGAGAGTAACAACGCTGCTTATTCAGCAGCTTTACGGTCGTCCTTTCATAGTTCGGGAAGCTGATTATTAGTTTTAGGTGAATATTTTGTGGGAAAACACCAAGTTCTGAACATTACTTACTTCCACCTCCAGTAACACCATCTTTCATTTGAAATTGTGCTTATATCAATGTTAGTCCAATATTTACTCCCTTTTAGCTCCATTTTTGGTCCCCACCGACGCCTGAGTGGCTCTTTAGTTGCTAAATGCTATGCTATGTTTACCAGTTAGTCTCTGACTGTGTCCGTCAGCCGTCTGGTGCTGGTGTACAGATTTACTTCCATGGCTTCAACCAGAACAAATATGTGTTTTTAACAGGTGGCTGACAAACAGAAATGACCACTGTGTGTTAACCGAATGAATATTAAAGGACTAGTATGTTTAAGATTTAGTGGCTTCTAGTGCTGTAGGTGCCGTTTGAAACCCCCTTGCCTCACCCTCTCCATCCTAGGTTGTAGGAGAAACTATGGTGGACGCAAAACGCACCAAAATGCCGATCTAAAGCCAGAGTTTAGTTTGTCTCTTCTGGGCTACTGTAGAAACGTGATGGTTAAAAATGGCGGAACGGAAGCAGTACTACAACATCTGTAGATATAAGAGACTCTAAGATAACAAAAACATGATAATCCTTCTTATTTCAAGTGATTATACACCAGTGGAAATATAATTGTGCACATTATAGTAGATTTTTGCCATATTCTGTAAATAAAGGCCCCTAAAATTGTACTATTGGACCTTTAAGTCAATCAAACAAACAAAACAAGTGACCTACATTTATAAATTCTTTCTTACTGGATTATTCTAATGTAGAAAATGTAACATAGGTTTGTTTCTGAAGAGTTCAGATGTTACTATGATGCAGCGAACACATGATTTTAACAGAAATATGAGTATAAAGACTTAAAATGGTGAAAAAATGACTGTATGTGATGTTTTTTTATTCATTTTCAGAAGTACCTTGTAAAATGTGTTCGGAAATCTTCTATGTGGCTGATCTGTATAATGTGTGTGTGTGTGTGTCTGGCAGGCCTGACACAGCTTGTGTGTGTGTATGTGTGTGTGCGTGTGTGTGTAATGGGAACAGCTGGCTGAGGGAATGAGTACAGAGGGAGAGGTGATGGATGCGAGTGGAGCTCCTGTGACAGATGAGCTAACAGGTGTTCACCACAGCCCTCAGAGAGACGCTATTTATGAGCCGGAAAAGACAGCCAGACGCAAAGCACACCACGCCAACGGCCTGCTCGATGCTAAAACACATCACGTACATCTGCACAACTTTACTCAGCACAGCAGAACTGTCTTCAGGCGGCGGCGGCGGCGGCAGATAGGCTTTAGTTTGCTAAAAGCATCTTTACTCAACAGTCGAGCTGAAGCCCTTTCATCACTCTCCCTCCGCGGCCCTCATACATCTTCGACTACAGAATATTAACATAAAATAAATGTATGCAGCCACAATACGCTTCATCCTGGAGCTTAACTCGGAGCTACGAAACTACGAGCACTTTGTTGTGCAGTTACTACTCTTAATACGGGCTTTAAAAAAGGGTCAGCAGTTTGTTTGTCTTCGCGCCTTTTAAGAAGGAAGCAGATTTATAGGACTGTAAACGACTGTATATTGTGCCTCAAATCTTCTGTATCACCTCCGCGTTTAAGCCACCGAGTTAAGCATCCGTGTCTTTGAAATTATAGGCTGCATATCTGGCGATGTTTGAAGACTTCAAATGTAACAAAATCTCCTGCCTAAAGACTCCTCCAACCACCGAGATCAAATTTTCATGAAAATGTTCTATGCTGAGACGCTATAGTTGCTTCTCCAGGTACAACACAAACAGACAAACAGACAGTACGCATGTCATTTTCAATTTCAGGCTCCAATCTTTGTTTGAATTAGAAAAACAGAGTCACAACTTGAGAAAAAATCTTTTCTTTTCTGCAAATCACAGAATATTTTTTCATCCAGATGGTTAGAAAAGTTTCAGAGAATTTGTGTGACAGCTCGTTAACAAGTGATTTGTTTACTTGCAATCAGAGGTGAGTAACTCTTTTTAAAGAGTGCGAGTACTAACTCACCAACACGCACCAGCCCTGATTCTAATCAGGGAACCAGGAGTCGCTTGCTCGACTTCTTCTGGTTTATAGGACACGACAGAGTCAATGGATGGATGGAAACGTGGGACAAGAGCGAGGGAGGAACATATGTGAGCAGGTGGAGTGACAGATTCATCAAAATCATGATGTCATGAGTACATGGTATGTGCCTCAGCCTGCCAATTAGCAGCGCTCATCATTAACGATTTTGTGTTACAGCCACGTTCGGCTAAATGACCATAAATCACAGCACAGAGATGTTGGGGAGGGTTAGTGAGACAAAAAGAAAAAATAAATGTTTAGTGTTTCAATAAATTCACTTTTTATTGTTCAGCAAAAGCAGTACAGATAAAAAGAACTTGTCGATTTGAGTCTAATATGTTTGTTTTTTCTAAATAACATTAATTTCACGTAGAAGGCACTTTAAGAAATGTTTCGGGGCAGCGTAAAGGTCGGAATGTAAAACTACGTCAGGCTCAGAGGCCGGTTTGGTGTCGCAACGGCCTGCGGAGGATTTTAATGTAATGACGGAGGGTTTGAATGGCGTGGAGTGATCTTCCTTTTTTGGTTTTCTTGGCACTAAAGAACAAAGTCCATCAACGCAAACGCGAGGTGGCTCGGCTCGCGCACAGTCGATGCTTTAGTCTCAGTTGGCACTGCAAGTTGGGCAGCGACGGTTCTCCCAGTGTGCGAACAGCTGTTTGTACATGATGCGAGGTCAACGACCCGTTTTTGTGATGGTTTTTAAGATTTATAACCGCTTCTGTGTTGCCTTCTGTGAGTTTTAAAAGGAGCTCAACACTCCATTCAAGACTTTCACAAAGTTATCCCTGCGATTCAGGACAATCCTTTCCAAAAACCACAGACCAGAAAAATAAGAAAACGCTGCACCAGTGCTCTTCCAGTTTCCAGTTTGTTCTCTGTGAGAACAAAAGTTCAAGTTCTGGTTCTTCGGTTTCTGTGGTTTGGGATGAAAGTACCGCATGTTTGCAAGAATCGTCCTAAACCACAGAAATAACATGTATGAAATCCTTAATTAAGTGCTGCTCCCCTTTACCTTTACTAAAGGGAGGAGGGAGGAGAAGGGGCGGACTACGCCTGGGCGAGAGCTTGTTTGAGGTCTCGGAGCAACATGGACGCCATGACGCTTTTCTCTGTGTTGATGGTAAGGAGGGCAGCGGACGATTCCTTCTGCTCCAGCGACACCAGGACCACGGCCGAGCTGCTGACCGTCCGCCCGGCAAACCTGCAGGTGAGATCAGAGAACAAGGGTCAGCTCAAAACCACGAACACAGACTCCTTCATCACGCTGTGCTGAAGGCAGATATCGAAGAACCTCGAGTTTTTATGGAAATTCAATGCAGTGCCGCACCCTTCCATCAACAGGAGAGTTTTCCACTTAAAGAAACAGTTTTGTCATTTTATTCAAATTTCACTTTTTCCACCTAAAACATCAGGATGTGAAGCCAGCAGCTGACGTGTAACAGACATCAAGAGATAGATCTGTTGCCCACCCACCTGCAGGTCTTCGCACTTAACTCACGTTTCTCCCTCAAACTCATAAATCCTCACGTTGGAGAATTCTCCAACACCTCACACCGTGTAATTACTCTAAATTAGCGAGTGAGACAAAGAAGGAAAACGATGTGACAGGAAATATAGAGAGCGGGAGCAACAGACAGTCTATTATCCCAGCTGACTAAAGAGCCATTAGGGGTGAGACACGCCCTTTGTGCCAGTCAAACAGAATTTCGCCTGTTTTTATGGACTGTGGGTGTCTATGAGTGTGTGGGAGCCTCTGGGCCGGCATGGGGGATGCCCCGTCCCACCCGCTCCCTCTGGGCCATCGGGAGGATTCTTAGTCCGCCGTTTCCTTGGATACCGTCCCTGCAGACTGGGGGCCAAATGTAGGCACACATGGTCCCCATTGAGAGTGCTAACAAGAGGCAGACAGGGGCTATGACCCAGTGTGACCCTCTTTGAGGGGCGACGGAGGCGAGCCGAGCCCCCCTCTCCCTCTCCCCTCTGGACCTCTGCATCTCTGGAGCCTCACGTGGCTAACTCCCAGCCATCTGCCTCCATTTAGCACTACATCCCCGCAACAAAGACCCCCCGTGGCAGCCCGCTTAGGCCTGACAAACAGCCCACAAAGAGCCCCACTTAGGCCTGACTAAAGCCCGTGAAAAGCCCCCGCAGGACGGCCTCTGGACGGGCGCTGTCACAGAGAGGGCCTCCCCGCCCGCGACGCCGCGCCGCGCGGCAGGAGCGACTAGCACGTCCACCAATTAGCACGCAAACGTTAAAGACGGGAGGGAAGGAGAGGGGTGCACGCATACACAATGAAACGGTGCTGTGTGTCTGGGTGCGTCTCTGGGGAGCTGCTAAATTACCATCAACAGAAGAGAGGGAGTTTATCAGGGAGCTCTCAGGGAGGAGAGAGAGAGTCCTCCTCAGGCTTAATTAAAATATTAGCCACTTCAGCAGGAAACAGAAGCCATTGAAGAAGAGGATTAATTTCCCTCAAAAATACCAACCTCTCCTCTCCTCTCCTCTCCTCTGCTCCGCTCTGGCTTCTTTGAATAATTCAGGGGGTGTGTATCAATCCAAATCGCTAATTGTGGGAACTCGGGGTGTCAAAAAAACAAACAAACAAACAACAAAAATAATCATTTTTATGCTAATTCTTTATAATTTTCTCTGTTTCCATTCAATAAAGTCATGAAAACATGTAAACATACATGCTTGTCCTGTGTCCAGCCCCCCCCCCCCCCCTCTCCTCGCTGTCAGCAGCTTAAGGTGTCTATGTGGTCCCTGTGGCTTTGCTAATGGATTTAGGATATAAATCTATCATTTACTCAGCCAGTTAACACCACCCCGAGGCTGCTTTCATTTCGTCTCGGGAGATGCTGCCGCGGGGCCTTTGTTCATGTGTGGTGATAAGCCAGTGAGAGAAACAGGAGCATGTTTTGATTGCGTTTGATTTCCGAGCGTATTTGCTTTGAATATTCTCACTTTGTGGCAGCGCGCGCGTCCACGTCACATCCCAGATCTAAACACAACATCAGTGCTTTTTTTTTTTTTTTTTTTTTTAAAGGTACTAGAAGGGAAAGATTAAGGACAAGCAGGACCTTAAACGGGTCATTGGTATTCTCCTGCACTCTTCACATACTGGGCTAAACACTGGATTAATTGCAGTGTATGGAAAGAAAAGCAAAGCATAACCCCTGGACTTAGAGCAGGCGGATTGGCATCGATCGGCAGGGCTGCGGCTAAGCATCACTCTCCAATTATCTGTGATTCTCCTCAGTGCAGAGAGCCTGTGTGTGCCATCTGCCTCCCACCCCCATCCACCCTCCACCCTCCACCCTGCCACTGCAAACAAAGTGGGCTTCACCTTTACAATTCACCCTCACGCAGAGAAGACACAGGCCGCCGAGGATTCTGCAACCCACCAACGCAGGACTTAACCCGGCAGCGAGCATCTTAAGCAAACGTTCACCTCAAGTGCATGATGTTTCCATCATCCAAAAACCAAAGCAGAGAACAGAATACGTGACGCCGGGTGTTACTGCTCCATCCTGGTTCTCGGCCAGGTGGACAAGTGGACGAGTGTCCTTCAACTGAGTGGTCAGCGAGGCCAGACCAGAGCCGAACACATGCGGGCAGATGGCCAGAGCTATTAGCCCCAATTACAAGCAGGAACCCTCCACACATCTCCAGAGCTCGGTCGTATGGACGAACCGCGGCGCCGCGCTGGAAGGGGAAGGAGAGGACAAACACACGGAAGACGAAGACGAAGGAAAGAGGGCGGTTCAAGGATAACCCGGGTTAAAAACGTGGAGATGTGACCGCGCGTTGCATCTTCATCGCGCTCTGCTGCACATTACAAGAGTTACACGGCGGGAGAAGATAGATCATAAGCCACGGTGTCGGCTGAAGCAATCCATAATGGAGAGACCAGACGTTTAATTAGTCAGGTTATAAATGATAGTCAATTAAATTCTAAATAGGAACAAGAATTCAACTTCAGTGAAGAAAAGGAAAATTCACAGTGTTTAGAGAAACATAATTTAATTATATCAAAGTGTAAAGTAAAGAGAAAGCACAGCTTATAAATCAACGGCTTCAGTTTTTTTTTTTTTTGAAAATTAGGCTCTAACCGGAGGGATTGGCAATGCATGCAAGATTCGATCAAATTTGCTTTCAAACGGACTGAAAAATAGAGCACATTTATTCTATTCCGCCTGTTTAGACATAAACAAGAACAGCGTTTTCTACATTTGCTTTCCTGCTTGATTTATTGCCATCCTCCTTTCCAGCAATCAATTTCTGTGTTTCCCCCCCCCCCACCAACACACACAGGCACACACACACACTCCTTTCCTCTCTGCTCAGCTCGGCCTCGACGCTTGTTTGGGAAAAGCAGTGCTGCACCCTGCTGATAAACAACGGGAGTGCAGGGATGCAACAATGTCAGACAGAACCTGTGTTAACGCCAAATCATCTGTAGGTTCGTGCTGAAATCCCAACCATCGCTTCAACGTCAAACTCCAACTCTCGCTCCGTCCGACAGCAGATACTCTCACCCCGATCAGAGGGCCCTTTCTCTGGGGTGATCACAGGGCGGGTGGGGGTCCTGGATGACGCGTCACGTTTAATGCAGAGCGACCTCTGCGATCAGCTCTCAGTGGGTGTATCCGATCAGATCGATCACTCCGGTGTGTGTGTGTGTGTGTGTGTGTGTGTGTTACACAAAACACGAGCATGACTCAAATTGGCAGCGCTCAAACGATGAGTTGGGTTGGCAGGAATTTAATAAACAGCTATTTTGAAATCAATTAATCGTTTCTGTTATTTATCCAAAAAAAAAAAAAAAAAAAAAAAAGGCCAAATGCTGATTGGAGCTCCTCAAACTGTTTTGATGGATCATAAACTGAATATTTTGGAGTTTTGGACTCTTGTTTGGACATTTGAAGACATCATATTTGATTCCGTGGACACGATGACGGGCATTTCTCTTTTTTCTGGCATTAATCAAATAATCGTCCCTAATTATTATCACACTACCTCTTGGTGGTGAAAACGTGGCAGAAATAACGTGGTAAGTAAAGTCGATGTCTGTTAATCATCTTTAATTGGTCTTCAGAAGAAAGTCAAACAAAAATAAACAAAAACAGTGAATTATGGAATTAACAGAAGAGTGGGAGCGATCATAACTACAGCTGCAACTAATAAATATATTCATTACTAAAAAGAAGGAAAGGAATCAGAAAATATTTACATCTGAGATTTTAGATTGTAAAAAGACAGAAATGAGTCGTCGATTAGCAAAACAGTTGCTGATTAACTTCGATTTAATTGATAGAATAATCGCTGCAGCTCTGACCGCTGACCGTTGTCTGAATATATTAAATTAAAATATCCAGAACGTGTGCAGTCACCCACTTAGAGGAACTATCTGGACAAATGAAGCACAAAAAAAAAAAAAAAAAAAAAACGCCCAACATCCTGAGACAACCTCTCAAAGACGAGGCTGTCAGAGCCGCCCGTTACGTCCGAGGAGACGAGGACTGAGGATTCAGTCCATCATCTCCAATAAACGGACCTCCTAAGGACGGCCGGTCATCACCGGAGGACACCGGCGGACAATATGGAAGAGGGTGTCTTCATTAGTATGAGACGACGGGGCAACGCTGGGAGACCGTCTTCCTCTTTAGCCGTCACAGGAGCAGGAGGGAGATTGATAGCATGGAGTCATTTGAGCTATTGGTTATTCTGAATGAAGTATGGGCTTATTGGATGCAGGACTCTCCCACTGGCTAGCATTGATTTCCACTCACTCCTTTCAGCTCCCTGTGCCCTTGTGTGCTACTGTCTCCCTCTGTCCCTTACTCATCCACCGTCTCCTACATTTTCCCCCCTTTTCCTGTCTTTGTAAAAATGATCACCGACGGCGAGATCATTGAAAGAGGCGCAGATGTGGAGAGATGTCTGCGCGGGGCGAGGCAACAAAAGGCGGCGAGGAGGAGGGAGGACGGAGGGATGGAGTGGAAGACAAAGAGGAAGTGAAAAGAGAGACAGATGGGGGGGGGGGGGGGACGAAGTGAAAGAGAGACAGAGCAGGAAACAGAGGGAGAGAGGGAGGTGTAATTATCTATCAGGTGTTCGGGTGTGCGTGACAGAGGAGGAAGCTCATTAGCACACTCTGTGTACACCAATTACACAGCCAGGCTTCTCGGGGCATTCCCCTGGCATGTCTGCGTGAGGCTGCTGGGGACACACAGACACTTTCACTCCACGACACCCCGCGTACACACAGTTTGACTAATCGCCACGTGAAGCACTATTAATGACGGGCACACGTACGTCGGGCACATTCAGTTTCTTGACTCGCAGAGTTTGTCACATTTTTGTGGGCTTGAAGTGTTTTTGTTTGCGTTAAAAGAGTGAAGCTGCTGCAGCAAACATTTATTTCATTTTCATCGCTGCATATCTCACTTAATATGAGACTTACTCAGTATTTTGTATTATTTTACATGCAATCTCACATCCCGCTTCAAAATGAACTTCACTGGGATTTAACTGATTTAATAAAGGTTGTATTTGATGGGAAATGCCCCAAACTACTTTGTAGTCTTACAAAGTGTACTGCTTTACAGAAAATTAAGGCCTGATACTAACAAAAACTTAAGTCAGTCTTAAAATCTGTGTGTCGATGAAGCACTCAATCTTTAGCTGATACTGATGAGGACAGTTCTCATTTTAAAGGAATACGTTTGTCTGTTAAATATACAGCTGCAGCCAGGAGTTGACTGTCTAGCTTAGCGACCAACTGCAGGAAGTTCCTGTATGAATCTGTAAACATTTGTCAGCTTGGCTAGTTCAGGACTAAGCACCAAGACTTACAGACACGGTATGATCCAGCACCACGGTCTCTAAAGAAGAAGACAGAAACATTCAGGGTTTGTGCAGCTTGTTATGAGTAAAATTCAAGCACTTTCAAGGCACCTAAACCAAATATTTCCAGACTCTCGATGCCTTTTTTAAGCTTACAAAATCCCACAGTGACCTACGGATATTATCACTTTAATTAAGTTATGATTTTTTGTTTAGATTACTGATTGTGTAGATTTTGTTGTAAATAATTTCAAAAGAAGTTTGTCTGAATTCATTTGAAAAGACCATGGTAAAAATTAAGCGTTTTCCAGACTTTCAAGACTTTATACAAACCCTGTAAATCCACCTGTGTAAAACCAGGCTGTACACCAGCTAAGCGTTGGAAAATGAATATGAATATGCACAACTTCTAACTGAAAGTAAGCTGTAGAACAGATTTCGTGAACAGGTTCATCTGAATTCTGAACATTTCACCTGTGGAAGTTGTTCTGGCTGGACGAAACCACCCCTACGTTGGCCACGGACAGGACCTGCTTGCTGATGGCCTGGCTTGAGGTGTTTGCTGTTGCCATGGTGATGGTTGCCGAGGTCTCGTTCATGCCCAGGAGTTTACCTGAGAGGATGCAAAAAAAAAAAAAAAAAAGAAATGTTGAGCCAAGGACCCACACAAATCACAATACCCTGTCTGTCCATTTTGGGAGCTGCTTTCAGGACTGAAGTGATGGGACAACAACACAAAATACATTTTGATGCTAACTAAAATGGGGGGAAGCTGAACAATAAAAGGGTGCCTTCATTAATAATGCAAATATAGTTTTTAAAAAAAGGGAAAAAGACTCGCAGCTGAAGGCAAAGGGCCTGTCCGGGTGCACTTAGTAATGAGCGAGGACTTGAAAGAAAGAATGGAGATAAATATGCACAAGTTAGGTCGAAATAAAAGAGGTCTTAAAGGCAAATATAATGAAAACCTGTTGACTGGAAGAATTAATTAACTTCACTCAATTGGTATAAAGCAGCAATTTGCTAGAGAGAAAAAGGTCCGGCAAAGCGAGTTGTTCTACTCTGTTCAACCCCCCGCCCCCCTCACACACACACACACACACACACACTTTTTTGTGTCTGAGTGCAAGGTGTATTCAGCCGAGCTCAAAACACGGCGAATGAAGATTAATTAAGGCAGAAGCAGCATTTAGCAGGCACTTAAGAGCACACTGATGGCTCAGATATGAGTACGCTCTCAGCTCTCAATAGCTGCCACAGGATGTAGCTCTGCAGGTGTGTGTGTGTGTGTGTGTGTGTGGGAAACACCATTAAGTGCTTCATAAGAGGCGAGCATTGTGCCTTAATGACAACAGTGAGGAAACGTTAACTATGGTTTATGAACACTGCACACAACAGAGGACAACAACACTGACTTTAGCTTTGTGCAAAGAATATTCTATATTTCTGTTCTTAACATTATGTTGTCATATAATTTATATCATGTTTATCCTTCCAACAAGCTCATCAGCAGTCTGATAGATCTTGCGTGGTCATTAATTCATAGTTTATCCACCAGAGACAAAGCTGACAAAGTTTATTTTTAAAGTGTTACATGTTCAGCATGATTTGTACCAAAATCGTCTGTTTACATCATGTATGTTTAAAAAATGGTAATCCGTTTAAAGATCTTTAAATATATATATGAAGAATATCACCAGGAATGTTCTTTAGTGTTAACAAATCTCATAACAAGATGAGGAAGTGTATATATCTTCTTCTTCTCTGCCACAGGGCTTCACTGTGGTCCAAAGAACGATTTAAAACTCATGCTAGAGACGTCGGATGTCGTTGCACTGGCTGACAGCATTAGCTCATTGCAGATATATCCTGGCTGTGTCCGGTTTATTCTGTATATCTGTCGGCTGGTGTGTGGTTATCTAATTTGTTAAACTTCCAAATATCAGCCGCAAAATTCCACACTGAACATGAGCGCTGTACTTACTGTACTATACTCTGAGTCAGTCCTACACTGATGCCTTTCTTAAAAGGTCCAGTGTGTCAGATTTAGAGGGCAATATTTACAGAAAACGGCAAAAATGAAATATATTATGCATTAACTATGTTTTTATTTGTGTGTAATCACCTGAAAATAAGAATATTTATGTTTTTGTTAACTTAGAATGAGACTTTTATATCCACATGTGCTGCAGGTCCTCTTCCACAGAGTCTACCATGTTTCTACGGTGGCCCAGAACAGACAAAATAAACACTTTTTGTGTTTTGTGGGCCACCGCAGAGGGAGATTGTGAGGTGAAGGTACACACTGACACTTTAAATACTCTCTATTGCCCTTAATGTATATTAATCCACAGCTAAAAATAGTCCCTAAGAAAAGCGCTTTTTACTGCTGTTTGAATAAAGTTTGATTAACAATGTTAAAAAATGAAACTAGACATTTGTAAGTCGTAACGTCTTCAGTAGGAATAAACCGACTAACACATTGTTGATTTTGCTGAAAATAAGAAAAATAGCGCCGGTATCTTCTCCTTTAATCATAATATTACCAGCAGATGTTGATGTGTGACGAGATAAAGGTCACTCAGACTAATACAAGAGCTAATTCTCTTATCTGAGACTCAAGTCTTGAAACATTTACGGAAAACATGAAAGCAGAAGAATTAATCCTTCTATCATCACAGATTTGACACTAAATTAAAAAAAAACTAACTCTGAACAATAACAAACACCGCAGCGACTAACTGCAATTACTACTTTGATATTTCTGTCATTTCCAGCAACATTTTATGGCACATGGCCACGTAAATATAGCAAAAACATTTATTCATGTCATGTGCATCAGAACTTTTAATTAGTAGGAGCTCAAGTTTGGTTTAAGTTTGTATTTCCGAACAGTGACAGTGATATTCGCCTGTACTTTGACGCTTCATGTAACTCACCTTGCTCCTTGCAGAAGTCCTGTTCTGTCATGGAGCTGGGCATTAATAGCTCTCCCACAGCGGGCTGGATGGACACACTGAACTGGTCCTCCTTGGTGCTGAGAGAGGAAAACAACAGTAAAGACGGAGTCGCTTATTCTAACACAAAGAGCCGAGAAGGAAGCTTGTAAATCAGGACTTGTTGCAAGCTCTGTAATTTAAACTCATCTCAATCTGGACGCACGTATGAGAGAGGACGCGGTGTGTGTTTCGTGCACTTGTGTGTATTAAATGTTTCTCCACTGATTGCCTTTGCAAATCACGCTCTGTGAATGGCATTTTGGGCAGGATTGATCCCCCCCTCCCATCCTGAACAGATTTTCTGATAAGGTTATTGATCGGCTGAGCCGGCGGTGCCGATGGCATTCAGCAGCAGGTTGATTTGGGCCGGGGGCTGATTACCGGAGGAATAATTGTTATCCCAGTGAACCCGGATCAATCGCGGCTGATGTCTCACCTGGGAGTGCCGGCACAGAGCGGGTAGGGAAAAAAGGAGAATTAACAGAAGAACAAATGAGAGAGGGGAAAAAATAGTTAAGAGAAGATGCAAAGAGACACTTGAGGGAGACGCGATGATGAATCTGGAGCTGTAGCGGGGAAAAAAAAGGGGACTGAAAGAGATGTACAAGTGAAGGTGTGAGAAAATAAGCCTGACTCGATATGAGTGGATGTCAGCTTGTCTTACCACAACTGGAAGTTGGCTGCTTGTGTAGAGTCGCTGAAGTCAATACCCATGGAAACCGTCACCGAGGCCTCTGGCTCCAGCCGCTCTGAGGGGAGGAAAGACGAGAGGAGGGAAGGAAGAGTGAGTGACAAGGGCACAGTGTGCAGCGTGTGGGGAAGGATGGAGCAAAGGGAGGGAGGATGAAGACGAGGTGGTGGTGGTGGTGGGGGGGGGGGGGCAGCAGCAGAGTGGAACAGACAGGCATCCACACCACTTGTGTTTTCTACTTCACAAAGCAAGGCCACCGTGTGTGAGAAATCTATCCTTCAATCTCATTCCCCGCACCTCCAGCCTCGGGGAGGGGAGGAAAAAAAAAAAAAAAAAAAAACACATGAAGGACTAGCATATTTCCAAAACAACAGGCTTGTCAAAGAGAGCATCAGCATCAAAAGAGAGAGAGACGAGGTACAGACGGAGCTAGACGGTTAAGTAAAGCCAAAAAATGCTGAAGAGGGAGTGTGGACAGGAGGAGGGAGGAGGGAGGAGGAGGTGGAGGGAGGTGAAGGATGAGGAGAACACAGACAGACAGAAACATCCTCCACGCTTCCCCAGTCGGCCTGTGTTTCTCTCTCCGCGGAGCAGGGCTATTTTACTGTATAACTCTTTCCACAGGCAGAGGAGAGACTCCAGAGGAAACCCTCTGAAAACAGAGCCATCATGGACTCACTTCCAATCCAGCCTTCACAGCTTCTCTAACGGGCATTTTCCCATTTTACCTTTATAGGTTTTTCTTCGTCTCTGTATCCTTCTGCCTGGTCACCTGCGTTATTATAAACCAATATTTAAAATAGTTGCTTATTTTATGAATGAATAAGAATATCCATCAAGACCAAAACTGTTTTTTGTACCAGGCTGTAAACATGTTTATTTCTGCTGTGAAGTTGGACATTTGAACATGGGGACTTATGGAGACTGACTCACTTCTGGTGCCAGCCTCGAGTGGACGTTTGAGGAACTGCAGCTTAATTTCACAGCCACAAATGTTGAGAGCAAGTTGTCTTCAAATTTAATATTTAAGAATTTAGTGGTATCTAGCAATGTGGTTGCTCATTGCAACACCCTCGCCTCAACCTCTCCTTCCTCTTCTCCTCTTCCTAACATGAAGGAGAAACTATGATGGACGTGAAACTTATAGATAGTTCAACAACTCAAATCCTCATCCTGCAACTCCGATGTCAACAGGAGAAGAAAAACAACTGGTGAGGCAATCAGACTGACAGCAAAACTTTATCTAGATTACTTAAACCACTTTATTTTGAGGTAGAATAAATGCTAATCTAAACTGTCACAATCCATCACTGCAAATCAAAACTGCCTCCGCACTGACTAAGTACGGTAGGTCTAAGCTGGAGTTGTACGATCATTTCTCGCAGCGTCAACGTGTTCCCAGATCTCCACAATTACTTTGGTGCTCATAATGTTTTTATTACCGAGAGGACTGATGGCCAACACAAGGAAATAAAACCCATGCTAGCCTGTACTTCGTATCCTGATGTATGAAGTATTAAAGGCAGAGGAAATGCCAGTGACTAGTTGCTGCTAATTAGTTAACAAGAAACGATGTTAATTGATTTAAGGACGTAAACAGTGAGCAAATCTCAAAGACTATTCATTTTAAACTGTTAAATTACGGGTTTAACAAGCGTTCACGAGGAGATGAGCAGCGCTGGAAGGTAATGCGCCTTGTGGAGTCAACGTGCAATATTTCTTATTAAATACAAAACCCTGTCATGTATTATCCCGTAACGAAACACACAAAGCACCGTTACGTAAAGCTTTCATCCTCTGCAACTTATCCAAACCAACTCCAGCCACCCGCTCACAGTGGCCGGGCTCGATCGATCCAAATTACCCACTGTTTGGCTGCTTGAGTTCCTTCAATGCCCAATCAATCCCCTGCAATTGACAGTTTTAACGTGCTCCACCGCACACCAGGTCTGTGTGTGCGTGCGCATGTGTGTGCATGAAAAAGAAAATCTTGAGGGAGCAGCGGCGTTCTCGGGCTTATATTATCCTCCCGTGTGCGGCGATCATACAACAGTGTGACAAGAAATATGGAGATGGCGCTTGTTTGTTTGTCCTGATCGATACTAATGAACAGGGATTAGCTGGAGTAATATTGGCTGTTTTCAGGTTGGGGGGAATGGGACCGGGCTATTTGCTGAGTGGATAGCAAACAGGCTTAAAGGTTTCTGATAACGTAATGATCATTTAATATCTGTCTGAGAAAACAATCATAGTATAGGCAGAGCTGCAGAAATTCCAGCGTGAGCGAGTGGAAGAGAAAACAAATATTGCACAGATAGTAATAAATGTGGTTGTTAATGTTACAGAGAGGGGAAAAAAAACAACGCTGAGTTCATGCTGGAGTTTGACCCAACACGTGTGAGGCAGCAACTTTAATAATCGCAGAGAGAGAACGAGAAAACAAAAGCCACATTTTTTTAATAACGCGTCTAAATCTGCCAAACTTTTGTGGTGAACTGGAAAATGGGAGAAAAATCAGAACGCCACTACCAGCTATAAAATATATCTTTGTTTGCGTTTACACAGGATGGTAACAAAGAAAATCTGTAATATCACACATTTATTAAATAACACTTTTTTAAATTACTGTTTAGTTTAGCTCCAGTGGCTCCCTGTGGCTGTGTGAAAAAAAAGATATGGAAATGAATAACAGTTATTTTTAACATTTTCATTTATTACTGTGAGATGAGTCTTACATTTTCCACTACACTACAGTACATTACATCCTGAAGTGGCACCTTTTCTTTGGATTTTGCCGAATCTTAACAGCGGTGGCTGCTAGTCATGATTTCTCTGAGCTATCCATCTCTGATGGAACAAAGAGAATTTAATCGTACATGGGCAGATTCGTTTGCTTTAACCGTCAACGATGCTGGCTTACGGCTTGATTAGCACCAAGAAATCAGCGATACAAGTCTCAAATATGAAAGACAGACAGGTAGAGAAGGTTTCTGACCTCTGTAGTCGAGGATAGAACGATATGAACTGACAGAAATGTTCTCTTTAAAGGATAAGACTGCTTAATGTCAACAAATCGCATTAAAACACTAAAAACAAGAGTGTGTGTTTGTAACCAGCATCCCAATCCTGACTGTGGCTCTCCAGCACCAAGCCCATTGGTTCCTTAAAAACAGGTCATACATTTTAATTTTTTAAATGACTTTACACATCACAAACAAGAGTAAAAGGTGCATTTGTTGGGGACTATTTTCAGCGGTGGATTAATCCACATTTGGTGCACTAATCAGTATTTGGAGCAGCAGGACAAAATATGAGGGACTGAGTCTAAATAAACTGTTTATATCATCTATGAAAGGGTGTTAACTGAATAAAATAAAATCAAATACACATTCTCACTACTTGGTTTGACCCGTGTGGCACTCATACTCACCGATGGTGTTAAAGCAGTGGATGTTGAGGCTGGCTGGGCTTCGGTCGCCTATATGGATCTCCTCCAGGCTGTGGTCTGAACTGTTGGTCAGTATGACCTGTACAGCCACCATACTGGGCTGGTACAAACAGGGCTGCCTGGGGAAATGGTACTTGGCTGATAGACCTTTTCCTGTCATGTGGTGAAGCAGCTCATAGGTTTTCACGGGGCCGAAAGATGGAGTGGTGACCTGGAGGCACGAGAGAAAGACACATGCTTACACAAGCACTGGTTTTGAGTTGGTTTTATTACATTTTTTGCCAACAAAAATAAATCAAACAACTTTAATTATGAGAGAAATAAACTGCAGTATGGGCTGGGTTAAAAGCCTGAGAGCAGAAGCGCAGAAGGAAAAAAACAAAACGGCGCATGCAGAACATTTACCCAGAAGCATAAAGCTCTTTACATCAACACGACATCCAGGGACGTCTTGTACATTACAGCGCAAATGCATCTGCACAAGAGAACAGATTAATACAAGGATCTCCCGTCTTTCCATCGCCTACATTCATGCAATTCACCGCAGTCCAATCAGCAGGCTGAACGCGGCATTTGCTGAGTGCAGCGGGGACTGGAGGGGTTTGGTGGCTGATAACGCCCCGCCAACCCCTTTCCTTCATTAACTCTGTGGGGTAAAGAGGAACCCATTTAAGAAACGTCCTCAGCCTAGTTAGATAGAAATGGGCTGGATGCTCGGTCAAACCAGGCTGAATAAAAACAACCTCTAATGAATAGAAACACGAGTGCCTGCACGGGCCAAAGCAGCCATTCACAGACCTTTTTTAAAAAAGGAGGCTTTTACCTTTTCAGAGGCAGGAAATTCTATTACCTCTGAGAGAAATGGAAAAAGAAAGGAGGCAGACATGTATTTCTTTCCTCCGAAAAATTAACATCTTGTTACACGGGTGAACATTGTTCTCACTTGATGGTGACGACTGTCAGCTTTCATTAAAAACACACGGTGCGACACAACACACTGAGAACATTCACACAACGTGGATAAACTTCAGACACGCCTCTGCTGCGTCCACATCAATGCAAAAGTCATAAATGATGACAACTCTGAGCGGTTTCTTCGTCTGTCGTGAGTGACGGCAATAATTGGTTCGAAACATCAGGAAGGATGCAGCCTTTTCACACCCTCTAAAACACTTAGCACCTCACTGTATTCATACACTCGCATAGGCGGCGCTTACGTGTTCGTCATCCTGGAGTTCAGAGGCTAAAAAATAACTGTTTACCGTCTAAAAGTGATATAAAAAAAATATAACAACTCTTAAAGAAGTCGCAAGGGTGACCAAGAGGAGTAAGAAGTACGCAGCTCTGTATGAAAAAACAACAAGCAGTGGTAGAAAAACAGATGGAGTAAATAGCAGACTTAAATGATTAAGCAAACTGATTAAGCTAATTGAATATGACTAATAATATGATGTGAAGAAACGCGGCGGAAACGCGCGGGCCGTGATGGCGCGGCTCGCGGCGTCGAGCGGTGTCAGTGCACATTGTTTTGTTGAAGCCGGACGAAACTGGCAGCGTGTTCCGACTCGGGTGAGAAGCGTCGGAGACGTTTGTTCCTCCGACTTGTCAGGCGCTCCGCGAGGATGAAGAATCGGTTTGACGTACAAGAGAAGCTGTGGAGATGAGTCTGAATGTGCTCACTTTACAGGGCGAGAACAGTTACTATCGCTGCAGTGTGGCGGCGAGACATGAGCGCGTTTGAGTTAAATTATCCAAAAGAAAACGTTGGCTCAAAAAGTCTTCTTCCATCCTGTTTACTCATTCTTTGATGTGATATTTACTGACCTATTCTCAGGCTAAGTGTTTGTACAGAGCGGGTGGTCCAGTATGGACCAAAGTATGGAAGGTGGACTGGTAGATGGAGAGGTGCCAGTTCACCTGCTGGGCTCGTGTGGCTGCCCATCACTCCACCATCTCTCTCCACATTTCTCTCTTTCTAACTCAACCAGTCACAGCAGATGACTGGCCAGCAATGGGCTCGGCTCGGCTCAGCTCGGCTCAGCTTGGCTTTTCCTCACCATTGTCTCTGTGCTTGCTCCTGGTTGAATCGTTGAATCATGATAACTTTTGTTTTCGCGATATATAAATAAAAAGTGAATTGAACTGATCAATTCAGCAGTAGCACAAACTGAAACCTGTAAAATGTATTTGTCTGTTTTTGTCACAGTTAACACAGATTTTAAATAGTTCAGAAATTATATCGATAAATATAACATAGGATATATTTTGGTACTTTCCTTTTGTGAATTTATTTTTTAAATAATAATTCATGAACATCTGTATTTATAGGAAAAATGGAGGATTTCATATTCTGTATGTCTGACCAAACCATATTTAACTATTATCACTCCTATTAATACAAAAAACTATTTTGACTCTTCAAATGTTCATTCAAATGTTCAACTTCAGACGTACTTCTTCCACCCAACATAAATCCTATCAAACATTTAGATTTAAATTATTATTGAGCTACAGTTATCCTAGTTTAATCATCTGAACTTCATAAACACACGGTAACGCACGGTTACAGGTGAAAGCCAAACATCTTGGTTTCCACAAAGGAGGTCAGACAGCACAGTGAGTCGATCTGCGATGGTTTACTCCTCTTTGTAAACAGCCTAACATGTTTGTACTCTATTTAGTGTGGCATAAAATCAGTTTCCTTGTTCTTCCCTCACCTAGGAGCAGAGTCTGGGCGTCATATTGGCATCAGTATAAAACATTTTAACACAGCAGCCTGCCCGAGTCACATTAGATCCAGAATAAACCGATCACACCGCTATCTTTCAGTCCCCTTGACAGTGCGGCGGCGTCTCTTGTGCCCAGGCCCGCCTGTAAAGGAGGTCAAACAAACATTTGTCGCTGCGCCGTAACGCCGCTGCGCCCTCACAAGCGCCCGTCACGCCACCGCCAGCCCGCAAATTTATTGGGCCACTTTTGGATGTGTCAGAGCAGTCTGTGTCGATAAAGCCGGCCATAATGTTTGCCACCCCATCACAACAGAGATTTACCTCCCTGACAGTCACATCCTGCTTCAAGGTCCTGTCTGTCGCCTCGCCCTCCGAGGCAGGCAGCGGCAACGGGGAGGGAGGGACGGAGACAGGACAGAAGGCTTCAAACTGCTTATTATCACCAATTTGACACAGTGGACAGTTAAAGCTTGACACGAGTGCCCGCACGAGCCCCTTCACTCCTCCATCCACTGTTGGAAGCCCATAACACCTCAAGTGTAAATAAGAGAAGAAGAGGGATGTAACCTTGACTTCTCTGTCAGTCTCCCCTTTGTTTTGTTTTTTTTCCCCCTTTGGCTTTAGCTCCCGTTCTCCACCCCGGACAGGAAGGAGGGGAGGTGACAATGAGGCAGGAAGTTGATTGAGAGGCTCTATTATGCATCAACTTAAAGGAAGCTCCTGTGATGGATGACACAGACACCAGTCACCTTCAGAGCCCGGACGCCACGCTCCCGACATCCTCTCTGGCAAATGACCTGAAAATCCCGCTGACATATTCAAAAAAAAAAAAAAAAAAAAGAGGGCTAACCGGAGCTGGGTAGCCTTGTGCTGTGTGCATAAGAAGGCCAATTTAAAAGAAAGTGGCGTGTGTGTGTGTGTGTGTGTGTGTGTGTGTTAGTGTGGTGTGTGTTGGAGGGGAGTTACAGAGATGTATGGGCATATATTGAAAATCCATTTCTGTTTTTCAGACGCAGCGTGCCTCCAACAGCAGGGACAGGATTTCATTACGCTCTACAGGAGTTGTGAGGATTAAGGTAAGGGACATGTGTTTGACTTTAGCGCCTAATTGTTCCCCTCAGTCAGGAGATGACAATTAATTGATGGGCGCCACAAAGACCTTGACTGCAAATTGAATTAAATAAATGTTACTACAGCCATCTAAAACTACTTTAATGCAACAAGAAGTCTCTCCTGCACATATAGACAGAGGTTAGTTAATTTATGCCAATTTGTGGGTAAATTGGGTATTCCGAAATGATTAATTTTGAAATTTTCCATTAAAGAACATTAGCAATAATAGAGGACTGTTATTCAGGAAGTATTGTCCTTCATCGAGCTCTGCAAGAATTGTTAACAAACTGCCGACAGTTTCTTTGTATTCACGTCATGTTTAATAAGAACGACGGCTGTTCTTAATTATTATTTTCATCAGCGATTAATCTGATTATTTTCCCCATTTATTAACTGAATTAACTGTTTGATACATAAAATGTTGGAAAATAGTGAATAACGCTCATCACGACTTCCCAAAAATCCAAAAATCTTCAATTTACTATCACAAAAAGAAGCTTAAGAAGCTGGAACCAGGGATGTTTTGGGCATTTGTGCTCGAAAAATGACCAAAATCTGAACTGTTGATTGATTAAATGACAGAGTTTGCGTTAAAAACACACAGCTCCAAACGTGGATCTATAAATGACGAGTACCAAATAAAGACAAACGTGTTCATCCTCGTCACTCTCACAGATCGCTGCAGATGTACAGCATTTAACGTCACTTGTAAACAATGAAAATACATCAAGCGTACAATAACTACAGATGGAAGATGACAGTCTTTACTTCATTATATCCATTTTTATACTGGTAGACTGATAATTACTTGAGTTAAAGGATCTGAGGACTTCCTCCATCGCTGGGAGGAAAAAAAAGCTACATAATACGACACGATTTGCTCAGGTAAGCGTAGATATGTCATCATATTTATGTTTGTAGGTTTCAAAATAAAAGGGGGTTAGGACCCTCATTCCCTTGCTTGCAGTAATTAAACGGCTAAGTGGTTTGTTGAGACAAGCGGAAGGCTCAGTTGCTGCAGCAGACGATAAAAACACACGTGAAAATGTGGATTTTAGGGAGCTCCGTCGTGACCTCTGTCACCTCGGAAAAGGACAAACACGGAAAAATACACGCACACACGGTGAAAACTTAATGAGAGAAGAAATGCTGCAGCAGCTGCATTGAAACACAAACACTTCCCAAACTCGCCGCGTAGGCTGCTGCACCCACCGGCTATTTCTGTGTGGGCATTTATTCCTATTTAAAGAGGCAATCTCCGCCCGTTTGAGTGGCAGCGGGAGGTTTGGAGAGCAGGGGCTGCTATATTCGTGGCGCTTGGGGTCCTTCTGCTGATTCATAATTAGACGTGAACCCAGAGCGCCCACTACGGAGGCTGGGTGGGGGGGGGGAGGTCAGAAGGGTGAGGGAGGGAGGCGAGGGAGGAGGAGGAGTGAGCGAGCTGGCGCCCGCCTGATGGACACCAAATGAACAAATTATGATGGCCCCCTCTGGGTGTGATGGGGTCAAACACCCTGCGCCCCGCCGCTGACAGTTCAATTTCCCCCCAACGCAGCCCCATTCGCCGACTGCTAATTATGAATGAAAAGTTATCAGCCTCAGCCAACCCCCGCCGCACACACGGACAGCGGTCGGAAGAGGTTCGGGGTGGCGTGGTGAGGGGGATTTAAGAGGAATTTGTGAGAGATCCTAATGTCAAAATGTTATTAGAGAGAGCGGCAGCATGCAGAAACTGGGGAGAGGAGGAGGAGACAGAAGAGGAGGTGGGTCAAAGACAGTGACCAGGGTTAATCTAAATGCCTTTGATAACCATGCAGTAATTCTCTAAAAGGGCCCGAGCGCTCAGCTGAGACAGACTCGCTGCCTCTGTGGGCAGATTGCTGAGAAATAGAAATGACACTGGGGCCAGCGTGTGTGTGTGTGTTTGTGTGTGTGTGTGTGTGTGTGTTTGTGTGTGTGTGTGTGAGCTGATATGTAAGCGTGTGCATGCACGGGGAGGGGCGTGTGTGAATAAAGGTGAGGTTATTTACCCTTGTCTATGAATCCCGATGCCCATCATGTATTTATGCATAGAATTGACTCTAAATCAGATGTTGATGTGCGAAAAGTTCCCTGTTCTAATCTGCATTTCGATTCTCTATTACTCCGTGGCCTTCACCTGAGGAGGAGAGAGTGACTAACAAGACTCGAGCTGCATAAACGCTGTCCTGAGAGCAGCTGTCAATCAAACTGACTGACAGGCGGGCAGCACTGACGGGCAGACTCAGAATATAGAGTAACTCACCACGAGGAGGCTCAGTGCAACACCAGAGCTGGGACAGTGTGGAGCCCGTGCACACACGCGTGTGTGTTTACATGCAGACAAACCAACCATGAAACATTAACACACACTTTGAGAAAATCTCTAACGTGATCATTAACGTGCCTGAAACTCAGACTCTGTCACCTTTGGACAGACTCAGGCTAAGCTAAGCTAACTGGCTGCAGCCTTTTATAAATTGAACATACATGAGTGGGATCGACCTCCTCGTCTAACTCCCAAGAAAGTAAACAAGCATATTTCCTATCACGGTAATATTGTAACTCAACCACTCATACTTCGGTCTTCTCTCTAGTTATGGCACCTTTGGTCTGTGCGTCCTCCCTCTGAGGCTTCTTCTTTTATTCCACAGTTACAGAGGATGAAAAAAAACCCTTTGAGATCAAACTTTAAAATGAATTTGACTATCTCGAGCGACGACTTCAACTGTAGAACTCTCTTTTGGGTTAAGATGCCTTTGAGACTGACGAAGTTCTACAAACTCAAAACTTAAAAAGTAAAAAGCACCATGAGGTCAAATTTAGACCAAACAAAATTAAAACCAATCACTAACCTCGGTGCTATTTTTCGTCTTTCTTCATGTCACACAAGTAGAACAGAATTTAGATGGAGGACTGAAACTACTGCTGAACTATTAACTGATCAACGGACAAGCTGAAAATGTTAGAAATTAAATATCGTTGGGTCAATTTGAAAGACAAAACTGTGATACGGGATGTGATGGGCGTTTGAAAACGCGGGATTTGGTGGCATTTAGCGGTGAAGTTGCAGAGTGCAGCCAACTGAATACCCCTCGCACACATGAAGAAGACCCTACGGTGGCCGTGAAACTCGCAAAGAATGTAAAAGCTCCTATCTGGAGTAGAACTAGAGTAGATAGGAGCTCTTAGGACCAGTGTGTAGGTGCAGTTTAGCGACACCTAGCGGTGAGACTGCAATCACATGAAATCCCTCGACCCCTTGTGCAAAAATTACGGCGGTCACGAGTGTTTGGTTTGTCCGTTCTAGGCTGCTGTGGTAGAGGACCTGCACCATCTGAGGATATAAAGGTAGAAGGATATCTCTCTAAATCTGACACACACGTCCTTTAAGTTAATTAATCATTACTTGCAGCCCTATTTATGATTATAAGTAATTTATTTACAGCAAAACACCAACATAAGTCATATACAAGTAAATTCTAACCTATAAGCAGACGTCAAACACCTGTGTGACCGCTGAAGATTAAAAACGAAGATCCACACCGTCAATATTCTGATTTGAAATCGTCAAACAGCAGCCAGCCGCGCCCATGAGACACAAAATAGACACAGCAACAGCAGGAAGAATGGTCTGGACATTTTCCTCCCATGGGGGGGGGGGGAAGAAGACATGATAGAAAATACACAGACGTGCAGAGCCGCTCACATACTGAGGAGAGAAAGGAGCCGTCACACCAGGAAAGGTCAACCATCAGATATACACAGCGCAGAGACACGAGGGACGCAACATCTGACAGAGAGAGATGGAAGGTGACAGAGAGGAGGAGAGAGATAAGAGGGAGAGAGGGGGAGAGAGACGGAGCGGGTGGACTCGTAGATGAGACGCAGAAATAGAGTTCAAGGGTGTGGAAGAGCAAAAGACGGCGAGGGCGAGAAAGACAGACTATAAGAGATACAGGAAACAGGGAGAGCAGTTGTACTGTCTTGACTGGCTATAAATATAAGAAGGCAGAAAAGGTCAATAGTTTGGCGTCTGAGGCAGAAAATGTTCCACAAGGGAGAGAGGCTCATTTCACCATCTCATACGCCGCTCTGCTGTTCTGTCAGTGTCAGGCAGAGAGGAACAATCGACTCTCGCCGCACGTTGATAGAGGAAATGTCATCCCTGTGTCGAACGCAAACACACACACACACACGCACACACACACACACAAACCTGCATGGTGGAGGAGATATTCGAGAGAGAAAGGCCCTCGAGGTCGGACAGCAGGCTCGGAGACATGACCGAAGACTTTGGGGTGTTTGTGGGTGCCGGAGAAACTGAAGGATGCAGAGAAGACAAACACTGAAAACAGGCACTTTAAGTGTTGCTATCACTGTATGTTTTTTATGCCACCGGAGGGCGCCAAAGACAAGCTAACATTAACTATAAAATGCAACTAGCCAACTAACAATTGATGCAGATGGCCAGCTAGCTAGAATTTTGCTAACAATATTTTATTTTATTGTTCTGCTACTTAAATTGTTTAAGTTGTGCAAAATTCAATTCGTCACTGTCTATTTAGTTTTTTTAAAATGCTATTTTATGCTATAAGCTTTCAGAATAAAACTTATTTAGCAGCTTATGTTGCTTTAGTAAAATGTGATACATACTGTACACACAAATGTGTGTTCTGTGTTATACTACAAAACAGAAGATTTAATTGATGGCCTGTTGGATGGAAAGTAAGGTTGTTATTGCTGTTGCCTTCAATCTGTGCTGGTTAAACAGGCCGGCATTAAAACCACGGGCTACTTCTCTCATTTAAATAAAGTGTATTATATAATTTATCTGTGTTATTTATCGGCATTTCACTGAATGAGTGGAGTAGTGTGGCACAGATGGAGGCACAGTAGCCTCAGTTTGCATGGCTTGCTTCACATGGAGGCGTTTCTGTAGTTATCTACGGTAGATTTCATAAAAACGTTCTTCACATAATATTACATACTACAGTAGAATTCAAAGGCACAGATGAGCTCATGCACATGATGTGATCGCCATGAAATTGCTGCAACCCTAATGCAGAATATAAAAGGGAAGATTCCATCTTTTTACCTCATAAAGTTCATGTGGAAAATGTGTTAGAAATTGGCTATTTACACAACCAGCAGACACAGAACAACACTGGATCCACCTGACAAAACAAGTCCAATATTCACTCTCCTATTATCTCTCTTTTGGGGAATTTGGTAACTTTCTCTGTCTGCCATTTAGTCTTGGGCAGGTAAAACAGACAGTTAAGGGGAGCTGCAACGTTGGGTGATCAACTCACAGTCGTCTAAATCCAGTAAGGAGACTTCCTTCTTGGACTTCACCTCCACCTGAAAAACAAACATAAAGATGAGCAACACAGAAAAAAAAAGACACCTCAAAACAAAAGTCGTGCTACTCCGAGGGTAAAATGTTTCAATTCTGGCGACAGCGTCTCTCAAGACGTGACACACTCATCCCCCCCAAAAACCAGATTCTCTGCATTTATATGTAACACGTCTGGAATTTCCAACAACCAGTCATGCACAGTGTCGTGTCACAACCGATACACGCCACCTCGTGCGACTGAGGCCGGCTTGTCAGGTGTTGACTTGTGGGAATTACAACAAGCGCCTCCGGCTCGCGCCGCAACAGGCCCAATAAAAACGCATTTAAAACATACGAGCGCTTTTATCACCCTTTCTCCACGGCCTCCTAACCAACCAGAGCTCCATTCACATCACATAAAGAACCATAAAATTCCACTCTGCATACTCCGGGCTGAGCAGACGGAAAGAACAGGACAGAGGAGGGAGTGAGGGATGAGAGCGAAAACAAACAATAAAGTTAGAGGCCGCATCTTATCAGATCTTCTCTGACTGACGCTCGGCGGTGGTAATAGAGACGGAAACCTTGTTAGTAAATGGAGGTCTGGAAGAGCAACAGAGAGAGGGAGAGACAGAGGTGTGTGGAAAGACAGAGAGGAGAGAGAAAGATGCATAATTCATAGGCCATGTCCAAATGACAAACTGTATGAAATGAGAATTTCATAGTGCAGAAAAGGGAAAGGGAGGGTGAAATAATGTGATGAGCGGAACAGGTAAGAAAAAGATGGCGAGGGCTGAAAAGGGGACGAATGAAAGACTAAAAAAGGAAAAAAAGAAGCTGATATCAGAGCTGCAAAAATGATATCCAACGATATATAAATTTTGACACAGTCGCCACGTGTGTGCCTGAGAACGTGGCGTTCCTCCATCACCGTGTCCATCATACTCTGCGTCGGATTAGAACTAACTAAAACTGAGCTGAACTTACCCGTTACAGCGGTATGACAAATGCTGAAGTTGTAGTTAAGTACTATTAAATGTTTGATAACCGCTCCAAAACAACAACATCTGTTGTGTTTAGTGCTGCATAATGAACTAATATTGCATGTGGCGTGTTGCCATGGCTACAAAGATCTATATAAACTGTCAGTTGTCTATTTTTAATGTTGAGTTTTTGTTATGGATTAAATCCACTCCGGCATCTTCGAGAAGGGTTTGCTGCAAGGCCATTATGGACACCGGTAACTCTTTAAACAAACACACACGGCATGGGAGTGTTGTGTTTAGACAGGCGTGTTAACACTGAAGTCATGATATCAGGTATCGTTTTAGCTTACTGCATGCTTTGTGTGTCATCTTTAGCATGTTTATTCTGTTTTCTTCACTGATGGTACTCAACCTCACTCTAGGTGTTTTAAAAATTACGTTTATTTTAAAACATGATATTCTCAAAATTCTACAAAATCTCAACATCGACATTTCTTGTAATAGTTTGTTTAAATATCGCGTTCACACACGTAGCACCCACATATATCGATGCTGAGCTATGAGCTTTAATGTGACAGCAGGATCGTAAGCGGAGGTTAAATTCTTAGTCGTAAAGGACAGAGGAGTGCTGATCAGGAGCACGCCTCTTACACCAAACTAGCTCTGAATCTTGGATAAATACAGTCGGACTATGCTACTTATTTAAATGTCTGTCATAATTGCAAGGTTTGGTGAGCTTTA
Source organism: Protonibea diacanthus (assembly GCA_028641955.1). Lineage (NCBI taxonomy): Eukaryota > Metazoa > Chordata > Actinopteri > Sciaenidae > Protonibea > Protonibea diacanthus. The sequence goes on from CM053991.1 coordinate 2,929,881, forward strand.
TATTTTATTTTTTTTATCATTTCTAAGGTGGTATACTGTGTAAAATGTTTGAGATGCTGGTTTCCTGCTGACTGTGACAACGTAAAGCTGGTGCAATCTTTTATTCTGTGCAAAGCATCTTAGAAAATATTATTTTAACATATCTGATGTTTATCCAGACGACCAAGAAGCGTGAATTTGCGATAGCTATATCAATAGTTATGCATTATCCACTGCTACACCTGTCTTTGCCAAATGGTATGAACACAAGCCCACACCTGCACACGCTAAACACACGTGACCTCCGTGTCAAATTTCAGCCTCCTAGGGCAAAAACTGTGGTCATCACAATGTGTGTGTTTATAGACTGATCGAGCAACTGACCGACAGAGCGACCTATAAAATCCATGCTGTATTCTAAGTGTAGTTAAGCGTACTTCCTAATCACCCAACATTTACGATTATTAAGTGTATTTTAGCATTAGTGTGCTCCATTCTCTGTTAAAGAGCCATTAAAACAAACTACTCAGAGAGAGCACACCAACACCAGCCTACACACTCCTAATGTAAGCTCCTCCACCTCGCTGTGTGTGTGTGTGTGTGCGCATTATAAAAGTCAGACCACTTATTCATCTGGTATCTGAATAAATAATCATGTCACCTTGGGTTTGGACTTTGGCTGACTCTTCTTCTTCTGTGCTGTGTGCGAGTCTGAATCCGAGTCGTCCTCGGAGTCCGTCTCTGAGCTGGAGGAGCTTTCGGGTGACGAGCTGCTGGCTTGGGCTACAGGCCCGTTACCGTTTTCATCTGAGTCACTGAAACGCACAAAAATACAAGGAACAGAACAGCACTGCCTGTTTACTTTGTTCAGAGAAACATCAGGACACTTTTACATAAAACAAACTCAGCTTCCATGTTTATAATGTCAGCAAACACCAAGAAAATCTAACTTGGTAATATCTTTTTTTTCCCTTCGAGCTCGGCCCCCCGTCAGAACAACAACAATCAATCTGTTTTTGTTTGCGAAGTTAATTCACTCAAAAAGATTTTTTCCATCTTTCTCCTCTCCCTTTCACTTGCTCTGTCCCTCTTCAATTTGTCCTGATAATGAGTGTTTACTCCGCCTGCCTGGGATTTTCAGCCGTTAAATTAATGAGGGGAATTGTGACGGTAACTGGCTTTTTAACTTGGGCGATGATGAAAAGCCAGTATTAATTTGGCCTACAGATTTCATTTGCTGCGAACAGGAAAAAGTGATATAAATCACTGTGGGCCTGATTAGGCCCTGCCTGAAATGACTGGGCCATAATGAGGGCATTATGCTGTGTTTGTTGTGGAAGCACTGGGGTGAGCTGCTCTAATTACTGTGTGTACGTGTGTGTGTGCGTGTTTGTGTGTGTTTGAGCACTGGGGTGAGTTGCTCTAATTATACTCTCTAATGGAGAGAACAGGGTCAGCCGCCGGCCTGTCACACAGCAAAATCAGGTACATTCGCTGTGAGTTTGTGTGTCTGCGAGGAAATGAAGTAGAGTGCATAAGAAACTAAATTTGCCAGTGTGTAAGAGAGTGTACGTGAGCATATTCAGTAGTAATGACTCAAATCTCATTCATTGGTAACACCAGGCTGCTAAATGACCAATCAAAAGTCATTATCCATTAGCCATGTAAATGTGGGTTACGCTACTGGAGGAAAATTCTCCTTGATTAGCTCGTTAATGGAACTCACACTAACGATATTCGAGCAGCTCTGCCAGCCTGATGTCTGTGTGTGTGTGTGTGTGAGCTGGAGAGAAAAGGTGTATGCTGGGTACAGAAGGTGTTGAAGGTTATGAGGTTTTTCCTCTCCTGTCTGAAAACACGCTGAGCTTCAGTTGTTTGTCGTCCAAAAGGACGTTCAGTGTGTTGACTCTACTATCCTGTTTATGATCAGGTTTTATTCAGGTTATGTTTTGTGCGTGTGAACGTCGTATTCTGGTTTCAGAAAGACATTTTTCCGGTTTTGGGAACCTGGAAATGCTTCCTGGATCACTCCTGAATAAAGTTATTAAGTTGATCAGCAACTATTTTGATAATCCATTCATCGATTTGAACCATTCTTTCATGTCGTCTTCTTAAGTGTGATTATCTACTAGTTTCGTTGGTCCTCTGTGATAGTAAATATCTTTTTCGGTTTAGATGTCGCCCTGAGCTTCAGGAAACTGACATTTTATGGACTAAACAACTAATATCATGTTCCATGTAAAAACCACAACAAAAATATGACTAAAAACTCTGAACCAGGATGCTAGTGTACATGTAAACATACATACATAGACTAGAAAGTCTTTTAAGTCTGTTTGTTTCCTCTGTTTGGTCTTGAAATGTCCATCATGCTGATTTTTTGGATCTCGGCGTCCCAACTTTTTATTTATTGTTTATTAATTATCATCTCTTAGCTTAAGAACTCTCATGCAGTGGTGTGAAACTCCCATCATTTGTGCTGCATTCACCGCCACTTGCAATGTGTATCATTTGTCAGCAAATCAAACCCTGAAAATAAACGAAACACAAACATAAATTGCTGCAGAGGCTCCAGCTCGGAGCAGTCGGAGAATTGTTCAGGGCTCTACTCAGGCATAATGACAGCATGAGCCAAAACATGTTGAAATAAACCTCATCTTTGTCCTCACTTAAGGGAGTGCGAGTCTGATTATTTCTCACTCACGACTTGATTTGGGGTGTGTTCCATCTGTTTCAAAAGTTCGCCATCCTTAAAAAAGTGTAAGAATCAGAATTCTCCTCAATTTCAGCAAATATACTGGATGAAGTGCAAATGTTTGAATGTTTGAGGGAAGAAAAGATGAGAGTGAGCAGAAGGAAGTCTGATGCCAGCAGGTGGGTTGTCATATAGATGATAAAAATGCCTGAAGTTATGAACAGATGGGAGTTTGAGCTTATTGATGCAGCAAAGCACTGATCACATTTGTTGTTTACCACGACTCTGGGGCCGCTCACAAACACACACCTGTCTAATTAGCTGAGCTTAGAGCGACAGAAAGAGAAAGAAACAGGTAACATCTGGACACACCGAATTCACTGGGAAGGAAAACGACGCTTCGTGAGCCTCGCACACGAGGATGGATCTCATTGTACCTGTCAGCGGCAGTCGGCTTGTTTTTCTTCGGCGGCGCCTTCTTGGTCTTCTTCTTCTTCTTCTTTTGTTCGGATTCGGATTCACTGGAACTCTTTTCAGACCCGCTGGAACTTTTTCCAGAGTCACTGGAGGTCTTCTCAGACTCTTCGCTGCTTTCCTCCTCACTCTCACTGCCCGACTCTGTACAGACACATACAGTGTATACACATCATACATAAACGTGGTGAAAAGTTAGCATCCAGATAATTTCATGAAATGAAACATTTTGGTTGACATGTTCTGCAATTAGCTCCTTACATAGTAATACTCATTACTAGTGGTGGGGTCCACCATTCCCACGGGAAGTGGGCATGCCTGTAATGCTGTGTTAGTGTTTGTTCACTGTTGCTCACTGTTTATTGTCTTTCCTGACAGCCGCATTGGAGCTGGATTGAGTTACCGCTAATGCTATAACATTTCATACTGCTGTTGCTTCACAATCAAAGCATTCCGCTGGTGATACAAACAATGTTGCAGGAAGTAGATGGAGATCTGCAGACAACAGGCTGCACACCTCCAACTCCTCTGCAGGGAAACAAACACGTACGTGCTTCAACTGGAAATACGTGCAGCTCAACTGACTTCCTTATTAAAACAAGGTGGAGTTTGTTTGGCTGCACTGTAAATACATGTAGCATATAAACCACATTTGTCCCGTCAGGTGTCGCCAAATCAACCTGAAGTATAAGAAGGATTGTTTAAGGACAACAGCACAACAACAGTTCATCAACAAACACACAGATAGAAACAAACCTTCACCACTGCTGCTGCTGCCGCTGCTGCTGCTGCTGCTGTCTTCACTGCCACTGCTCTCAGATCCCTCCTCTTCTTTCTCCTCTTCATCGTCCGAGTAAAACTTGTCTTCAGATTTGGATTTCTTCGTCTTCCCAGCCAACACTACCCACTCCTTCACCTGAACAGACACGGTGGAGGGAAGTGGGGTCAGTTAAAATTGAGATTCACGAATTAGGGATGAGTTTACTGCAAAATGAGTTATTCTAACACCATATTTTATTTTGTAGGGGCTCAATGAGAAGAAAACAAATCATTACACTGAATGTATGTTTATATATGTACTAATCACACAAGTCAGCCACTTTCATAAGATGGACAATGGAATAACCAATCAACAAAACAATAATTAAATCATCAATCAGTTGAATCAGCTTCTGCTGGCTTTTATTTTGTTACCAAACATCTTTTCTGTTAAATCTACATTATATTTAAAAGTTTGTTGAAACGAGCGCTTGTGTTCTGCTTTATTGTTGTTCATTGTTTTATTAGGATCCCCATTAGCTTCCACAGAATAACAATGATAAAGCTCGAGCTGGTGCTCGGAGTAAAAGCAGAATCAATAACATCCCTCACTGAAAAACAAAGCCTTTAATTTTTGTAATTTTTTTGTTCTTTGACTTATAACGAGGCACAGAAAGTCCTCGTCTTTCAGCTGAACGGAACAGCGTGTTCATTTCTCCGACACAAATTGAAGCATCCCACAAAATAAGGTTAGAAATGATAATGTTGGAGGCCAATAAACGTCCACTTCAAAACACCACACAAGTGTGCAGCAGGAGATCAGACTTCATTGAACACAAGTAAGGTTCTCATCGGTTGAAGTTGCTGCTAGATGTTGAGGTTTGCTCCAACTCTCTATATCGAGGTTTAAGGGTACATTCAGACAGGTGTAGGTTCAGATTCTATCCATTCATTTGAATGGGTGTAGTGTGTTTTGGCTGCCAAAAAAACATGGTGACCTACGGCAGAGAAGTTGAGCCGGATCTAACTTTTAGATAAACGCCGCCTGACATCACGCTGCGGCTACCAATCAGATGATCGGACCGGTCAAACCTCCACAGTCAGCCTGAAATGTCTCTGAAACTTAGGCTAACCCTGATAATCTACCTGTGTGTGTTCTGGCTTTGTTTATTTCATGAAGCAGCATCTAAATCTGAGTCTGACTCACAATTTACGCTGCTAAATAGAGACACGAAGAAGTTTAATTTGGTTTGTGTCCGATGGTTTGAGAGAGCAAGCGACTGGTTGAGCGACATAGACAGTGAATGAGAGTGAGCGAGAGCCTTCATCCTTTATTTCATTTTTAAAGTCTAGTTTATGTATATTTTCATGTTATGGTTGGTGTTATTCTTTATTTTTATTTTTACGCTTTACAACGTGTTAGTCTGTCTTTTAATGTTTTCAGACCTCTATGTTTGCATTTCTGAGTCCTCTGATGCTTCTGGAAGAAGTAAATCTTTAAAAATGGGCGCAGTACAAATAAATAGTTTCATTTTTAAAGGCTCAGTAATTTTAGAAATTTAGCAAACATTACTAGGAAGCTGTAAGAGCAGTAGAGCACAACGGAATAAGATATATAATCAGGGTTTTGTTTTTTGGTCTGCACACAATTAGAACAATATATACTAATGTCAGCCTCATCCTTTAGTGCCTTTTTTATGTCTTTTTGCACTTTGAATTTCTCGTTCAAAGCTGCGGTACAAATAAACCTGCCCTGACTTCCATCTCCAACACATCAGAAGTGTTTAACTATGGCGCAATTGAGTTGATCGAGTCAATTTCTTTAGGTCATTCCACATTTTTTTGCTGCAGAAATCATAAATTGGGTTCAGAACGCTAACAGCCGAGTGTCTCCTCTCTGAGCTCTGCTCTGCTGGGCTTCATATTTAGAGAAGAGTCATCTTGGATAATGTCAGCGCCCTCCATAAAAAGATAAACACCGCTCATCATTGTTATGCAACTCCAATTCAATCTGGCACTTCATTTGGTTAGTAGTGCTGAACAAGTGCTTGTGAGCGGTTACGGTCACGACCCCTAATGTTATGTTGATACACAGTTATTAATGAAGTGTGAGACGCTCATTTCCTAATATTTCGTATTCAGCTTATAGCACTTTAAATGCTCTTTAACTCATTAAAAATGCTGGCTTAAGTATGATGAGGAGGAGTGTTGTGAGAGGAAGGTGGACTCCTTACTGGCTCGATGACCTCCACGTTCCTCACAGACTGGTCGGGAGCAACAGCCGGCCAGTCTGAGAGCTCCTGGTATCCACTGGCTTTAATATTGAGGCTGTGGGAGAGAGTGCCCAGCTGGAAACGGTCTCGATCTGAAAGCAGAAAAAAAAAAGCACCGTGTTGAGAGAAATATTGTACTTTCTACTTCACAACTAAGCGGCTGTGAAGTGAAGGCAATGTGGCAAAGTGCCAAAAACTGCAGTTCCTCAATCGTCCACTTGAGGCTGGCTCCAGAAGTGAGTCAGTCTCCATAAGTCCCCATGTTAAAAACTTCACAGCAGAAATAAACATGTTTACAGCCTGGTACAAAAAACAGTTTTGGTCTCTATAGCTAATTTCCCCGTTCATGACAACTGTACTGAGGGTGAATTTATATACAACTCACCTGTTCAGGTTATAGTAAGGCTTAAAGTTATGCAGGATTAAGAGAGTGGACGCTTTGATTGACAGGTGGGTGTTGTTACAGGTGGCAGCAGTATATACAGCTGGGTAAATACAGCTAAAATGATTAGTCGATTAATCAATAAGATGACTGGCAGAGAATTTATTGGAAACTGTTTTGATATGCTTTTATTTTTCTGCAAGTTTCCAACTTCAGAAATGTGAGAGAAAAAGATTTGCTGCTTTTTTCTGTAATTATTTGAGCTGATTTTTAATCATTTTGAGGTTTCTACTGTTGGTTGAACAAAACAAATCTTATAAAGATGTCACTTTAGGCTCTGATGTGATGACATTTGTCAGCATTTTCAGAATTTTTATAAACCAAACAATCAATCAATTAATGGAGGAAATTAGCAGATTACTGCAGAATGAAAACGAGTTTCAGTTCTGCACAAAAAAGTTCAAAATCGACAAAATGCACCAATAAAATTCTGACATTATATAAGTAATAAAAATCTGATAATGAGTTTGACAGTCACGTGGGACTTCCCTGATTACAAGTAACATTTTTAACACTGACTTTTACTTCTAACTGTATTTTCACAGTGTTGTAGTTCTACTTATATCGGAATACTTCCTCCACCACAGGGAATGTGGAGGTCATTTTAAAGTAATGGAAAATAAAAGATAAGAGCAAAATAAAGGACGGTTAATGAGTGGTGGAGAATTTGGTGCAGTTAAAAGTTGGTTCAAAGTCACCTCAGTCTGTCCATAATGATGGAGCCAGTGACTTTACTGTCACTGTAACTATAAAGAAACCTTTAATGCAAGATCCAGACGTCCTCACACATTTTAAGTGTGCACACGTTCACCCTTCTCCTCACACGGGAAGATAATCAGTGTCTGTGCCTCGGGGAGGTATGCTCTAAAAAACTGTGCTTTGCTAACACACAAAAAAAAGACTTCACTTGTGAATATTAAGAATGACAGGAGTGGTTAACGCTTTCCATAAACATCCAGTAGGTGCAAACTGCCTCTGAATTTTAATGTCGTAGGAGGCGGTTTCTGTCCCTTTTGTCAAGGAGGGAGAGAGAGAGAAGAGACAGCTAAATGAGGGAGATTTTTTTCCCCCTCCGAGTGTCTGAAAAAGGTTAGCATTAGCTCAATTATTTACCCATCTCATTAGACCAAGGTAAAAGGGTCTGACCTAACTGCCCTTCAGAGAGACAGACACAGCAGAATAATAAAACCACTGCCTGAATCAACTTTGCATACTTCTTCAAATAGAGCCACTAGACGAGAAAGAGATGAATTACCGCAGAGGAACGGTGTCTAATCTGAAACTTTCAAGCGATTTAGATTTAATATGTTTCAAAATAAGGACAATGGGCTGATATCACAAATGTATGAAGTACCTTTGAAGGCGGACTCGAGCACCGGGGCCGGTTTGGGCGCCAGAAGGATGCGTCGAGCGTACTTGTTGAGGGCGCCGCTCTTCTCGCTGGGCACTATCAGCTGTCTTATGAAGCGCGTTCGGTCTCTGATGTCGTAGTTCTGGTCGTATTTGCCGAGGTTCAGGATGTACTGAGTCAGCAGCTTGGTCTGGTGGGTGAAGAGATTAGAAAGTAGGAAGACACGTAGAAGAGCAGACAAGGATAAAGACGAGTTGTCATGTCTGTACGCCAAGTGTACAGCTGAAATCTTAAGATTCCAAGAGATTCTTAATTATCAAGCTTTACTGGTGCTGGATGGTGTATTTTTCTGGGTTTGCATAGTGCCAGCAATCTCATTTATGCTAAGCTAATTGCCTCCTGGCTCCAAATATGTACTTAAATATGAGAGTTATCGCTCTTCTCATCTAAATACAGGCAAAAAAGATAATTAGCATATTTCCCAAAAATACCCAATTGGTAAAAACTGGAATATAGCCAGAAACTTAACATACAACCCGTCGAACAGACGGTATATTTTGATTCTTACTTCCACCTGCACTTGCACTCACATATATTATTCAGGGAGGCATAAAAACAAAGTTACCGCTGCCACAAATGCAGCATTATAACCCCAAATCCTTTTCCTGCATTGTCTTTGTCTTGCTCCCCGTCTCCATCCTCCCCGACACATTACGAGGAGCAAGAGGTGTAATGATCGTTTGAGGAGGCAGCGTCTGGGCTCATAAACCCGGCACAGAGGCCAAAATCACCCCCATAACCGAATGGGCCTGTGGACACCCGAGCTCCGCTACTAAGAGATGCTCCATTACATTAAAGCTGTCTCGTTCACGGCTCTATATTTAAACTGAGCATTTAGCTCGGAGTTGCAGAAGTGTTCAATTACCGCAGGACGAAGCTGCGCCTTGTAAAAACAATAACTCTTCATTCAGATAACAGATTTATGTTCTAATACTTAGCATGTACGTGCCAATATCAGAAAGTGCACCGTGTTTCATGTTGTATTTATTTTGTACCTGCTTGGAGTTGGTCAGGTAGAGTTTGGCTGCTAGGTTGACAGTCTGCAGCTTCACAATGTCCTCCTCTGCGGTGAAAGTCTTTGCCATCTTACGGAGAACATCAGGTGCGATTTTTGGCACCCTCTCACAGTACTCTCCCATCAGCCAAAGGATGCTGGCTCGTGCCATGGGGACCTGCAAGTTCGAGCCAACAAGGAGACACACTGAGAGTACATAAAAGTTGTCAAGTTGCTATTTTAGGACTCTTGTTCATTAGTTACGGAGCATGAATCATACAGTGATGTTGTCGAAGAGCTTGGCCATGTGTTTGATGATCTCGCTGTGCTGGGTGGGCTGAGTCTGAAGCAGCTTCTTGATCACCACGACGCTCTCGGCCACCACGGTCTCTGCAGAGACACGAAGCCAGCACGTTGATATACGGAGGAAGGTTAAGACTCTATGACACAGTGAATGAAGGCGTTTTACCGTCTCTGTTGGAAAGCAGCAGCACCAGGCCGTTCAGACAAGTGTCCGTCACCTCAGAGATGTTGGTGGCGCACCTGCCGATGGCCTGAATGGTGGCTGCCGCAAACGCCTTGTCCTGACTCTTCACATAGGTCTGAAAAAAGACATGACAAGGACAGTGAAAGGAAGCTGTGAGGTGGCCACCAACATGGCGGCTCTTCAGAGACCTGTGGGTGACTTCAAGGATCCGCTGTCAATACCTGGTAATCATAAGGAAACAAAAGACAAACCTGAAACTCTCTCAGAATAGTGGAGATGTTGGCTTCGTTGGCGAGGTTGGTCAGGATCTCCAACTACAAAAATCACAAGGAGAGAGGCTCGAGTGAGATTTTGAGCTTGATTAACGTGCAACAAACCTGCGGGATGAATTCTGTATACATAAAATGTGTAGGAAATATTTTAAGAGAGAGAATCTATGGATAAAATTTGTCATTTTCAAAGCAGAAAACCGCTTTTGGGATTTTTCTGGGAGCTAAAATTTGCACTTTTTAACTTCAGTGCATTTTAAGTCGTGTAACTTGAAGAGTCACGCACAGTGTGAGTTTCATGCAGCCTGCTTCTGCTTCGAGCTGTTGTTTTTGTCTCTGTGTAATCTCTATAAACACACAGACGCATATGAATGCAGAATCTCTCGACGAGGGACTGTGAAGATTTTATCAGAATCTCTCTGGTTTTTGTTTGTAGTTGTATTGACTAATCGCATCTGATCAAAGTGCAAACTCATGATATCGATATAATTTGTGTATTTTAGTCTACTATAACAAATCTTACCTCTGTTCTCTATTAAATTGAATAAGTAGAAACTAGCAGATTGAATTTCTCCTGCAGAAAACAGGTTTAAAAACGGGATAATGCACAACCATTTCTGAACGTCTTATTAACCCTCAATCGAGCTCACGTAAACGTGTAGTTACCTTCAGTGTTTTGATGTGCGTGGCATCTGTAGATCTCACATAGAAGCTCTTCATGAAGGGCTCAAACATCCCCTGTTTGTTTGGACATAACACGTGTTATTAACAGAGCGTACATCAGTGCAAGACACCGTTATTGTTCCGTCGTCCACGAGCAGACTCACCTTCCTCTGGATGGACATGGTGGCAATATTCTGAAGCACGATGTACTGCACCTCTCTGTGCGAAAGAGAATATATCAAATAACATATTCAGACACCAAACAAACAGGGAGATGCAGCTTACATATATATATATTTTTTTACATTACCTGTGGCTTCTTAGTAGTCGAACCAGTGACTTGGTGACAATGTTGACTTCGTGTTTCGGGGCCAAATGCCAGTAGAGCTGAGCGACAGACATCACCACCTAAAAACACACCGGAAATGAGTTTGTGCCACTGAACTCTCTTAAAACACTGTATAAACAGGTTTCTCTGTATGTTTTCTTACTTTTTACTCTCTTGTTGTTTTAATTCTCACTTTCCAGAATGTGCCACTCACTTTCCTCTAACTCGACATGTTACTTTTTCTTGATTTTATGTTTTCTACCACTCGAAAAATTCACTTTGTAGCTGCTACAACAGCCGCATTTTACTGTGCCATCTGTCTACCCGAGCTAAAATTAAATCCCCTCACATGCATCTCTTAAGGCTCTACAAAGGCACTCATGACATGACTCTATAAAGGTAATTTTTCAGCGGGGCTTTAAATAGCAGGCGGACGTGTGTCCGTCGTCGCAGGCAGAATGAAAGGGCTTCTCAGGCGTCTATGAAGATGGAGGATGTCACTGTGTTGTCGCGAGTAAAAGACACAGCGTGTCACATTTTAATCAACACTTTCATTTGGGAGCATTTTTCCTCCCGCTGCTACACAGCGACAGAGACCTTGAGGCTCCTGGGTGATGGAGATCTGCACTCACTTTGTTTTTTATCCTTTTTCTTTTTTCAATCATGTAGGGGGTGAACTACGGCAGGTACGTGTGTGTGTGTACGCGCGTCTGTGTGTGTGTGTGTGCTCACGTCTTTGTGCTGTGTGTTGTATTTGTGTACGAAATGGTATCTTGAAATGTTTTGCTGCCGTGGAGTGAATGTGAAGGAGCGTGTTTGTCCACACGAGGCTGCAGCAGCACTACTTTATGTGGAGACAGAGGTGAGATACGAGCGCAGGCCGCACTCAGAAAGAAAAAAAAAAACCTTGATCAATGTTTATATCTCTCAACACGTTAAAAAGCGTTCACACACTCTGCAATCTCAATAATAAATCTCAATCGTCTTCATTTCGCTGTGTGTTGAATGAGCTGTATATATATATGTGTGTGTGTGTGTGTGTATAAATGTGTGGGTAACTCACAGCGGTGTTCCTGCTCTGCAGCAGAGGTTTGGTGTTCCTGAGCAGCAGCCTGTGATCTGGATCCATGATGTAGGGCTTGGCCTCCGTCTGCTCTTTTTTCTCCTCCGAGTCAGACTCGTAGAACGTCTTGTCGTTATTCTCGTCAAACACGGCACCCTGGAACACAAACAGCACGTCGCACTAATGCATTCAACTGTGGTAGTACTTTAAATGTTTGGAACGTTACAATCAGGACTCAATAAAGTCCATCTTATCGTATCTCTTATCTCTTATATGAGAGGATGAATTTCTGCATTAAAATATGCTAATTGACAATTTTAACTTCCATGAATTTTCATGTGATTTCAACCTGTGTCACCTCTTTATTATTAAGTTACTGCCTCCATATTACCAAGATGTTTTTAGGCATTTTTGGACAGTGTCAGCTGAAAAGATGGACAGGAAAGAGGATAACATGGACTCAAACGTGGGCACACTCTGCCAGTACACCCCCCTATATCATCAATTTTAATGGTTTTTAATGCAAATGTTGCACTAATATAACCACTTTATTGCTCTACGGCACAGAGGAAGAACATATGACTGGCTTTGATGCTTGTTAGCAGGATCAGATCACAGGATTTTGATGTATATGTTGAACATTGGTTCCGGTCTGCCTCACCTCCTTCCAGGGACTGGTGAACTGCGTCCTGGCGTAGCGGGTCAGCATGGAGATGATGACCACCTGCCCCCACTCCTCCACGTCCACCAGCAGGTTACACAGCTTTCTGTAGTTCTTGTGGATCAGGTCAATGCGATCCGGGCACACTTCCTCGAAGGCCATCACCACGCTGCCGGCCACCAGCTACAGATGAGAACAACGAAGGGAAGCAGAAGAACAGAGAGAAACCTGTTCAGGAGGGAAGAGCTGATGTTTTTGTTTTTGTTCATTCCTCTCCAGTATTAACAGTCGAGTTAATGGAAGTTGTAAAGACATGAAGCAGCTTTGTTTGACAAATTAAACAAATACGTTATTTGCTTAAAAAATATACAGACTCTAGAGAAATAAAAAAAACTGACCCTGAGCAAAAAAAAAGTACTTATTATTGCACTTAAAAAACAAACCAATTAAGCACTTTGATTACAATATACACAATCGAGTCTCTGAGTAGTTAGCTGATAATTAGAAGGAATTTGTTTGCGCTTTAAGTTTTAATTGACAACCCTGTGAAAGAAATCCATCAATGAGAGCGTTTCTCATATTTCCCCCCCGTAAATTATATATTTATTCTCAGGTACAAAACTCATTTTGTGTTTCAATTCACGACGGAAAGGAGGACAAGGAGGAAGCAGCAGCTGAGGGAGCCAATAATCAACCGTGTTTTATTGGTAGAAGGAAAAAACCCATTTGGCTGTTGAACGCTCCCCCCCCGCCCCGCCCGCCCACCCGCCCGCCCGCAACCCGCAACTGCCTGCTGGCTCGCTGACTGACTGTGAGACTGAGTGAGTGACATGGCGGTGTATTAATATGCAAACAGCATTATCATGGGCAGGCGAGGGTGAAGAAAGAAGAAGGGAAAGGGAGCAGAATCTGGTCTTCCCAATTAAAGCCTTCTGGCCCCTGGTGGCCCTGTGGGAAACCAGTGCATTTACCCATCAGCATTGTCATGAGCCTGCATTGATTGTGTGTGTGTGCATGTGTGTGTATGAAACGTGTATATGCGCACAGCTGCTGTCTGTAGAGATCTGGACCTTAAATCCGAGTGACGATTAGCTTTTCTGACATTCACACACGAAGACTGATGAATAGATTACTAGTAGATTACTAGAGGGATCAAACGGCTACGTTTTTATGGTATCGCGCCGGCGTATGAAGTGACATTTATTGAGTGACCCTCAGAGATGCTATATACATTAAAGCAATGACACTCGCAGGTAGATCCAGCGAGGGCAGTTAGATGATTAAACTAGCTAGCTCGGTGCCAACAGCCTTTGAAAATGCATGTTATTATACATATTATACGCCGTGTCTCGGCTGTCAATACATATACACTCTGCTACATCTGAGAACTGTTTCACAGAAGTGCTATGATCATTTTGACTGTAACTAGGTGCCGCTGATAAACCGGTAACTGAATGTTCTTGAGCTTTCTTGACAGATAAGTATTTTCACATTTTATACCATCTAACCTTTAGGTTTGCGAGTGTGTACACTGGCATGTCTCTGCATCCTTTACTGTGATGACACGATGAGAACAAACATCACACTGTAGCAAAGCTGTGTCTAATGAGGTTATCTTTTTTTTTTTTTTTAGTTCCAGCAGGATAAATAATATTTTATGAACAAAATATTGTCATCTTTCTGTAAACGTGTCGCCTAATCTGAGAGAACTCGAGCACGAAAACATGTGGATAAGTAAAGGTGATTAAAAACATGATGTGAACTTAAAGGAGGATCAATTTACTGAGCAAACTTTGTAAAAATGCTTTTTTATGACCAAATTAAACACAATAAAGTAAACTCTCACCTGTAGACATGTTGGCTGCTTTTAGGTAAGTTAAAGTCAGGTTTAACTCGCTGTGATCATTATAGAAGATGCAGTTTGTGAACTGTTGTATTAGTTTGAGTGAACCTAATAAACTGGTAACTCATTGTTTATCTGCTGACAGCTTTTAAGAACATAAAGTGAGTATTTATATTTGCCTTTCACAATTTATACCACCTGAACTTTAGATTAACGAGTATGTACACTGGCATGTCTCTGCATCCTTTTCCTGTGATGACATTTATGCCACGATGAGTACAAATATCTAATCACGCCGTAGTAAAGCTGAAAGAAAAAAAACTAGTGCGATCTATCTTTGGAAAATAAACTTTATAGAGTTTCTAAAAATGTGTAGGTTATCTGACTTGAGCACAAAAACTTATTCGCTTGAGTAAAGTAATTAAAAACTCAACATGCTCAACAATTTCCTTCTATTTATATTCATATATGATCAATTTGCCGAGCAAATTAACCTCATTTGAGCTGAAGAAGATGTGATGTTTTAAATTGCTCCGAGTAAATACGCTTATAAGATAAATTCATGCGTGTTGCACAAACAAAAAAAGGCAAGTCTCGCCTCTCACTGCACATTTTGACCTCAACGACGGCTGCATTCCAGCTAGAGGGCCGTGGGAGCTTACTGAACATCCAAATGGAACGGGGCCACCGAACCAACACAAAGGCGTGTATGTATCCATGTTAAAGTAGCTTTTCAGCTCACTGCCAACGTATTCTATCGTAGATAAACCCACACGGAGCAGTCAATTAGAATATATACGTTCAGCGTGTATCGTGTGTATTTTTGCATCGCTCTCCCCCAGCGCTCTTCCTCGGCCCTCTCACCGTCTCTGAGGCTATTACAGGCAGCGCCGCCTCTGAGCATGTGCATCCTGCCGCAAGGCTTTGTGCATTCTCTCCCAACTTCCCCCATTAGACACAGCTCCAAGGTAAACTACATGCACCATCAACAAAACTGACACCCCAATCTATGGAGTTCATACACCTCCTCCTCCTCCTCCCTCCTCCACCTCGACCATATTATCTACCCCTGCGTGACAAGCCGGTAATGGAAAAATCACACTAAGCAAATGGTTCTTCTAATAACAATAAATTTCCTATAAAATTATGAAGGGCCAAAACCGTTTCCTTGCATCTATTTTGCTATGAATTCTAATTAGGGTGCCAGAGAGGCAGAGAGTGCTGGGTCATCACGCCAGAGACAACGTGCGCCTTTTTGATTGATGGCCCGGTGTGGGGTCGGCCTATCCTCCTTTTTTCGCTCGCTCCTCTCCTGCTCTCTTCCTCCGCCCTCTTTTTTTTTTTTCCCCCTCTTAAATTAATGGGCATCTCACCTAGCCCCTAATCATAGTACACCCTCCCCACCTACCCCCAGCCTCCCATCCCTCCTTTTCTGTTCTCATTTCAATTTTGCAGAAGGTGCACGGGGGGGAGGGAGGGAGGACGGGAGGGATCGATCATTTATCTTGTAATGGCTGGATAATAGATCCATCACGGTAAAACAGCTGCACAAACTCCTATGTTGTCTCTGTCATCAGGCCTTCCCATTTTCTCTTTAAACCATCTTGCCTATAAGCAGCAGCCCCCCACCCCCTCCGCGTGTCACAGCCATTTAACCAAACAGGCACATCTGTAAAGGTAAATGTCAGGAGGCCCGGACACCGCCACAGGCTGGAACAATAACCGAATGTTTCCTCCTCCTACAGGCAGCAGCACGGTGACATCAGCTAAACAGCATTTACCTAAATGAATTCACTTATCTGTGCTTCACTCGATTAATTAAAACTCTGGTACAAACCTAAAAGACGTCTGGCTGCCTTCAGATCGAAAAGCTGAAGTGAAGCGGCGACAGAACTTTTTAAACTGCGGATATTTTGACATAGAATAGCGGGAAAAGGACGTAATGTAATTAATAAGACGAATAACGGAGATCCGTTCAGGTGAGCCGGATCCAGAGTCTAGCCCCCCCTGTAATATCCAAATATAAATCATAAACTACCCACAATGTCAATTTATTCAAGTTTTTTAACTTAACGTTGGAAAAGATGTGAAATAGTTTCAAACATTTGAGCTTTTCAACTTATTTGACTGCCAGAAAACGATTAAGAAGCAATTTAGATTCAGATTAATTTATTAAATTATTTTAAAATTTCCAATACTGCAACCAGTAGCATGTTATCATCCCTGCCTGGTAAACGCTCACGTCTTTCAAACTTGACACCCCGCACATCTCTTCTGTTATAAAAATAAGCACTTCACACTCCTGAGATGAAATAACCCTCCTGACATCATCACAGGCTATTTTCTCAGACTTGGCAAAACTCCCGCGGAGCTACAGAAGATATTATAAGACTGCTTTCACGAGGGCACTGCGGTACTCCTCGTGGCTAGATGTGTAAAATCTGCAAAGTTCCCATTTACATTAAGCTACATATTCACCCTCGGTAACCCACCAAGAGCCTGTGCAAGCACAGATTCAGCTCCAGGACATCCTTACATCAACCAAAACAGAGGAAATAAAATGGGAAGAAGACCGGCCATCGTTTTGGGACTTACGGCATCGTCCTTGTGTCATAAAAATGCATTGCTTGACAGCTATTAATTATCCACCGTGTTTGGGTTTTTCACCATTCATCACAGGCTGTGTGATGATAGTGCCCTCTCTCTCTGTCCCCCGGCCTCACAATGTGGGCTCCAAACGGGGGAGAAGTCATCTGTCTTCGTTAGCGTCTGGGGCTAAATATGCTATGCATCTGGTACTGGGCTTTCCATCCCCCCTTGGCCTGAGCCGCTTTGTTTTGTTTGTATAACGATAGGTATACGCTATGAATGCATAATTACGACAAACTGTGCATGACTTGCACGTACAAACACGGCACACTCTGCATTCTGTGGGCCGACGTCTACATATTTGAAATTGGCATTTAAACACCCTTAGTATTCGCTGTGACCTCCTCAAATTAATGTGCTGCCTGCTGACTTCTAATGGGCTTGCCTGCATTGTGTCTGTGACTGGCCTAAACACGGGATTTCAGAATCCAACTCATTTACGGGTCCAATTTTGGAGGAAAAAAAAAAAAAAAAAAGGAGAAAAAGTTGGCCTTTGAGAAAATTAAGCTGACACTAGCATCAGTGCGAAAATTCCTTCCAAATGGACACTTAACAAGGAGCATCTGAAGATGTGCGGGTTTAAGTGGGTGTTAACAAACCATGGCATTGCCGAATGAGCTGTGGGATGGAGGGCTGGAGAGGAGAATCGCTTGGCTGGGGCGCCCTCCAGTGGTCTCAGAACACTGGGGGGAGCGTACTGTACGAGCCCTCGCCGTACTCCGTGTACTTACCGTGCTTTTGTCTTTCAATAGTTTCTCTATCACTTCGATCAGCTGCTCTTTCTGCTCTGGATCCAGGCTGACGACGGTAAACACACAGAGAGAGAGACAAGAGAGAGAGACAAATTGTCAACTAAGGAATGGCAATTATTCACATAACATGAAAACTTGATGGACTTACAAATTAAATTATGTCCCCTCTGTGTGCTCAGAATGCAGAGGGGCCTCGGCGCTTACAGTGGCTCAGGTCAATGATCTGTGAGCACGTTTTACCCAAATTAATCCTACGGACTGCTCCCTGTATAATACACACTCAGTGTTTCACTCTATAGTGAGCAGGAAATTGAGACTTGTGGCTCATCGTCATCATGTTGCGTCCTCACTGACAGGTGTACTGTTGTTGTTGTTGAACATGCCACAAACTGGAGCCACAACAAGTCGATGAATCGATTAGTCGATGCGCAGAAAATTAATCAAGCAAAACTTCTCAGATGTGATGATTTGCTTCTTTTCTTTGGTTGACCATCTTGAGCTTTGGGACATTAATTAACCATGATTTTTTTTAAAATACACAAACTGATTAATCGAGAGGTCAAGCCCAAGAATGTCAAAAAGATCTCCTCACTTTGTCCTCTGGAAATGAGGTTTAATTGTATAATTGTACGCCGTATTTAGAATATTTTCACTGCTTCAATTTGCCATCAGAGAGCCCTTCACGACGGGGAAATGAAGACATTACATCCATCTATGTTCTCTTCATTTTCACGTCTAACTCTGTGAATTAAGGATTTATTATTACAGCCAAACTAAAGTTGTTGGAAGAGTGAAAAGAAAAATTCAGACAGCTTCAGTGAGATTTATTTTCCTTTTGTTCCACCGTGAATGAAGCGAGTTTTATTAAGCTGATCTTAGTTTGGTGAATTTGGAAGGTGTGGGTCTGTATTCTGTTTAATAAGGAACATTGACACTTTATTTATTAAACAGAACATAGTGCAGTCACTGCTTGGACTGAGAGGAAGCAGAGAGGTTTTATTTTGTTTGTTTTGTGGGACAACAGACGGAAATTTTATAATTTTTTAATGGTGTACTTTTTGTAATAAATGTCCCAGCAGAAGCAATCCAAACCTTACATAACTAATTCATTTAGGTTTCCAGTGGCTTTAAGGGCACTTTTATATAAAGAATACTATAGCAGGATTTAAATGAGTATTTTACAGTAATAGGTGAGATTTCAGACAGGCACAGTCCAGATTTGAAGCACTCCCTCGTTCTTTGATCCATGCCAGTCTTAGAAAGACAATAGCAAGATAAGAGTAAGAACACTGCAGGGCAAAACCCCTTATATCAACATTACCCAACATTTATTGTATCAGCTGCCCAGTTCATTGCTCAGGAATGAGGTGGTGACGAGAGCTAGCAAGCTAATGAGTTCAGCCACTGGCTACGAGCTACACAGAGACGTCTGCAGATATTCTGAAAAAACAGGACTGTACCTGTAGAGTTTCTGGATAGCGTGGGCCGACGTCTTCCTGACATATGGGGACAGGTCGGTTGCCGCCTCCTTGATGGCCAGCATCATGATGGGGACAATTATGGGGACCCGGATACTGGACAGAACCCTCAGTGCGCTGGCACGAATGAACTGGTTTGGGTCCTGCCACAGACATAGAGAAAGAAAACCCTCATGTCAGTGTGTGGAAGAATGTTTTCTACTAATAATGATTACTGCATCACATTTGACATCTGAGCAATCAAGAAAAAAGTCAAGAACTGTTCTGTCTGATCCCCAAAGTATCTTGGTAACTCGACTGTAAGCATCTACTTCATACCAGCGAGAAAGCCAGAGACGGAGAAGTGGAGATGTTACCTTGAGGGCCCGCTGGAAGGTGCTGATGGATAGCAAAGCCAGGTCCTGCTGCTCCTCTGCATACCTCACCAGGTACACATATACAAGCTTCTTAAGCTGCGGAGGACAAATCAAACAGCTGTAAAGAGAAATTAAACACAGCGCAACAAAGGAAAGCAGCTGTGTTCTAAAACTTTTATGTGAGAGGACGTGCTGCGTGTTTTAACGTCTAATAAAAAGGTAAAAGAGCGCTGCTATAAAATGAACAAGAATGAATGAAACAGCAGGGAGAGTCTTCACTTAGCTCTGTTTTTCTGCAGGACATTTGAGTTTATTATTTCAAGGGGTGAAAAAAAAAAAAAAAAAAGGTTGGTACAGAAACTTTTCCTGTCTCGATATCGCGAGCTGCAGACTCCATCCAGTGTTGTTTCAGGCCGAGGACGAGGTTATGTATTTTTTGTTCCTTTTAGAAATTGCCATTGAATTATTCGCCCCCCCCCCCCCCCCCCGTTTTGTGTTTTGACTTGCGCATTTCTTCTTTTTCTTGCAGGAAAGCCTGAGATAATATTTATCCTGACAAGTTTAACCGGAGGCCAAAGGTTGCTCCTGTGCCGATTCAAATCCGAGATTCAAAGAAGAAAAAAAGAGGAATCAGAGGCTGCAGATTCATAAATAACGTGAAGTGCTTCTGAAAAATGATGATTTACTTCAGGAACTATTTATAAATTTCATTTGAGAGCCGCTTTGAGGTCGAGGTCAGGGGTAAGGTTACATTTTAGGCACAATCACCGAGCGCTTAATTAGTAATCAGCGCCACGCTTTCTAATGCAGCGAGTATCGACCTGCAGCGGTGCGCCACAGTTCTCAATCATCGTTCTGGTCATTACTGCTGGAATTAATGGCATTACTCACTATAAAAAGGAGACACAACCCATCTGCCCTCAAGGATCTGGTTTCTATGACCACAAAGCACACAAGTGATTTCATTTTGAACTGCTAAATGGGCGATTAAGGCCTCTGCAAACTTGCTCAGCATCAAAAATTTCAAGATTCTTTCTCATGTTTACGTACGATACAAGTGCAGCAAAGCACTGATTAAAGAAAACAGACCGCACTGATATGAAATCACGCAACACCGTCAATAACCCGCACCGTTTTCTAATTAGTGGAGATCAATGGCAGCTCACGGCAACGAGGAACGAAGGGATGAAGGTGGGAACGAGAGAAGAAGAGGCCGTTTTTAGTGAGGTATACTGTAGGTGAGGAGAGTGTGGAGGAGCTTGGAAAAAGAAGAGAGACAGAGCAGCTCGTGCTACCTTAGCAGCTGGTGTATGTGAGGTGGGAGACAGAAGACGTGACTGTGGGCTCTCTACTGCCAATTACATCCACCCACCTGCTCCCCTACCCTGCCATGCTTTGCTTCGGCTGCATGCCCTGCACACAGCGCGCCGGCTTCAGGCCCCCCGCTCATATGCTGCCCCTCACGCTACCTGATTATTCTGCTGCTGCTAATCAATATTCACAGGGCCTGGGCATGGGAACCCCTCTTGAGCTGTTGCTTAGAGTCTGGTCATTCACTGGAATAGTCTGCGCACATGGCTCACATATTACATGATTTATTAGTGGTGACCACAGTTTTCTTACAGTACTTTTATTCCGCTGCTGCTGCAACATTAAAACTAGTTTTTCTACCATTGATTGGTGAGGGAATACAGTGTTTAAAACATGTTTTCTCCAAAGCAGATCCAGTTGCTCGAGCTGACTCATTAAAAGAAGCTAAAACATATTTCAATAATTAATATCTTTTAGGAAATAACAACACTAATGATACTGGTAACGGTTAAATATCATGTCTGCAACATCTCTGCTTCAGTTCCAGTCAGGTACCATTGTTATTGGCGCATGCCGTCGACCTCGCTCTCCCCCTTGTTTCCTGTATGCCTTTTCACTTTGGAGTGTCTGATAAAGGCAAGGGTTTTTACAAATTCAAGGACTTTCCAGGCCCAGTTCAAACAAATTCAAGGCCTCGACGCAGGCGTGGTTTGAGACACGTGCGTAGCAGGCTTCATAGAAGCTCACAGAGAAGAATTAAAAAAAACTGTGCTGCGTGACAGCTGACTCCTCTCAATGACCCATGTCTATTTATGTCTATTTTCAAAAACTTTCAAGGCCTTGTTTTCTCCCTCCCTCAAATTTACAGACTTCCAGGGATTTTCAGGGATCCACAGGAATCATGTAAAAGGCAAAAATGACAAAGACAGGAAAGGTCACATACGACGCCTGACATATTTCTTCAGCTTGGATGAACCTTTTACAACAGAAGATGAGTCGACTGTAGCAAATCTCCACTAACACTCTCTAATATTACTAATATTAATTTTAATTCTCAACAAGTTTAAGACAGCATGCATTTGAATTCACATACAGTGGGTATGGAACAGGTGGGTATCTTTTTTTAAATTTCTGGTGCAGATGTGGAGCACACGATTGGCTTCTTATTTACTTCACAGATCATTTTTGTTTATTTAATCTATATCATGCCTCCTATGTGACCATTCATTTCATGTTTGTCTGTTTTCATTTGTACAAAAACATTCCTGTTGTTCTGCATGAGGAAGTGCCCTCTGTAACGTCACGCAAGAGTTAAATGAATCATAACTAACAGTTGATGATGTTTCCCCGTGATATATTTCTTAATAGTGTCATACCTCGATGTTCTTGCTCGCGACGTTCTTCACGACGGCAGGAAACAGCTCGGATGAGTTCTTCCCTTTGGCGATCAGCTGGGAGCAAATGAAAACGATAAAACACTTTTATCCACCAATTTTATCACTAAAATTAAACATAATTTTAAGATGTGATTTCCCATGATGCGCTCACCCCAACGACCCTTTTCATGGCCTCCAGTTTGAGCGACTCCTTGTTGCTCTCCAACATCTCTTTAAGGTCTTCATTCCTGAGGACAGAGAACATTAGAGGAGGCACGGTGAGCGATCAGTTCCCAGGAGTTCAAGCTTGACCAAAGGTGCTGTGAAAAATCTGCGTGGACAACATCTGTGTCAGGGTACACATGACTCTTACACACCACACACAGTTTGGTCTATAGGAGCCAAAGTGAAACAGTCCTCTGACAATGCACCGACCGAACAGCGGGACTGTTATTTACACCGACCGAACAGCAGCATCACACCAATTTTCTGCTATCACATGACGTGACGATGCTCATTCCTTGGCTAATGCTAACACACGTTGGTCATTGTACAACTACACACCACAGGTTGTTTGTTCCACACAGAGGCTGAACACTGAGCGAGGTAGTGTCCAGATTGGTAATGTGCAGACGTAGCTGTGCGGCTATCTCAACAAGGGTTGGATGAATTGTGGTGAAATTTCATACAGACGTTCATGGTCTCCAGAGGATGAATCCTAATAACTTTGTCAACTTCGTATTTATCTAGACAGCTAATGGTGGTCACGGTGACTAAATTTCAGTATTATTCTGTGATTTCATTCAAAATTTGTTAATCTTGCAGGATCTAAGTTGAAAGACAAACAAAAATATTAATTTTAATCTTTATTCAAGTGAAATATTTTGAAATAATCTGAAAATTTAGGCCAAACTTTAAGAGAAAACTTATTTTAAACATGATTTTACAGTTTGTTATATCTAATTTTTAAAACAGTCACAGAAGAAACATGTTTTTAACATTTACAAAAGCTTTACATAATTTCTTTTAAAGCTGTTCTGTTGAAACACATTGCAAATTTCAGCATCCAGCTGAGCAACACTGAGAGGGGACAATAATCTGAACTACAACTTACGTCGAAGAAGAAAAAAAACATTCAGTTTACGGTAAGTCTCCGTCACAGTGCTGTGGGTGATCTTACTACAGTACCCGGCTTTGTGCGTCTCCTTCGGGCTACTTTTGGCGTTTGTGAGGGCCTGTTCTTCCTGACTGAGCTCAGCCTTCAGAGTGAGCTGTAAGTTCTCGGCAGACACCAGCGCTGTCCTCATGGCTCCCACCGCCTCCGAGCGCAAAGAAGATAAACCAGCATCCATACCGGAGTCCAAAAAAAGTCCACTCAACAACCAGTACGCTTATTCTTTGTGCGTGTTCGCCGTCTAAAGAATAGAGTTTACAAAACTCAGCTGACTGTATTTCAAGTCACTCACGAGCAGAGCTGTGGTGATTACTTTCCTTCAGGCTGTGTGCTCTGGCTTTATTTACAGTTGTCTTCTCGTATCGTTCTTGTTCATAACTGTCAAAAAGCTGGGAAGAGTGGAAAAAACTACAGGCTCCTCTGGCTTTGTGCCTGTCATTCACTCTTCCTTCCTCTTCTCATGGGCAAAAAAAAGTCACAAGATGCCCCGTCAGCTCGCTAATGGCAAGTCATAGTTGAGGGTAGCAGTGCCTGCTCACTCCTGTAAGACCTCTTCTCCTCCTTCCTTCTGAAAGTACCTGCCTGTCAGCTGTGGTCGACTTTCGTTAAGTTGTTACTCCTCTCTCTTTTTATACATTTTCCCGTTGGAAACTAATCAGTCTCACCTGCCTTCTGGCTGTGCATGCGAGTCTGTCCCTGTGCGGCTGTGGTCACTTCCCTCTGGGGGGAAAAAGGAGGGCCTTATCTACACTGGTGGGTAAACACTGCGATACTTTTCATCACCTCCGCTGCACAATGACCGACTTTAGCTCGACACCGCTGAGAGCACATAACCACTGCCAAGTTTGGCCAACAGGACAGACCCAAATCAAAGATAAGAGCAGCTGAGCTGAATGTCAGGAAATACCCTTCAAGTGAGTGTTACACAAGGATTTTGGAGGGTGGAAGCTAATAAACGTATCGCACAGTCGATATCTTGATGAATTTTAAATGTGTTGGGTTGAATAACTATGAACTGAACCGTAATAAAAGAAGAGTTGGACTGTTTTCATAAGTTACTTTCATGTATGACACACTACACAATTCAACATTATAGTTTAAACCTGCACAAACTGATTTTTGACAGCGTGTGAGAGGAGCCATTTTGAAGCTCAGAATATGCAGCACTGGCTGCCGCCATGTTTGTAGTCCTGCTTCTTTTGCCTCCCGGCTTGTCTAAATATCGGCAAAGACGTGGATTATCGGCCGGATGACGCCTGGTTGCTCAAACAAGCCATCTGTAACTACATCTACCTGTCAATCAAAGCGTCCACACTCTTAATCCTGCATAACTTTAAGCCTTAATATAATGTGAACAGGTGAGTTGTATATAAATTCACCCTCAGTACAGTTGTCATGAACGGGGAAATTAGCTATAGAGACCAAAACTGTTTTTTGTACCAGGCTGTAAACATGTTTATTTCTGCTGTGAAGTTTTTAACATGGGGACTTATGGAGACTGACTCACTTCTGGAGCCAGCCTCAAGTGGCTGCTCGAGGAATTGCGTTTTTTTTTTTGGCACAAAGGGTGGGCATGAAAGAGGATGGAATAACTCATAAATCATCTTCAGTAACAGGGGAAAATAAATGTTGCTGTGGTTTGACCGAGGATGCCAACAAGTCTGGGAAAATATGCAAGTTCTTGTTGAAATATTTGGATCCACCGCTGTAGAAGTTTGCCAAAAGGAAGGTTCACAGATTTCACAGCAATGGTGAGCAGTCAGAAAAAGGATTGTCAACAACTACATACAGAAATATGAAATGAATTGTGATACTGCAAAGAGTTTTTGCAGACCGATGCTGCAAGACTGCAAACCTTTCGGTTTCAGCATTCGAGTTACATATCTCATAATTTGATCGCTGTTCAGTCTTTTGCTGTGCTTCCAGGAGGCTAAAAGAGTCCCTTAGTCGAGCCAGGGTATTATTAACACAAACCCAGCTAATAGCCCCATTTCTGAAGCTAAAGTTAAATATCAAAATCGTGACTCGAATAAAACTGTCTGCACACAACAAATCCATACAACCGAAGCACTCAGACACAGTGAAATACCTCTTTAGTCACAGATAATAAAATGCGTCACATGCCTGGAGAAGGCCTGGCATTGAGATTTCAGTCAATAAGAACAAGACTAGAGAACTTTACAGGAACGTTTCTGTGCCGTTCACACGTGACACCTTTAACAAACAAATATGCGCAGCACTAATATGAGATCCAGATATGGGTACTGGCACGGCTTTTTTCACAGCGTGGGCACTGTGAATTGTGTCAGGCGAGGCAGACGTGTGTGAAACAGAAGCATCATTCATGCCCTTGTGCTCTCCTTCTGGCCTTCCAGCTTGGCTTAGAGGTAGGCAAACATATGACCCAGCCTTGTCTCACTGGGTGCATAATCATGTGAGACAGCTTAGAGGTTCACTTTAGCATGCTAAGCAACGTTTAACACACAGGAAAGTCATCCAAGTGAGATTCCTGATGGGTAAAATCCTGCTGCAGGGAATAGTGAAAAGGAGAAGCTGCACAAACAGCTAACTTTTGGGGGAAATTTATAACAACATTTCTTGTTGCAGTGAACACTTTACAGCTGGCACCGAGGGATAAAACTATCAGAGTGGCACAGATCTACACCTGTGGAGCTGGTTTGGTGTGTTAACAACCCACCCCGACAGTATTTAACCAGAGGAGCAGAGCAGAATAAACAAAGTACATTAAAAATGCAATGGTTGGATACACTGATGATTGGCTGCCCTCTTGTGGCAAGTTCCTGAGGTAGAGACATGACCATAACATGCTGACAATCCAGTTTCGGTTTTATTGAACTGAAAATTAAATGTGTTTTTGTCAAGCTGAAGTGGAACTGTATGTGAAAGAAGTAGCATTTACAGCACTTCTCCTCTTGGACTCGAGACAGCCGTCCAGAAAGGCTTCATGTCTTGACAGATTCTAATAGCTCAGACTCTGAAGCTCTTTTTCTCTCTCCATCCACACCCTGGCATGATAATAAAACACAGAGAATCTCTTGGCCGCGCATATAAAGCGGGTGGTTTGCAGATAAACTCAAACAGGCCGCACATTTAAAGTTCTTATAAACTCAATGCTCTTGCTGTTCTTCTGTGTGGAAGCCTGTAAGACAAACATCTGGGTGCGACTAAACACATTTTGGCTTTCCTAGCCATCAGATGGGCTGTTAACACGCCTCCCACACATGAACCATACGTACAGCACATGATACTGAACATAAATAAGCCGCCGGTCACAAGTAGAGACATCTCACTGCTGAACAGGGTTATACTGCAGCACTGCGGCGTCATTTACAGCGCTGTGTATTAATTTTATGCTGGTCCTTGTATACTTAAGTTACTGCTTTGAGTGGAACTTGTTTACAAGGTAAGCTCATCAGGTGTTTATTAATAATAAATAAGCACAGATTGAAGGTGAGGTAAACACATTTTGCTCCCAGCTCTGCTGCTGCAGGTTGCTGGGGCAGAGGCGTTTTTGTAATCGGTTGCTGGATACAAGTTTCATTGTGAATATGATGATTTATAGAAATATGAACTTAAAGGAGGAGTGTAGAATTTAGTAACATCTAGTGATGTAGTTTCTGATTGCAACATCAGTGTGTCACCCTCTGCTAACAAGAGACAGTGCTTGGTTTATCTCCTCTGGGCTACTGTAGAAATACGGCACTATAACAAGGTGGACTCTGCGGTGTCTGTAGATATAAAAGGCTCAATGAAAACATAACAATTCTTATTTTTAGATGATTAAACACTAATGAAAACATTATTATGCACATTATATTCCATTTCTGTTAATCTGAAGCACTGATTTTAGACTCAGTGAACTGGTTGAAGGTCCAGTGTGTCAGATTTAGGTGGCTCTACTTACAGAATATGGCAGAAATGGAATATATAATATACATAACTGTGTTTTCATCAGTGTATAATCACCTGAAAATAGAAACTGTCATATTTTTGCTACGTTAGATTTTGTCTTTTATATTTACAGATGCCGTGGGTCCTCTTTCACAGAGGCCGACATGTTTCTACAGCAGCCCAGAGGAGACAAACCAAACGCTGCCTCTAGATAGTGACCACAGTTTCTCTTTCACACTAGGAAGGAAAGGGTGAGGTGAGAGGATTGTAATCAGCAACTCCACCGCTAAATGCCATTAAATCTATACACACCAGTCCTGCATGCAGTTTTATATGATTTTGTCATGCATACAATCTTCATTGTCTCCAACAAAACTTCATAAATCACTGACAAAAGTTCATCTCACCTTGTTTGTCAGACAAAATTAACTAAACACATGACACACTGAATTAAACAAATATAGTCTGGACACCAGAATACAGAAAGACAAATCTGACTTCACCCAAACCATACATACATTTTTTAACCTGCCAGACTCAGTGGAGGAAGAATATTAGTGCTCAACTGTGCAACTGGGCTTCAAATTAACTTCCCAAAACACTTTATACTGGACCTGCAGCTGTCTAAACCTGCTCTGCCTCAAAGGACAAACACTAAAGCACAGAACAAAACACAAGATATCAAAGAGGCTCCAAACACTCGACCAAAACAACATGCTTTGGCCGTGAACGGTGCCATGGCAAGCGGCTAGCCAGCCAGTCGCCATCACTGCCTAGCTTGTTGATGATGCAGGGTCTTCCTGGCCTCTTTCAAAGACAGCTAGCCGCTTAAAAGTTGCCATAACCGGCTGTTTTTAACCGCAAACGAGCAATGCTGGGACTTAGGCTGAGCTATCTTACTTCTTGAAGTCGCTGCTGAACAGTCCGAAGGCAGCTCCGGTGCTGGAGGAGGTCGGGGTGCTCTCCTGACCCGCTTCCACAGCGGTCTCCGCTCCTCCTTGGTCATTGTATAAGGCGCTCGTCGACATGCTTAGCAGTTTAAAAATAAAAGTGCCCGATAAGTAAACGGATATTCTGAATTATAATCCGCTCATAAACTTGGAGATGTGTTGGAGTAACGCGTCGCAAAAACTTCTCCGAGATTTCACCCAACTTTTCTTTTTTTTTTTTACACGCAGTAGCGGAAGTGTGAGCTGGACAAGTTGGTGTCACATGACAGGGCTTCAGCTGCGGACGGCGCGTGGATCTAGAGTAAGTAGAAGAGAGCGCATGCGGCGCCTCCCGTTGACGTCTCGTTTAGAACGCGCAGCTCTATGCTCGAGACACCCTCCTCGAGCCTTCGTGTTGCCAAGGTTACAACGGCACTGTGGTTCTCACCGAAGAGGACGAAAATAACGTACTTATCGACGTTTTTAACGTAAAATAACCGAAAATCTATCGTTAATCGGTATTTTTTTCCCGTTTTACATAATTTTAAGGTTAAATTGTCGGTTAAAAAACATGCCACATCGATGACAAACACATGTAAACACACCACATTTGCGATATTAGTTGAGCAGTGCCCAGGAGGTGAACTGGCAACCCTCCAGCCAGTCCACCTTCCATACTCTGGTCCGTACTGGACATGAACCGGCCAAGCCAGGCCAAGTACTAAATTGTAAAGTAATTACTTTACAATTTAAGATTTTTGCATACCAAACATATGCAAATCATACAAAATATGAAATGAAAACAATAGGCCAGCTGAAACAATTCAACAGTTTAACCTATAGTAATAATAATAGAGTGATATACACCTATATCTGACGATTGAATTGATTGAAGTGATGTATCATAACTTTTTTCATTTATTTATATTTCATATTAATCACAATCAGAAACAGATTTATTGCCAAGTAGGAGTTCACATGCAAGGACTTTGTCTTGGTGTTTAACATTATTAAGATATAAGTATGTTTAAATAAATTAAATAAATAGAGGTGCACAGGTTTGTGCAGGTTGTTTCTTCACGTTTGAGAAGCTGGAAGCATGAAAAATGATGATCAAAACGGTTGCCAATTAATTTTCTGGTAATCGACTTAACTACCCAATAATTATACTTACATTATCCAGTGATATAACATATATTATTCTGAAATTAAACATGTTAAATAATAAGTACTTTGACTGTTGGTACTTTAAGTATATTTTAAAGAAGAAGAGTACATTAAAGCACTGGACTGTAACACTAAAAAATCAGATAACTTCAACACTCTATCACCTGTAAGTGTATTGCTGGAACTTCCTGACTACAGAATGTCGTCACTTTTCATCTTTTTTTGGACTACACGCCGGAAGTGACGTTTCCTGCCGTTGTAACGCCGTTTGATCCGCAGCTGGTGACCAATCCTCCACGTCGGTACTATCTCTGTACGGGCAACACTTGACTTCACCTTCGACCGTGTCATCTCCTCCCGTCGTCGTCTCTACCTCAGTAGCCGCTCGTGTTTTGTTTGTTTGTCAGTTTTTGTTCTTGTTTCTTTTTTGTTTTTTGTTTTTTTTTCTTGAAGTAGCTAACTCTTATTATTAGTTATCTGTCTGACATTTTTAACGGTAACGACTGGTAGCCATCCTCTCTGGGAGAATGTCAGACTTCGACAGCAACCCGTTCGCGGACCCGGAGTTCAGCAACCCGTTCCAGGTAACGTCAAGCTAGCCGCGTTAGCCGCATTAGCATTAGCATTGTGCTAAATTATGTCACATTAATACTCAGGCTGTGTCAAGCAGCTTGTTATGACGCTATTTGAGTTGGCAGCTGGTTAAAAAAAAAAGACGTTAAATCACTTGTTGGTGGGCTTTATTCAGCAGGCTGTCACTTAACATTGGTACTTTGCCTTGACTGCTGTGACATAACGTGTAAAGGTAGCGGGCAGTGTTGCGTTAGCTATCTTTATGACTTCTGTTGGCCTTCCTGGTGATACAGCAGGGTGTTACCTGTGATTCACTGTGCTGTTTTATATATAAACCATGTGTCCTCCTTCATGGCGTCCTGTTCTGTTGTAACTTTTCACCTGTCTGACAGGTGAAATCACAGAGCCGCAAAGGGAACAAGCACATATTTGTTCTGTTCAGCTGTTGTTCCTATTTTCAAGCAGATTTCCTGAGTCCTCCAATAGATTAGATGTTAAAACTAAAGATAACATCCCCCACATGATGGACTTTATGTACCAAACCACAGATGATAACAGCTCCTGTGTTGGTACTTTTTTAACAGGCTGTAAAGTCTCCAGCTTTTCTGAAAATAGAGAAGTAAACAAGAGCCGGTCATACAGTATGATTTGGGTTTGGTGCCTTTGGTGATGCTGCTGGCCTTGTGTCAACAGTGACTTGTCATGGTGAAAGCATGCATTTAATCATGTGCCTGCCTCCCTGCTTCAACAAGCCTGCAAAGGTTTTCCCCTTCTCTTTCTATCTTATCATATTTAGTGTACTAAACACGGGCGCAGCAACTAGTTACAGTTTTTATTATTCAGAGTTGAACAGATAAGGGGATGAATTAATTAGTTTAGCCCGCTCTAATTGATTAAATTACCTGCTTCCAGCTACTTAAATGTGAAGACTTGCTGGTCTTTGTCTTCTGTGGTAGTTAAATGAGTTTTAGACTGGTGATTGCCTGAATTTGTCCGTTTTTTTTTTTACCATTTCTCAGCTATAAATATTAGTTAGCTGCTGGTTTATCTGTACCAGCATGTGTGTCATCTGATAAATGATAACACGCAGAAGTGATAAAGATATGTTTCGATGGTGTCAGCACGCTATAGTTCGCCCACTGGAGAGGAGGGACAGGTTTATTGTTATATGATTGTATTTGAACGTTCTGACCAGTGCTTTTCATAATGCTGTTGCAATTTATGGCAACTTATCAAATGTTTTTATTTATGCTGTGGATTGTGGCTGATATTCATTATCAAGATCAATACTGGTATTGGCCTCAAAAAGCAGACAGTCAGTCGCTATTCTGACATTTTTGGAGCAAAGATGAATTAATATGTAAACAATCACAAGTCGCAGCTCTATTTTTTTTTTATCGTGGTTTGGCATACTGATTATATTTCATTATATCACATTGTGAGAGAGTGATTGAAAGAAAATGAGCTGTTTTAATAATCACCTAATCACTGAATTCATGAGTAAAAATCCTTAACTCTTAAATTTAAGATTTTTTTTAACTTTTATTGGCATTGAATGGCGACACCTTGTGCTTTAGGTAGTGTTGTGGTCAAGGCCAGCTAAACCGAGACCAAGTCAAGACCAAGACCAGAGTGAAACAAGACTGAGACAAGACCAGACAGTATTTAGCCTACTTAGGTAGCTAACGTCTCTTTGGACGAGGCCTCGCAGCCTTCTTAGTAAAGTGTAAAAGTATTTTCAGGTAATTATGAAACTGTGGTGGGACAAACTGAACATTATTAAGTGAATAAGATGGAAACACTGGTGATAGCTGTGGTCTTAAATAAAATCCTTTAGAGTCCTCTTCGTCTGAGAATAAATAAAAATGCCGTTGACTCCGAGACGAGACAGAGACCTTCAAAAAGTGGTCTCAGAGACCAAAACTGATCTTAAGTACTACAACATTGACTCTGGGATATTAAGATGATGTTTACGGACAAAATGATTATATGATGATTGATTCATTAAAAGAATAATAACTTGTAGCCCTGGTCAAATCTGGTATTTTTAATATATAAATGAATAAAACTAATATTCAGATATTCAATCAGTTAATCTTCTTTAGTTTGGATCTTCCTGTGCATGATTACGTGGCTGCAGTATCCGATGTCTTTCATTCTTGAGGCTGTAACGTGTCACATAAACTTAAAAAGTCCTTCCACCATCTTACCATTCAGCGCGTGGCGGCGGAAGACGCTGACGGCACAGTTTGACCTCACGGACGCACGAGAAGTGAATTATTCATGGAGCCACATTAACATACTGACATGAGTAGTGAACCCCTGCTGTCCTGCCATTTTCTGTCATTTGTTGGCCCTGCACTCGTCCGCCCGAGGAGAAACGGAGCTTTGTTCCCTTCTCTGAGCTATCATCAATAGTTCATGGAATCATATGGTGCCATCATGGCGACATGTGGCGCTGGTATCCCCCCCCGCTGGCACCTTTCCTGCTAAATTTCATCAATCCCAGTCACGCATCAGATTGTTCATTCTGTTTTGGCCTAATTACAGAAATTGGTCTCCCGTGTCCGTTAATAAAAAGCACAGATATCGCGTTGTGTTGTGTTGAGTAGCTTAATGAAAAGTGAAAAAGTTGCGTCCAGAGGATGGATTCATCCTGCTGACCCAGCACCGAGTTACATATTGCAGCTTCGCCCTCGAATTCAGTCCTGCAGGGCAAAGTGTGGAAGTCTCGGATAAAGTGTCATCAGCTAGTGAGACTCATGCACCTGCTCATGCAAGCACAGCGTTGTTTTATTTTCAGCTACATCACGACGAGTTTCCCAGTTTGTGCCTGGTTAGGTGACAGAAAATCCACGAGCAGTTTCACACAGGCAACAGGTGGAGCATTTGATTTCTTTTCTTTTACTGTAGACTTCAAGATGAAAACTCTGTGAATATGCATGTGTTTGTTTGGCTGTGCGGCAGGGCAACATTAAACTTTAAACACAACATAGCCTCAAATATTCATGACCCTGGTCTGGTGACAACTTGCAGTGTGTGTATGTGTGCGGCAGCGGAAGAGATGCTCCCAGAAATTTAAGAGTCGGCGTCAGAGTCGGTGAGAGGACTTCACTGAGACTGGATAAGGATAGGACGCAGATTGGATGTTAAATCTTGAGCAGCAATTTGAATGAAACTGGTGACTGACAGCAGCTGATGGTAAGCTCGTTACAGACAGAAGGTGTCAGGTGTGACGATATCAGGAATTTTTAGTTAAACTATCATCCGCCAGCCGCCGTGAACGAGCTGGTTTGGATCTGCTCGTCTTGCACATCGGGAGCGTGCTCAAAAGATCGGAAGCTGTTTTTGTGCCGAGCGCAGCAAACTAGAAAAAAACAACCAAGTCTTCATTTTTTATTTCTGTCTTCAGCAGCCAGAAGCGTTTGCCCTCATCCTGAAACTGAAAATGGACGTGGCTATTTATAGACGCCTTCCCGTGAAAATTATTGGAATCATCCCGTCTTTGCCAGTATTGAATTATAGGCCTGTTGCATTTGAATAAAGAAGGGCTGTTTGGCCTTGATCTGGCAGAATAATGAAGGGTTTTTAAACTCACATGAGCAGTTTTACTCGTACCGTAGAGTCAGTACGCTTCAGCATTCTCATACCAACGCTTTATTAAGCTTGTCTCAAATTTCATCGAACATGTTCTCATGTTTTTTAATCTGTTTTCTCAGGATCCATCAGTGACACAAGTAAGACAGGCCGCTCCTCCGGGGCTGGAGGAGTACAATCCCTTCACAGATGCCAAACAAGTGAGTACTTTTACATTTAATCCAGCGGCAGTGAGTTTAGAGGTTCAGAGGATTGATGTAGTGTGTGTGTGATGTGATCCCTGGTGTTTCTGTACGTCGTAAAAATCGTTCTCTTAAATTTCCACTGTAATAAAAACATATCACATGACTATTAAGACTATATAACTTAAAACTGTGTATTCTGGTTGCACAGATCTCACCACATGCAAGCGCAGAGTTCCATAAGATTCCACCTAAAATGAGAACTAAAATATTATTCTGCTACTTAAAAGTATCAGATACTTTTCTTTATAATTTTCGATTTCAGTTTTTTGCTTTTTTTCTTGTAAAATATCAGATAGTTTTGCCTCATCAGTCCTGCAAAAGTTATTCAAATGAATCGATCTTCATGAATCTAGCTTCAGAGGTCATGTAGGCTATTCTCTCTGCATTAATGAATGTTATTGCATGTTATGTAGCCACCGGTAATATACATTTTTAATATTTCTCTCCATACACTTTGATTAAAGCCAGTATTGTTCATATATACTGTAGAAATAAACATTTAACGTCCATGTGGCTTTTGTTTTTCACGCTTTTGTAGCTTTAATCAACTGATTTCATTCTCAGACTTGAATAAAATCCTGAACTAACCTGATCTTTTTGATTTTAATCTAGGAAAAAGAAGTGTCACATATATATATATTTTTTTTTTGCTTCCGTCAATCCGTCAGATTCTGTCAAACCGGAGCTCATACTGTCGCCAGTTACATCTGTTTTTTTCTATTGTTAATGTTTGTCCTTATGCAGCATTTCTGGCATCATATCAGTCTGTTTGTGCACTGTAAGCATAACAAGCTAGTTAACACAAATACGTTTCCTCCGTAGTTGCCTGCGGGGATGGCGCCCAAGATTGCAGCACCCACCATCAACACACAACCCGCCATCATGAAACCCACAGAGGAGCCTCCAGCTTACTCGCAGCCTCAGGTATTGCTGACCACAATCTGGGCCGCACGGAGCCAAAAACACTGCATTATTTTCTTTAGCGTTACACTCTTTGGTCCTCTGGGAACCATCGCCATCGTGCTGATAATATCGTCTGTCGGCGTGCGTGTCTACACGAGCAAGAAGAAACGTCTAACGGTTTAGTCCAGCATCGACGGCACAGATTCTGAGCGTGTAGCAAAGGCAGAAAATACATTAACATGACAGCTGGTTTCATGCTGAGTTTGTGGACGGAAAAGTCGCCCAGCGGGGAGGCTGTTCCTATCTGTGACTGGGCTTTCTAGCTGAACAAGATAGAAATCCAGGCAGCCAGAGGAAATAAGTTGTGATGGTACATCTCGTTTGCAGGCAGACTCCTGGGAACATGTTGTAGTGATGTCTCTCCTCACACTGGTGCTGCCCCTGTAGAGAAATGGATTTATTCCAAAAGTTGAGACAGAGAATTCATCTTGAGCTGAAAAAATAGTCAACGGAGCGCACACTCGTGTGTTGACATCTGTTTTATGTGTGTATGTGTGTGTGTGTTTGTGCAGGACCAGTTGCGAGGAGCTGCCGAGCTGCTGAAGAGACAGGAGGAGCTGGAGAGGAAGGCTGCAGAGCTCGACCGCCGGGAGAGAGAAATGCAGTCACTCAGTACTTCAGGAGGTCAGCATCAGACACCGACATGCAACCACAGATCAGTACTGTCACGACTGCAAAAAATCTGACACAAACAACAGGTTATGCATCTTATATAGGGCTGCACAGTGTGGTGAAGAGTTTTCAAGATTTGTTGGCCAGGGCATCTCTGCATCTGTGATTTGGCTATTTCACCTCACCATCATCCATTTTCAATAATATTTTAATTAATTATTCATCCCTAACTTCATACACAAATGAAATAATTTTAATTTAAAGGAATAGTTGAACTTCTGCTGAGAATTAGATGAGATGGTCAACACCATTTTTGTGTCTGTATACTAAATATTAAGCTGGAAGCAAGGGGCAATTAGCTTAGCTTAGCATAAAGACTGGAAGCAGGGGGAACCAGCTAGCACAGCTAAATGTGCTGGTAATAAAATATTTAGTCTTTTTTCATCTGTACACAAACAGAAATGTAAAAATGAGAAGTTGTGGTTTTTATTTAGGAAGTTATCTGCCGTCGTGGTCTCTTAGCAGGGTGCAGTGACCGCTTCCTGTCTTCACCGTGAGACCAGGCAACGAGCTGAGATGCCATTGCCATGCCATTTAAAGAACCAGCCTAGTTTTGTAACCCCTCCTTCCATTTGTTATGCTAAGCTAGGCTAATTGCCTTTAGTCTCTGCCTCATATTTGCTGTACAGACGTGAGAATCTATCACCTCTAACTGTCGGCAAGAAAGCAAATAAACAGAAAATGTTGAACTGTTCCTTTAAACTCCCGTTCCTCCTCTGCAGTCTGTGTGTGTTTGTCACACACATCGTCGTCTTCTTCTTTGTGTCTCACTGCCAACTGCCGATCCAGGCAAGAGATCCGCGATCCTTCCGTGATACGTGAAGAGCTCGATGTAAAACATGAACTCTCACTTCTTTACAGTGACTCACAGGCTTGTCTCGTGTCGTTTCAGGCAGGAAAAACAACTGGCCTCCCCTCCCAGAGAAGTTCCCCGTGGGTCCCTGCTTCTACCACGACATCACTGTGGACATCCCCGTAGAGTTTCAGAAGACTGTCAAGATCATGTATTACCTCTGGATGTGTGAGTATTTTTATTAGATTCAGGACGTCTGCTGCATCGTGATGAAGTGTCAGGGCAGCGAGGGCGGCGAATTAACTCAGATGACGTGAAACAAAACAGAGATTTACCTAAAATAATCTTCTTACAGCCAGCAGGCAGACAAGAGTTCATGTTGCACTCAGATAAACACAGTTAAAATCAACTTTTCTATTCAGTACTTTAGATCTGCAACTATTAAAGAGTGAGGTTCCAGGTTGTCAGTTACGAGGATTTGCAGCTCGTCTCTGGCTCATACGATCGTAAACTGAATAACAAGCGATTTGAAGACATCACCTCCGACTTCAAGAAGTCGTGATGGATCATTTTTTACATTATTCGTACATTCACAGACCAAACACTTTAAATCAATGAACATTTTAGACTATTAAATCAATTAGCAGTTATTTACAGTCAAAGTAATCACTGTTGAGTGTTCTGGAAGCTTTGCAGCCACAAATCATCCACAGATCAATGAAAAAGACACTTAATACACTCTGACTTATTAATTAGATGATGGCATAAAGCAGCAGTCGGCTATACACACCAGTTTATATTGGTAAAACATACTCTGGCATATTTACTTACATGCTGCTCTCACAAATTGAAAATAAACTTTGTGGCTGCTGAGAAATTTGAGAGAAAATCTCTTTTTCTTTGTCTCTTTCTGGTGTTTTCATTCTGTCCCGGTTGTCGGGAACAGATGGCAAACTCTGCACTCTGTTCCAACTCCAAGGCGAGCCTGTTTTGTAATGACTGGTAGTTAATATATAATTCATAATTAGGAGCATTTTTCTCGGTTGTACACACTGACGAGTCAGCGTGCTCGTACGCGCTGCATCCATCTGCTCTTTGCTGCCAAAATAAAACGCTTCTACCTCATTGATGAGTGTTTGTAACAATTAATGCTATAAAAAAACAGATGTACACTTCACTAGATAAAGACATGAAATCTTAATATTTCCATGAAGAAGCTCAAACTAGTTTGGTACAAGATGCTGAATTTGTTTTTCAAATGAACCTTCACCCGACCTCCTGATTAAGAACTTTTACGGCTCCGTCTTAATGGTGGTAAAACAATTACAGTTCCCGTCTGTGATTCAGGGAGTGAATGGCTTCGAGTGGCATTCAGCGGCCACATGACCGGGCTACGTGCTGCTGCATGTCATGTGGCCTGATGAAGTGACTTCATCGGTCAGATGATTGCTTAAAGGTCGGTTTAGATACAGATCCCTCCCTCCGTAAAAGGAAAGAATGTCAAACTCTTTGTCTTCACCGAGTAGAAAAGATCTCGAGCACACATCAGCACCGCCCACGCTCACTTCTGCTGAGCAGCAGGCGAACGCCATATTCCACACTGGGATGTAAAATCCCCCCTCAGGTTTTACAGACTCTTGCCAGCGCACAATGCCTTTAACCATGCAGACACTGTTAGGACCCCAAGAACAAATGGTAATGATGAATTATTAACCGTGCGTGTGTGTTCAGTTCTCCGTCCTGCACAGTATTACATGTTGAAATATTAAGCGTCTCTGTGCAGCAGTATCAGGACACTGGACACTGCTGCACCGGACAGCCTACTTTCCAAACTCTGACATAATACAGTGACACGCCGAGGCTGCCACTAAAAGCTCCATGCAGACTCTTACTGTACATGTTTTTTTTCCCCCTCCTCTCTTTTCTACTACAGTTCATACCGGGACGCTGCTCGCCAACATGGTGGGCTGCATGGCCTGGTTCTGCGTGGACGCGTCACGCGGGGTGGACTTCGGCCTGTCCATCCTCTGGTTGTTACTCTTCACGCCGTGCTCGTTCGTCTGCTGGTACAGACCGATCTACGGAGCGTTCAGGTAAAGCGCAGAGTGGATGAGTGAATAAAATGCATGTTTTCGCGTCGTATCTGTTGTTCACCTGCTGGTTTCTCTTCCTCTTTCTGCAGGAGTGACAGCTCGTTCAGGTTCTTCGTGTTCTTCTTCGTCTACATCTGTCAGTTTGGGATCTACGTCATGCAGTGTATCGGCATCACTGGTTGGGGCGCTAGGTGAGAAAACGGGGCAGGAAGAGACGCAGAAATGTGTATTAGTGCTACTCCCTATAGGAAACAAACTAATATCATGGATTATAAGTTGTTTTTCTCACTTCTGAGTATTTATGACAGCAGGATAAACTAAAATATCTCCATCTCTTTCCGTTCTCTCGTCTTTAGCGGGTGGATCTCGGCGTTGACCGGCCTGAATACGAGCATCCCGGTGGGCATTATAATGATCCTCATCGCTGCTCTCTTCACCGCCCTGGCTGTCATGTCGCTCATCATGTTCAAAAAGGTAAAACCCACAACAAATCCATTAAACTCTGTGAAAGCCTCCTCCATTGTAATTCACCCCTCCTGCTCCTCCTCCTCTACGTTAGGTCCACGCGATGTACCGTACCACCGGTGCCAGCTTTGAGAGGGCCCAGCAGGAGTTCGCCACGGGCGTCATGTCCAACAAGACGGTCCGGACGGCCGCTGCTACCGCCGCCACCAGGGCTGCGGAAGAAAGCTTCAAGGAGGGGATCTGATCGTGCCCGAGGGAGCTCGCTCATCTCTCCATCCAACCATCACCCTCATCCCTCCTCCACCCCGTCTCTGACTGAGCCAGCTGCCCTGTTTGATCGCACGGAGAGCCCCCCCCCCCCCAGCCTTCTGACAATAAAGGGGCGCCACGACACGGTCGGCCGTCCAGTCACCCAGGATTCAAACAGGGCGGCGGCTCGCTCCCGTCCTACTCTTACCTGCAACATTGTGCACTCTCATCACAGACTCTGAGACTCCCCCCCTCCCTCCTCACCTACACTGCACTCCTGCTACCACTCAACCAGCGTGCTCACCTTCATTTCCTGTGTGAGTTTGTGTGTGTGCGTGGCCAGCTAAATGAATGTTTGTGTGCCTCTTTAAACAGCCTGTCTGTCCTCCGTAGACAGATTCTAATGTAGCCGAGTCAAGTCCGATTTTCTAAACTTAACCTGGGCATTTCCCACCCTCGTCCCGTGTGTCTGAGCCTTTCCTTACATCATCACTCACGACTAATCACTACTTCTTGTTTTTTAAATTAATTTATTATCAGACAGACGGAAGTCATCTAGCACTCACTCGTCGTCGTCGGTTATTGCACGCGTGCAGCAGCGCTCTCTCTCTCTCGATTTATTTTTGCTGTTTTCTGAGCGCTCGACTCGACACTGCTGCCCCCCGGTGGAGTGACTTTGTATTGTTGAAGATGAATGCTGTGCATTCCAGTTCACTGCCTTGCCTTCTACTTTCTGCTTTCCTCTGAATTCGGGCGTAGTCTTACTTCCTTAAAGCGATGCGTCACCTGAAATCTTATTTGTTGAGTATCAAACACAGCATATATGAATATATTCACATTTACTGGAAAAGAAGCGTCAGTATTCGATTTATACAAGACTGAAAATCCAACAAATATTTGACATTTTCGTCGTGTCGGTCGATCCACCGCTTTGATCCTGACTGAAATATCTCGGCAGCTCTAAGATGGAGCGTCATGAAACTGTAGTAGAAACATTCATGATCCCCAGATGATGAATCCTGCTGACTTCATATTAGTGTTTTTGTACTCCACACTTTGGTTTATGACCAAATGCCTGCAAAACTACTCACATTCCCATCAGCCTCAGCTGTACTTTGTGTGTAGCTCTAATTCATCACATGCTGACGGCCTCACAGAGCAGCCGGCATGACTGTAGAGTCTTAGTCAATCCACTAATTGATCTGAAGCTTGAAGCTCTACCGCTGACTTACGCTCACCCTCGGTGAAAGGGTGATGTGTTTAACCACACTTTAGCAACAAAGTGCTAAAGGCGTGGTAGTCTTTTTTCACCACATAACTTGCTACTTAAACAGTGAGTAATGTGAACTAACGTCGGCTTCGTTGTGGGTTTGCAAACCGCTGAAGTTTGAAGATGCAGAGAGGAGCTAATGTGGCTAATATCATGACCACAACAACAACAACAGTAGCAGCATGTCTTGGCAAACTAGAAAGTCTGATTTAACGTCACCTGACACATAAATCCTGAGTGTTGTGTGTGTGTGTGTGTGTGTGTGAGAGTCCGATCCACTTGGCCGCACCTTTAACCAACCAAACTGGAGCCACATCTCCCACCTGCAAGCAGTGTTTGATACTCAAAAGATTTTTTCAGTGATCTGTCACTTTAAAGTATTCATTAGCTTGAAATCTTTTGCCTATAACCGTCTACATATCCATTGTGAAATTATGCCAAGTTGCACTTTAAATCCGGTTATTAGATTCTTTGTCTGTGCGCTGTAATCTGTGCAAATGGAGGGATGTTTCTAATAATGGCTCCCCCACCTCCCCACGCCTTCCTGCTCATTAGTGTAGATACTTCATTCATACACGTTAACGTACACCGGCTGAGTTCAGCGTCGCCGAGTCATCTCCTCATAGAAGAAGTTAATTAATGTCACAAACGGGAAGAGAGATCCACTGCTCTGTATGTACAGCTGCATGTTTATACAGTTGATCTGAAGAGGAAAGTGTAACTCGTCTCCAGCTTCTTCTTTTTTTCTCTCGCGCGGCTGGAGACTTACCTCAGATTTACTCAGGATGTACTCTTCACTTGCATGACGAGGATGAACAAATATTCTACGAGATTGTATGAAATTAAACACAGACTGACCCGTTTTTAAATACGTGTGCTGTAAATCAAAAGATTGCAATAAAAAAAAACAAAAAAAAAGACAAAAATGGCCAGTAACGGTGTGACGTTCTGATAAATCGCTTGCATATTCGTAATTTGATAATTGTGGATTGACTATCACTGAAGTTAACAATCAAACGTGTCGAATCTGGACCTGCTTAAACGTGTCTTTTTTTTCTATGTATGACCTCTTTGGAGCTGCAAAGAGGTTTGAATGTGTCTGAACACTCTCTGTCGCGTCTCGTGTTTTAAACCAGTTGAGCCTTTTTGTACGTGTTCATGTAGGAGTGTAAATAACAGCAGAGTTTGGCCTTTTCAGTCTTAATCTGTGCGCAGGGCAGAGTCTGGATGTGTGTCTGGGATCCTTCTTCTTTTTTTAAAAAACTCTGCTGAAGCTTCCTGCAACATGCCTTGTTTTTCTGGTTTAATTTGGACCAGTTCATGTCGTTATTCCCGAGTCCGATTCTGTACAAAGCGACACGAGATTACACTTTAAATACAAATCTTCATAAATGTGAGAAAGACGTTTAGACCGCAACGCAAACGTGAACTGTGTGCTGTACTGTACTGTACTGATGGACTGTGGCTTTAAGCTGTGCTTCATAATCAACATGGTTTGTGGTAGAAACACTGAGAATGAAACTTTCATGAGCATCTCTAACAAATTTAATGAAATTATTGAGATCAAAAGAAGAAAAAAAAAAACGTAGTGGTAGTCGTAGTGGCGAGGGATGTTTGTATATTTTGTATGATTTTACAGATGGTCGGCTGTTCAGCTCAAAAATTTCGCTGTAATTTTAAAGATGCACTCTGGTTTCACTTTAAGTCGCATGTTGAGTAGTTTGAGTTTTGTATATTTATTGTATTAACACTAAATAAAATTCTCCTTCTGTACATTGTTTCTCTTCTTGTGAGGAGTTTTATATTCCTGCTGTGTGACGTGCAAACATCCATCCAGCCTGAAGAGGGCTTGCACTAGCGGCCGATGACCAGGCGAGGTCAGCAGTGATCAGAGAATGTGAGATAAAGCTCACGTCGCTGGAAAGGTGCTGCAGATTTCTGCTGAGTAATCAGTTCTCGATTAAAATCAACATAATTCTAAAAGTGGCAAAAATATTTTGAACTCATGCACAGCGATCCTTTTACTGTCACACATCAGTCCGAAGTACAAATCATGTTTCAACAGCAGTCTGCTTTAATCTAAATAACTGGAAACAAGAAGATAATCACTTTTTCTTTTTCTTTTACGACTTAAACAACTTGTCGAGCTTTATTTTTTTCTACTATTTATATTAGCAGTGGGAATAACAATCCTGTTGTAGTCGCCGGATAAAAACA
Source organism: Protonibea diacanthus (assembly GCA_028641955.1). Lineage (NCBI taxonomy): Eukaryota > Metazoa > Chordata > Actinopteri > Sciaenidae > Protonibea > Protonibea diacanthus. Next base: position 2,972,463 of record CM053991.1, read on the forward strand.
TACACACTCACACACTTTAAGACAATTGCAGGACAAGTGCTGAGTCCTCCGGTCTGCGCTCAAACAAACCTGTGTGAAATAAAGCAGGAAAAAGAGGAAACTGGTAGCAGACCAGATTCACTGCCAACAGGAAGAGGTACAGTGGAAGAATAACTCACAGGCTGCTCGACTTTAACGCCTTCATACGTTTCAGGAGTGTGTGAAAACAGCAGCGGCCTGCTGTTTGCCTTCTTCCTCTGCACACAGCTGCTGAGTTCTGCAGTGAGGAGAAAGTTAACTTAGGTGGAGGCGAGTGTGTGTCACGTACATGATGACACCAATGATGAGGATAAATCCAGTGATTTAGATCTTAGTACCTACTAAATCAAACATGACCCAAACACAAGATGACCGTTTTTGTTACCTTAGAATGAGATTTTTGTGTCTACAGATGCCGTGGGTGAAGAGAAATGTAGTAAAAATATAGATTAACAACATGAAAATGCTCAAGTACTTAAATTAGATGTACTTAGTTACCTTCATGACAGACTACCTGATCTCTGCCTCCACCAGGTGTAACGGGAAACTAAACTCAGAGGCCGAGGCCTCGTCCTCTTTGACTCTCTCCACGAAAAAAAACAGAAAATGAAAGACATTACAAACTACAAAAAAGCCTCTGGCTCTGAGACGGGCCTGAATTTCTGCTGCACTCTTCAGATTGCATGATTTGTCATGTGCCTAATCTGGAAGTCATCAAGCGCTGTGTTTAGTTTGAGCGCTCTGGTGGAGGAAGGGAGCCACAGGGCTGTGCCAGAGACTCCTCTGTAGTCCACATGGAGGGAAGAGGGAAGAACATCTGGGCACGGGCTCGTCGATCTGTGCAGCATGTAACATTTGACTGCTAAAGCTGCTCGAGGTGGCACAACTTCTTTTTAGTCCAGTGATTCTCGACCACAGACTGTATAAAACATGGATGTCGTCTCCCATGACAACATGCACAGGTTCCCACTGTGCATGTGGCGGCACCTACCTATCAATCAAAGCATGCACGCTCTTAATCCTGCATAACTTTAAGCCTTAATATAACCTGAACAGGTGAGTTGTATATAAATTCACCCTCAGTACAGTTGTCATGAACGGGGAAATTAGCTATAGAGACCAAAACTGTTTTTTGTACCAGGCTGTAAACATGTTTATTTCTGCTGTGAAGTTTTTAACATGGGGACTTATGGAGACTGACTCACTTCTGGAGCCAAGTGGACGTTAGAGGGACTGCAGTTTTTGGGGGTTTTTTTGCCACTCCACAGTCACAGCGGTTGCCGCATGTTCCCAACCTCGGGGTCACCAGATAAATCTGAAGGGTCGTGAGATAATTAATGAGGCAGAAAAGAAGAACAACAAAAGTTCTTCTGCACATAAACTTTGCTTTCTTATTAAATATTGACTCATCTGATGTGCAACCAGACCTCCAACTAGCACAAGAAAAAACCATGTTTAAAATCCGAGTATAAAGCAGCATGAGATAGACATACTGTAACGTAATGTACTGTAGAAGTGCCTCAGTAGTTGAGTAGATGTAGTTGAATATGAGACACACACAGAGTGACACACATGCAGAGTTCAGTTCTGCATCAGTGGAAAAACTGATCACCCGCTGGCTGGAAAACGTACCCACCCCCACCTCAAGGGCCAAACGGAGGTCTCAGCACCAAGCCGGCTGCTCCACTTGCTGCATCTCCTCCCTCCTTCCCTCCTCTCCTCTCCTCTCCTCTCCTCTCCTCTCCTCTCCTCTCCTCTCCTCTCCTCTCCTCTCCTCCTCCTGAATAAAAAAAACTCCCAAAACCTTTGTTGTTTTTTTGTTTTCATCCCTTCTCTTTATTCATTTGGCAGAAACAAATGGGAATAGATAGAACGCTATCTATGGACTCCCTGAAACCGGACTCATCACTAAATAACAGCAATACTTCATTTAACGCGTCCTCATCATTCAGTCCACGTCTTTGTGCACAGATTACAGGATGACTGCTGAATGAGGACCAGACGCAGACCCGACGGGTCATCTTTCAGTTTAAGGGTTTAGGATTAAGCTCAACTTCACTTCAGGATTTCGCAGCTCGTGAATAATGACTCCAAAACGATACATTTCAAGGGTCTGCAAACACGTGAGTTATTCAAATAACAGTACATTCTGTAAGCTTTAAAAAGGACATCCACTCTGATTCTGTGAGTAGTTTATTCTGACTGAGTAGTGGTTCCCTTGTTGAGTTAAAACTCACAAAAAAAAACAAAACAGATCCAGGTTCGCTGGTCGTGGTCCGGTGACAGAAACACCAGTGTTTTGTTGTTTTTTTTTTAAAGGCAAGAGTGACATCATCAGCCCAGCCTGGATCAAGCTGACCAATCATTCTGCGATCATCGTAACTATGTACAAAATATATATAATCACACTTATTTACAGGACATGTGGTGACAGACAAAGCCTCTTTGGGCGTTCCACATGGCTAACATGAATACAATAACAGACACAGCACCTCTAGTGGCAGGAAGACAAAGACACACACTGAGAAAAAAACTTGGCACTTGTAGATTTCTCCCACATACACGCAAAAAAAAACAGAGACAATAAAAAGAGTCAGTTTTAGTGGTAAACAATGCAAAAAGGGGGCTTCATGTCACAGGCCGGCCTTCAGGAGAAAAGGTGGATTGTTATTGGCCTGTTCCTCCCTTCTTCTTCTTCGTCTTCTTCTTCGTCTTCTTCTTCTTCTTCCCCGCAGGACTAAAGTATCTCACCCTCAGAGGAGGCAGATCAGGCTTTTCCCCTCCTCGATCTCCTCCTGGACCTTGTCGCTGGAGGTGGCGATCTCGGCCTGCGCCGAGAAGACAGCGCAGATGAAGGTGAGCACGGTGCCGCCCATGGCCGTGTAGAAAGCCCAGCCCATGGAGCAGAGCCCGGCTCGGTACGGAGCCGCGTCGGGACCGCAGTACAGCTGGACCTTGTCTGAACCCCAGCCAGCGGGGTACAACATCAGACCCAGGATCAGAAACAGACCTGCGAGAAGGGAAACAGAGACAGGGAAATGTTAACAATATACACGGCAGTCCAAACAACATAATGGGGAGTGTGGAAGTTCATTCTCGACCTTGGAAATAGTTGTTTGACAAAGAAAGCTTTACTCAGTATCCGCTTACTGGCTTTTTTCATCCACGGAGCACGGGTTAAGATTTTTTTTGTCAAACATAATGTTGATTTTAAGAAGATTTCAGCGTACTGCGGGGACTAGTTTGTCGGGCTATCGGCTAAACGCTGACGATTTAAATCATCAGTCGAGGAGTCGGCTCTCGTGTTGTGATCAGCCGCTCAAAAAACGTGAAGTAAAAACCTCAGAGGGGAGCTGAGCTGAAAGACAAACCTCTCCATTTTTCCAGTCCATCTACGTTCCAAACCCTCACCTACGGTCATGAGCTTTGGGTAGTGACTGGAAGAATGAGATCGCGGATACAAGCGGCCGAAATGAGACATCTGGAGGGAGCTAAGAGAGCCCAAAGGAGCCTGCCAAAGGAGGTGGTTCGGGCATCTGTTTAGGATCTTGGTTCCCTTCCTGGAGGTGTTCTGGGCACATCCAACTGGGAGGAGACCCCGGGGCAAACCCAGAAGGCCATCCAACCCAAGAACACTGGAGCTGGAATGCAACGTCTACAGCACCCCGCTAAACCTGCCAAACTTGAGTGGAAGAAAATGGACGGATCGGTGGATAAATTTAGGAGACTGAATCTTCATACCACCTTTATTGGAGTCTTACCAGTTAAGTGTCTGACTGAATCACCATCAGTGATGACTGCAGTGAAATTATCTCTGTGACCGCCACCGCTCGCTGGTACGAAAATCATTTCCTGCCAAAGTGCCATCGCGGCGTTCAAAGCGTCCCATCAGGACGAAAAAAATGTAACACGAGGCAGAAATGACTTCCTGTCGACTGTTTGAAATGTGACTGAAGATCACGGCGAGACCTCCCGGAAAGAGAGATGTAAACCTGAATCCCGACACACATGCCTGTCGGAAAACAACAGGAAAAAGGTAGCCGAGGGGTTTTCCCCGCCTGGCCTGGCCTGGCCCGGTCACCGGCTGACCCTCCCGGCATCGTGTGTCTCGGTGGAAGGATGGGGTCACTTCCTGTCATACGCTGACCCACTTCTACTGCAAGCGCCGACTTGGCTCCATCACCTTAATGCTTAATCCTGACCCACATACACAAAACGAGCAAAACAAGCTCGGCTCTTCTTGTAATTTTAACGTCATCTGAGCAGACCTCGTCGTCCGACCAATCAAAGCTCGGGAGGAAACATTTACAATAATGCAATTACAGATAATAAGTGAACCACGCGGCTTAGCCTCGAGCAGACGCTCTCTCTGCTTTGTTTCATAGAAAACAAACGTAGAAGTGAAACTGTCATCCTCTCTTAATCTTTCTCTCTCTCTCTGCTTCCTTTCTTTCTCCTCCCGCTCTCTCTCTCTCTCTCTCTCTCTCTCTCTCTCTCTCTCTCTCTCTCTCTCTCTCTCTCTCTCTCTCTCTCTCTCTTAAAGCGCCCAATATCGTATTAAACAAGGAAATGAAAACTAGGTCATAAATTCTTTCCACATGTTGCTGCATTGCCCTGACGTCCAGACCGGCTCCAGTGATGGATTGAAGGTATGGTTTTAATTCCCCTCCTTAGACCCCCCCTTCCACACACACACACACACACACACACACACACACACACACACTCAACCCTCCCTCCGCTACAAGCTGGACCTTCTAACCTAATATCCCGCTGCACTCCACCCTTCTCAGCCTCACTATTCCCTCTGCACTGGCTCTCGTCTCCGTTAACTTCCAAGCTGTCAATTCTCCACCATCAATCTGATTTCTGATAGCTGCCACCACCAATCACCCTCCTCCTCCCCCTCCTCCTCTCCGCTAACCTCTGCTCCCCTCAGCCTCCACCCTGTAATACAGCACAGCGGGGGCCTCTGCAGCGCTGCTGCTGCTGCTGCTGCTGCTGCTGCTGCTCCGAGAAAACACGCCTTTCCAGGAAAATTTAAAAAAAAAAAGAAGAAGAAGAAGAAGAAGAAGAAGAAGAAGAAGAGCTGGGTCCCCACCCTGGGATCCACATGGAGTGAAGCTAAGGAGAGCAGACAGCAACAGGGCAAAAGAAAATACTGGCAATCTATCAGTTATTTTCTCTGTCAAACAGCCCGAGGTGACGTCTTCAAAACCAGAAGATATTTATTTACTCTAACGTTAAGACAAGAAGAAAATGTTTGAAATATTTGCAGTAAAAAAAAAAAAAGACTGACTAATCGTTGCATTCTTTTTCTTTCTACTGTGATTGTATCTGAAAGTTCCTAAAATAGCTTCACTTGATGACATGTTGGACTAACCGCTGACGTTATTGTCTGAACACTAAATCACTTCTCAAACTGAGATAACAGTAGAAGATTCTCTGAGAACTAAGTGAATTTTAAAACATATAAAATATCAAAATACTACAAGCCTAAACTACAAAATCACTGGATCAGTGCAGAGTTTTGCATTTCCTGTCAAATAATCTTGAACCTGCCTCCTGCGTAAACTGTCTGTCAAACACGCCTGGTTGCTCAAACAAGCCACCTGTAACGACACCTACCTGTCAATCAAAGCATCCAACTTTAAGCCTTAATATAATGTGAACAGGTGAGTTGTATATAAATTCACCCTCAGTACAGTTGTCATGAACGGGGAAATTAGCTATAGAGACCAAAACTGTTTTTTGTACCAGGCTGTAAACATGTTTATTTCTGCTGTGAAGTTTTTAACATGGGGACTTATGGAGACTGACTCACTTCTGGACGTTTGAGGAACTTCAGTTTTTGGCACTTTGTGATTTAAACGTTTGTCATAAGGGTGATTCAGTTGACTGAAAAATACGTTGATGTCTCCACTTCAGGTTCACTAAGATAAATCTAGAACAGCCTTGCAGTAAACCGCTCCTTCATGACGGTTATAAAGTTCAGCTTTTGCTGAAACAGTTTCATGATAGACGGTAAACTGTAAACCTTCATGACGTGGCCTCCTGATTAAATTAGCATTCATTTATTGATTATAAATGCTGTAAAACTGTAGACATATAGAAGATAAAGATTCCTAATCTCCTAAAAAGCTATAAAATTCACAGGAATCCTCTTTCGCCATCAGCTGAATCCTGAAGTTCTGCTTTTGCATCTTTAAATGTCAGTATCGTCATCGCAACAGTCATTCCTGTAAACTAATGTTTTGCTTCCTCTAACTTCCAGCCTGGACGGTGAGTCACGGTCGACGCGATTCTGTGATTCACGGTTGGAGGGAGAGTTTATGGTAGGGTAATAAAAGCATTTGACACCGAACGCACAAGAACTGGAGACAGTTTTACAGCCCAGTTTGTTTGCAGTCTTGTCTCTAATCCTTTTTTACGTTGTAGTTTGACACGAGCGAGCACAGCGTTTCAATAAACGCACAGAGAATTCACTTACAGGTCGTCCGGAGCGCAAGAAGTCTTTAGGGGCCCGAGCGTGAGCCTGCTGCAGGGTACGAAGTTTACCCGACTGACCCTCAACAGAAGACCGTCTGTTTTAGCCATCGGGTTGCGTAAAGTAAGACGAATGGATTTACCTTCAGCCCCCGAGCTTGAACTGACCGTCACTTTAATGGCATCTGAGAAAATGCGGCCATCAGAAAGTGTGTCATCGGGGACAAAAGGGTCCAAAGTAAAAAAAAAAAAAAAGTGACATCAGTGGATGTGAAGATTAGGTTAATAGGCTTTGGAGTTACTCCATTGCAATGACGTGACCATCTCTGGCAACTGCATCACAATCTTCCCATCTGAGGTCAATCACTTCCCCAAACATCTGCAGCCTGGTTCCAGTTTTCTCATTACCGGAGGGTCGGCACGAATAGTGGAAATAGTGATTAGTACGAAGTCGGTGTGGCAGTGCTGGTGGTGGATATCAGTGAGGGTGATATCATTCACAGGCCTCATGAGAGGACGGCAGACAAACTGAAGACTCTCATGCATGCCGGCTGACTGACTGATGTTGGAGAAACATCAGCAGTGACACTGTTGCATGTCAGACAGAAGGTATGCTGGCTCTTATCGCTTCCTGTGGTTGAAATGAGTAAAGGGTTATCGGCCTTCAGCCCCACAGGCACGAAGGAAACGCCGCCTCCTCGGTTTGTTTGAAACTCCTTTCGCCCCCTTTCCTCTTCCACATCCTCATCCTCTCCACAATGAGGAGACTCTGCGGTGTTTCCCTGCTTTCATTACCTTAGTCATGTGTCACGGACTCCCAGTCCTTTATACAGACGGTAAAGAGAGATCTTTCAGGTGATGTAACACCATCTTACAACCTACAACTGACTTGATAAACCCTTCTCCCTCCCTTCCCTCATTGCCCAGTCATAGCTATGCACTTGGGACTCATCTAAAGAATTTAGGGTACTTCGCTGAACTTAAAACACAAGAACATTGCTCTAATATAAAGAGGCAAGCTGCAAACTTTGGTTTGCTCAGGTAACTAGCTTGGACTCTCTCTTGGTGTCTGAATTTTGGGAGGTTTACCCTCCAGAAACTCCGTGCCATCGCCCAAACTCACCAGTTACTCCTCGTCCTCGAAGCTTTTTCTCTTGCATGAATGAAATATGTCTGAAAATAATTACTATTCGGTGATGGAAAAAGCTCATGGAACAAAATATACTGCTCCTTTATTTCCACGTCTTCTCATAGTGAGGAGTCTCTGTCTGGGTCATGTAGCTTTAGCCAAGTTTCTAGCATAATATTACATTATATAAGCGCTGCATGCAAGCCATCGAGCCGTGCAATTGCAGACACTTTGTTTCAAAACAAGTCAGCTCTGAAACATTAAAGTCAGCAGAAAGAAAGCGATCTGAGCTCGCAGCAAACTTAGCATTAATTAGCTACAGATGATAAAATAAAAAAAATAAAAAAACTGCAAGCAGCAGTCGTCATTTCGGCTGACAAAAATCGATAGAAACAGCCTCTTGTTGTTTACGTCTGGGTGAAATCAAAAGAAGCATTGTTCCAACGGTTACAGTTGTCAAACTGTAGCTCAGAAGCTCAACCAAAAGTTGCATAATTAGCAATACTTTGGGGGAAAACATTTAACTGGGACTGTGTGGACACAGTACCGTACTGTCGTATTGTGGATTTTCTGGGTGGCAAAATCTCTGACGGCTGTCAAATTGTTATTGCCTAATATTATATTGTCAATCATCAACGCAAAAAATGAAACCTAACAGAGATAATAGCATCTATTCTGTCCTAAATAAACACTCACGTTAAATTATTTCATTGAGCCTTCCAGAAGCCGTTCATGATTCACTTTGGAGTCTCTAAGGTCAGCAGGCCTGAGCTGAGCTGAGCTGAGCTGGGTTTACAGCTCGGCATGTCCTTCACCACACACCCACCTTTTTTCTGTTTGGGCCTGCACCAAATAAACAACTGTGGGGGAGGACAGCCATAATCACCAGAGGAGCCGAAGAGCTACAGTCTACAGTGAAAAAAAAAAAAGAGAGGAGGTTCAGAGACCGTGATCTCATGGCCTCCTCCCTGTCTATAATTCACCGCAGTCCACCACGAGATTCAGGCCCGTCAGACACACCGCCGGCCTGGATGCGGTGCGCACACCCTTCACACACAAACTAGACAGATACGCATGCGCGTTCAGCTCAGCAGAAAAGCTCCAGCTGACCCGGCGGAGAGTAAATATTTGGGTGGCAGTTGCTCCGAGTGACAGCTCTGAGGGTGGAAAAACAACAAAAAAAAAAAAAGCTCACAGAAGGCTCCACGAGAATCAAACACATCATTCTCAAGAGTGGGAGTTGTGGTGCTGGTAATGAGTGCGTTCGGCTGAAACTTTTCATTTACCTTGATGGATGGTGGACGCCACAGGAATGAAGAGGAACAACAAAAGGTTAGATAGGCTGAGTTAGTTTTTAAGGCTCTGAGTCACATCTCGTCTCTGTGTGTCTCAAAAATCAACAAACGCTGACAGAACCGGGGAAATAAAGTCGTTTGCGGCGTCACACTGATATTGTTTGGTCTGGTTCGGAGGTGTGTACCGACACTGTGGTTGCAGCCACACCTGTATGTGGGACTAAAGGCCGGACGCTGTGCTCGACGAGAACTAGTTCATCGGATGTTGTGTTCGACCACAACGGAAATCAAAAGTACTTAGAGACAACGTGGTGAGAGCGGTCCAGAGTCTCTTCAAACCCTGACAGCGTTCTCACCTCCACACCTGAAATATGAATTGACCGTCTTGGAAAGTTAGATGCAGATATTGTCGGACTCAGCTCCCCAAATCAGAATCAGAAGTTGTTTGACCATCTGACAAGCAGTTCTGATGAAGTATATTTGTTCAATGACACAAACCTGAGTCTGTTTGACACCTCTGTACTCGAAAAAGACCAACAGTATGTGTAAGAAATCATGTCGTGCACGCATCTTACCTGCGATCCCTTGCAGCAGTCCGCACACGTTGAAGATGCTCTTCTTCATGATGCTCTGGAAGCACATGGTGAAGACCGAGATGAACGCCACGGCGCACAGCAGCAGGATCCCCGCAGCCAGGAAGATAGAAGTAGCCTGCCAGAACCCGCTAGCAATCTCCCCAAAGTGTATGGCGTACGGTCCGCACAGTATTCCACGCTGCAGGTGGGGCAGCTTTATGCAACGGCCGTAGATGCCTAAAGTTGGCCTGTAGGCCTCTCCGGCTGTGGTGGCCCCATGGGGGCCGAAGACGGCATCGGGCGCGCGGGGGAATCCCACCAGCCAGTCAGTGCTCATGAAGGCAATGAGCTCTCCGAACGCGGCAACGATACTCAGCAGAGTCCACAGCATGGAGCGGCAGGTGACAATGACATGGCACATGCTGACGGTGGCTAGAGTGTCCCTCTGTTCAGATTTCAACACTGCTGAGAGGTGGAAAGGTTGGAGTTCGATCTGTGGGGGAGGCCCCTCAAAACACCGAGAGCCGAGGTCGCGATCCTTCTCCGGCGGAGACGTGAAAGCGAGTGAACACTTCACAGGAAGGAGTAGGTGACACTGCTGCGCTCGAAAGGTCCAAGTCAATGATTCACAGTCTTGCCTCTTCCCTCTTTTTCTTTCACTTCTTATCTTCTGCCGGTGTCGTTTCAGCGCAGCTGTTGTTCCTCCTCCTTGAACTCGCCCTCCTTCTGTCGGCTCGGTCTTCAGACTCTTATTCAGTCTGGTTTTTGGTGTCTACATTGTATTGAAGTTGTGTTCCCTGAGCCAGCCAGCTGGCGTCACATCAGACACACCTAAGACATAAAACAGAGAGACAGAACAACAGGGTGAGCGCTTTAATTGCATGTATAAAGTGCAACTGCGTGTATAAAAGAAGCTCTAATCAGTTATTTTGTTCCGTTTTATTTGAGGAAACGCGGCTCTCCTGTTTCTCCTCCGTCATATTTAGGAAAGCTGAAGTGTTGGGTGATGAGGAAAGTGTGGAGGAGGCGCAGAGAGAGAGAGAGAGAGAGAGAGAGAGAGAGAGAGAGAGAGGAGGAAGGGAGGCTTCTGGTGTCGATCATCAGGAGAGAGGGTCTAATGAGTTGTGTTCATTTGAAGTGGGCCTCTTCTGTTTTCAGCGTGTTTATGTTTGAGGATTTGTGATCGGCGCTCTCGTCATGTTCTCTACTCCCAAGTGGATGTGCATGACCGAGGCTGCAAAGATGAAAACTAGGAAAACATTCAGTGTGTGCGTGTGTGTGTGTGCTGTGGAGGTTGAGATGGGCAGGGTTAAAAAAGAGACGTGGAAACAGCGGAATGAAAAGCGGATGCAGACAGAGAGAAAAACAAGCCCAGAGGCCTCTCATCAGGCGGCCCACACAGCTGACCCGAGGTCAGCCAACGGTTGATAACACAACGGCTGTCCGGCTGGCACATGGCCGCTGATAACCTCGGTGGCATCAACCATAAACCCCGCTGCACTGCTGAGTCAGTGACAAAATAATGAGGAAGGAGGGAACGGTGTCAGTTCATCAGAAAGTCACATCAGCAGCCGACAACTGACGCAACAATGACTGCATATATTAATAAATGTGTGCATCCTGTTTAGTGCTGCAACAGCAATCCTATAACGGGTTCATATAAGACTTTACTTGCACACGAAAGTCTTCATTACGAGTAGTGAGAGGAAAAATATGGAAATGTTTGAATAGGAAGTGATAAAGCCATGCACGCAGTGAGTCTGTACAGTACTTAGACTCTAAATGCTAACATCAGCATGCTAACATGCTAAAAGTTTATCATGGTTACTATCTTAGTATGATGTGTTAGCACGCTAGCGTTTGCTAATAAGGGTTGAACACAAAGTTCAGTTTTATTTGGGAATTGTTCGACAGTTTGGGAAACTTATTTGCTTTGTTGCCGGGAGTTAGAGAAATTAGCAGTTAGCATAGCTTAGCATAAAGACTGGAAGCAGGGGGAAACAGCTAGCCTGCCTTTCTCCAAAGTTTAAAAATGTTCCTGTCAAGACTTTGAAAGTTATGTGCTGTCACTATTATGTATTTTTTTAACTTTGGAGAGAGCTAGGCTAGCAGTTTCTCCCTGCTTACCGCCTTTAGACGAAGCTAACTAAGCAAATAAGTCCGAAAATGTCAAACTATTCCTTTAAAAGGGGGCGGTTGGTACTTTTAAGCAGAATCTCACCGAGCAGAGCCTTTTCTTTTCTGCTGAATCAAGCTGTAAAACCATTAGCTATAAAAGGGTCTAGTCCTTGACATAGGTGTCTCTGAGTGGGTTATAAACTGGCCTATTTCACTAATGCAATAATTGCATCAGAATTATGGGCCTCATTTTCACACCTCGTGTTTTTCCTAAACGAAGTGACTCGTTTGAAGCGATGCCCTCTTCTGATCTTTGTCCCACAGACGCCACACAAGTAATGACGTCCCAATCTAAAGCCCTCCAGAGTTTTAACAGTCAAACGCTGATTTTACAAGAGTGCCAGAGAAGATTAAAATATGCTTATACTGTACAGACCTTTGTGCTTATGTTAGAAATACAACTCAGGGCCAAAGTTGACAGTTGTTTCTTTTCTCTGAGTCTTTTCTTTCCCGCCCTGGTTTCCCTGCTGCCTCTTGGGAGTCTGTTAGTCATTCTCCAACCAGCGTTTGGCAGGGCAGCAGAGGGAGCCGGGGGCCGCTGCTGACACGTGTGCCGCCCCGCACCGCGAGGTTTCCATCGCTCGAACCCACGACGTGCCCTCAGAGTGAGGGTCACGGGAGACGACGCCGTCCCTTGCGGTTACATCCTGAGTGGGATCCGAGTGTGTATTTGTGTGTGTGTGTGAGTGAGTCAGAGTATTACACAAACTTTGATCTTTGTCATCCTGTAGAGATATCAACAACAGTTCCCTTTTTTCCCCCACTCCTTCTCTTCCACCCCTTTCTTCTTTTCCAGCGGAGAAAATGACCCAGATCTGTGGTCTCTTACAGGGTGGTGTATGTGTGTGTGTGTGTGTGTGTGTGTGTGTGTGCTAACGCAGAGTGTGTTTGGACTGTGTAAAACAGATGAGATCATAAGAACAGGCACAGACGGCCGCCTCTGTGGATTTGGACCAAAATTAATTTTATGAATCACAAGCGTTCTCATTGCCTCACCATGAACAGATGCAGGAACAGATGCCGACACACATTCGCTAACTGAACTTTTTTTTTTTGAAGAAAAAACTCCTCCTCACAATAAGACCGTTGACGTTCGGGGGCCCCCCCAGAGGTCCTTTGACGAGACTGATGTTTGACGTTAGGATTTAAGACTAACGGGCAGTCCAACGTTTTAAGGTCAAACATTTGCTGGCCAGTTGCGAAGGCTAATTCCTCACTGACAGGAATATTGTTGGAAAACACTTTGGAGCTGAAACAATTTGAACCAGCTGGGGAGATACGGAGCTTTAAAGACCTGCACACTTAACCTGTGACCTTGCTTGGCTGCAGTATGTTTGCATCACGTGCCCGGTTGGTTACACAGTACCTATTGTGGGTCTCAATTTGTCCAACGCTGCCTTGAATGTGGGTTAGCAGATCTAAAACAAGTCCGTGCAAGTCTGGTTCTATTAATGTACCTGGTATTTGTCACCTCAACACACACCCACATGTCTGCTCGCTGTTCCCAGACGGACAGATTTGAGCAGTTATCAGGAACAGAAGTTTCCCCAAGACGGAGCGAGGCATGGTAGTCTATGTTAGGCTCGAGGTGGATTTATGATGTCTTTTATACTCTCTGAGTAACCAAGGGGGAGACCATGGATTATTTGAGGCTCAGATTACATACACACACAAGAGTTTACAACCCTGAGACTGCACCCACCATCGCATTGACCCCCAATACTAATCCCCATGCATGCACACACTTACAAGACTCCCTGCCACCCAACACATGATCCCCCAAAATGTGAGCTAGACGGGGACTACAGACTCCACAGTTTCCCTTCAAAGTTATTGCGTTACTTCCTGAAGGCAACGTGAATGTTTGTACCAAATTTCATGGCAATCCATCCACACAAAACCTCCATGGTGGTGCATAAGGAACAGTCAGGGGATCAAGAACGTCATTAGACTTCAACCTCTGTGGCTCATGAATATATGCAACAGATGTGATGCTAATCCATGAAATACTTGTCGAGATATTTGACTAAAAGACAAAAAAGTCAAACTCACAATGGCACTAAAATAAAAAAAGTCAGGGGATCACCAAAGTCATTAAGCTTCAACCTCTGGGGACCATGAATATCGGCACCAAATTTTATTGTAATCTATGAAATACTTGTTAAGATGTGTCATTAAAAGCTAAAAATGTCAACCTCATGGTGGGACAACAGAAATAAAATCACCCAAATCATTAGGCTTCAACCTCTGGAGACCATGAATTTCATGGTGATCTATGGAATACACGTTGAGACATGTCATTAAAAGCCAAAAATCTCAACTTCATGGTGAGACAGCAGGAAAAGTTATGGAATCCCTAAAGTCATTAAGCTTAAACCTCTGGGGACCATGAATATCTGCATCAAATTACATGCGAATCCAGGGAATAATTGTCAAGATGTGTCACTAAAAGACAAAAATGTCAACCTCATTGTGTTGTGTCAACAGGAAAGTCAGGGGGATTGCCAAAGTCACCATGAATAACAATCCAAATTTCGTGTCAATCCACCAAATAGTTGCCAAAGGGGTGGATGAACCCAGCAATCGACCAACATTGTCACCACTATAGCCATGCTACTATTATACTACAACTGGTGGTCAGAGTGTCCACTCAGCCCTTCTCTTATCACAGCAACAAAAACAGCAGGAAACGCCTTTCTGCACTGCCACTGACAGGAAACAATCTACATATGTATGGACATGCCATGACTAGTGCAACACGTCACCATGGAGAGCATTTGTTTAGAGCTGGATGACGAGGTTTAGGGAAAGTTTATGTAAGGTCTACATGCTGAGAGGAGAGAGCGCTAAAGATAAGCTTCTACAACCTGTCGCAAAGCCGTCAGGACAATGAAGCATCTAAAAACTACAACTACGCAGCTTGCGTTTGCATTTGAAGCCCACACCTCTCTTGTCTCATGACCCAACGGCAGAGCAGTTTTAAAAAACAAAGGCAGCGCTTATAATCTGTGAGGATCCGTTTGAATGAAAAGCCCCTGAAGCTACTGAAAGGGAATGCAGCAGATGATTGGTCACAGAGGACCTCAAATACTAGCCCACTCACACTTTCTTGTCTAGTAACGGTTCTGTTTGAGATACACCACACGGTAAAGAGTCTGCGACGACCATGTGAGTCAATCAAACGCACCAAAAGCGCACAATAATAGTTTTTCTTGCTGTGGGCATCCATCTGATTTTGTGAGGCTGCAGAGACAGAGCAAGCCTTGGTCTTTATTTAAGGAAAATTGCAGGCTCTAATAGTCTTAATAGCAGTCGGTAACAAAGGAGTTCATAGTCAGGTTTTCCACAGCAAAGCAAAGCCAGTCTTTCCTAACACTTCTGCACATCTGCTCAGCATCCTGGAGCTCTGGAACGCTACAGCGAGGTTGTGATTCAGACCTAAAACATAATATTTATATCCTATTAGACCAGCCAGGAACCCAACTGACAGTTAGTATGAGTAAGTGTTCACCCAGGGAGTCTCCTCGGTGGGTTAAAGGAGGGAAAATAACGCGGGACAGTTTAGAAAAATAAGAAATTAGTCCAACCTGTCTCCATTGGTCTGTGGATAGTCCAGCTCTCCTGGAGATGTGGCTTCTCTGCCCTGACTCGCCTCCTCTGCTCACACACTTTAATCCCTCTCTCTCCCTCTCTTAGACTCTGACTCCCGGACCCTCCCCACGTCCCTCCTCCTTGGACTGCCACGTCTGCTCTGATTGGTTAGGCCAAACGCTGGAGCCACACTTCTTGAGAGGGTCCACATGGTGGCCATATTTCAGTGCTGAATCTGGGTTAAAATAACAAGAGCCGGAGCTGCAGAGGGGTCTCTCCTCCTTCTCTCTCTCTCTCTCTCTGTCTCAGTCTCAGTTTCTCTCACCTCCTCGCTCTGTTTTCATTGCTCTCTGCACTCTTTTAATGAGTCAAGGCCAAAATCTTATCAGCCTTGATGCATTTTCACATTTTTTCAAGTTTACACCATTAAGCACACTTCTGTGAAAAAGTATACTCGTGTTAATGGATGAAATACTTGTAAGTGGGTTGGTTTAATACTTTATATAAGTGTACTTCAAAGTAAACTGTACTTTAGATACAAAACTACTTTATTGTTACATGCTGAATACAAAAAGTATACTTATACTTAACTTTTTTTGGTTTAAAGTTGCGGTTGACAGTATTTTTGGTACTTTTCCTTGAGTATTTCCATTTTCTGCAACTGTAACTGTACACTACAACTCAGAGGAAAATATAATATTTTATACTCCACTACATTTATCTCATAACTTTAGTTACAAACTACGAAATCCTACACAGTGTGGACGTGTAATTCAGTTAGGTTTAAGTACTTCTGCACTTTACTTAAGTAACACTTTGTTTGCAGAGTATTTCTACACTGTGGTGTGCTGCTTTTACTTAAGTTAAGGTGAAAAGTAATCAGAGTATGTCCTCAAAGTGAAAGTGCTAGTATTATTCTGAACGTAAAGTACACTTGAGAGTACACTGGTAGTAGTATTTTTGTACTTAAAGTGTGCTGTACGTCTATTTCATCCTATACTATTGGTTAACTGTAGTAAAAGTGAGTTTACAGTTACACAAGTGACTGATTAATCTTGTTTGTTTGTGGTTAAAGTGCAGTAAAGCTTGCACACATGTACACAAGGCTTGTCTAATAACCAATACATGAACCACATCACACACAGATCCTGTTACATCCTTCCTCAGTCAACAATTAATATCAGACTGCTAGATTAGATAGCAGCCTGGATGCCTAGTTAACTGCCCGATCGAGCAGATGGTTCACTGTCTGACTAATGGATTACATTTCTGGCTGATGGGAGCAAAGTGTCCCAGGATTGCTTACAGCAGCACTGGGTGCATTCAGCCAACACTGCAGTCAGCTACACAGCGTTCGTTTAACTTTTGTGTTCACTAGGGGAGACAAATTAGTTCCATATGAAGACGGAAAAAGGGGCCGACTCGAATAGGAAGAGAAGCCGATAGGCCAGGCACTTGAAGGCAGCGTGGAAAGCCCGAGGAAGAGGCCTTTCTTATCAGCTTGAATGGAAGCAAGGCCACAACAGTTCAAAAATAGTTCCTTTCAGCCCAGATCCATATATCCTGTAACCTAATAAAGCCTCTCCTTTGACCCATTTCCAATAAACCCCGGTGACTCATCCTCACCCCGTGGTTGTGAACTGGATGGGAAGAGGTTAACGGGCCATTTCACAGCCGCACAAAGTCTCCCTAAAATATCTGGAATATCACAAAAAATGCCTTTTCTCAGCAAAACAACAGCCGACAGGTTTGCAAGCCTTAGATACTATTGTTATGCCTGTGGAGCTTTCCTTTCTCACACAGCGCGTACACAGTTTACAACTCCACATTCATAGTAATTCTTCACAACAATGGGTCCTTGATTTCAGGCCGAGGTAGGCTGAAAGTAAACCTCCCGTTTCTAGCCAGCAAACCAAGAGTCGCCAGCAGATTTTATCTGGTGGAGTTAGCGAATTGAGCTGGTTGAAAACACTGTCTCCGGCTGATTTTATAATATGTCCAACAGACTTTTAAATAGGGGTCTTAAATATCTGTTTCATAGCCACAAACGTGATGTTGATAAGACGAACCTCCGTGGAAGTGCTAAAAACTGCAGTTCCTCAAACGTCCACTTGAGGCTGGCTGCAGAAGTGAGTCAGTCTCCATAAGTCCCCATGTTAAAAACTTCACAGCAGAAATAAACATGTTTACAGCCTGGTACAAAAAACAGTTTTGGTCTCTATAGCTAATTTCCCCGCGTCCTGTAAGAGCGTGGACGCTTTGATTGACAGGTGTCATTCAGCCCGCCTCAGGTCCGCTGATGATCCAATCATTGTTCAAGGAAGCGATTTAGGGAAATACCTCGGTCAGCTTCTCTTTCTGTTTATATTTTCAACTCTGTCAGGAGCCAAACCTGATGGTGAGCAGTCCTCACGTCATGTTTTTGATACTGGAGATACAGATACAGATCAGACGGAGACACTGACTACATATCGTTTTACAGACTAATGGAAAGCCAGCGGTGCTTCCCCCCCTGAAGATGCTCCTAGAGATTTCTGTTGGCAGCCTCTGGAGCCTTGGACACAACGCAGGCCCTCACATCAAAAGACGGGAGGATCAGAAGAGACAGCGGAGAAAAATCCTCAGCAGTCGTAATAGTAGCGGCACATCCGAGCACATGTACGCACCAGACACATGCCAGGCGGACTCATCATTCATGCAGGTTCGACAGAGCGTGGCCGTGGGCTTGCTGGTAATTCATCGCTTCTTGTCAGACTGATCAATAGTATCTTGTAGATCTGAAGAAAGTGGATAAGTGTGAAGCAAAGCAGGATAACACTCAGATAACAAAGAAATCCACTTGACAGTTTAAGTAAGGTTTTTTATGGAGTGACCTGAACATGAAAATCTTGTTTTCTTACTTTTGGTTTCAATAACAATATACAATGAGGTCATCTACTCACATCAACCAATGAGATTTGAACAGCAGGATCAGGTGTTTTTTGTATATTCTCTTCTCTTTCTCTAATTTTAACATTGGTCGTTATTTATTTGCAAATATTTAGAGCTGCAGTAATCAATGTTTTCGAACAGATCCAACATGTCTCCACAGTTCCCCTTTAGCACCTTTCAGCTCATTGTTTTGGTTTTACAGCACTTGTATTTACTGTTCTCACAAGCCGCTTTTCCATCCAAATAAATGTATATACGTGTAGCAAATCAGCCAAAGAAAATGCCAATCGATGCTCGTTTCTATCCAGTAGAGTTGTGTGTGTGTTAGGAGTTGGTGCTTTGATAAAAGCAGTAGGTGGCGCTATTTGGAAAACCAGAAGAAGACAGAGCAATAATTAAAGGTCCAGTGTGTTAGATTCAGGTGGATTTCTTGGCAGAAATGGAATATAATATTAATAATTGTGTTTTCATTAGTGTATAATCATCTGAAAATGAGAATCATCATGTTTTTGTTACCTTAAAATTAACGTGTCTTCTTCTACGGGGAATGCCATGTTGAACCGTGTTTCTACGGTAGCCCGTAGTAGTCACGTTTATTGTGAGTTTTGAGGCGAGAGCATCTAATCTGCAACCTTGCCGCTAGATGGCACTAAATCCTACGCACTGGACCTTTAAAAGCCAGTGGAAACAGTGGAGCATTTAGCAGCTAAAGCTGGTGGAGACCAGAAATAGAGCTAATTGTTCGGTAACGGTTCGGTAACCCTGCACCCAAGCAGCCAAAAAAACTAATTAATGCTGCTCTAATGTTAAAAAACAACATCCAGCTTCACGTTTCCTGGTGCTTTGAGATATCTTTCTTATAATCATGATATCATAATCTTCAGGTTGTAAAATTAAACTGGAGAGAGGACGTACAGTTTGGAAAGGATGTACACAGTGTCATGAACATGACGGTAACGTTTGTGTGTCACATCTGTGACCTAAATATTCAGGTGTGCCAGAGCCCCGGTTTGATAAAGCCGAGTCAGGAAGGAACTGATTTCATACTACAGAAACCAAATGTTTGATTCTGGCTCGTGTCGTGATTCCCGGACATGCCTCAGATATCTCAATGAGGTTTTTTTTATCTCCACGTGTTTCCAATCTGAGCTGCGCCTGCACGTGTTACGTCTCTCTCCACCATCCAGCCACCCTGAAGAGGCTACGCAGGGTTCAGTTTTTTAAAAAGTTGCCGTGGAAAGAGATGGAAGCCACGGACGAGGCAGATGGAATATTTGGCTCCGGTGACGGCCTATGGAGTTTCCAGTCGAGGCAAATAATGACAGCTCACTTGCGTGGTGAAATCAGATGTGGATTACAAGACAAACTCCGGAGAGAGCGCAAAACAAATGTCTACACATGGAGAGGATCTGATAGCATACCTGGTGGCAGCATTATGTACATGACATTTCTCATCACCCAACAACAACAAAAAAAAACCTCAGCATCAGCCACCGCCTGAAAGCAGATCTGGACTGACAAATGGAAGTCTGTGAGGTTTTTTTGCTGCTATACATTCGTGCAATCAGAGAAGTCTGAGCTCAGTTTGAATCCCACAGAGGGAGCAGCAGCTACGGCCATCTGGCCACTTCAAGGCCACGGCAGCCAGCGTAAGTCCCATCAACAAGCACGTGGAGGCAGATGTTTAACATGCACACACACACACACACACACACACACACACACAAGGGGAAAGGCCTGCATCCACTGAGCACCATATATTTTCTAAGTCACAACCTGGGTAGGGCCGGGTGTTCTCTCATGTTAAATGTTGTCTAAACACGAGCAGCCGCACGAGAGCTTCGCCTGAAGCCAAGTTTCGATTTAAATCAGCAACGAGTAAGTCAGAAAAAACATGAATCTGACTGGCATCGCCAAGAATAAACAAAACGTGACCTCACATACTCATTACGGCTTTAAATACCGCGTGCTACAGACACGTTTAGGTGTCTTACGGTTGGATACCGAAGCCCTGGTTCCACCCTGTGCCATCTCTTTAACGTAAACGTTGAAGGAGTTACACATCTCGCTCTTAAGCTGCATTAAATGTTTTCCGCTGCAGCGTATCTTCGCTGACAGCCTCCACATCTTGTTCATATATCTGACACCGATCCATTTATTTAATACGACAGCTGAGGTCAGGACACAGATACATTTCCCCCGGCGAGGTCACGCCACATCATTTTTATCCATTATGCTCTTGTCAGCGGTGGTTGTACTCCGGCGTATCTTAGTGTGGGAGAGTTATCTCTGTGGCATATTTGCTAATTTATGAACTTTGGCTGGCGCATAAACACACGGATGTGTTGAAGGTGAGGAAATCCCAACACTGAGCTCCGGGTGGAAGCGAGACGGGAGCGTGGGAAAGCAAAGAGGGAGGGAAAAATGTGGAATAATGGTGCAGAGACTGACCGAGTGCTGAGCAGCTCTCGGTCAGCTGGGAGTACACCTGCGAGAGGTGTGGAGCTTACATGTCAGCCGCAGAGGCGCCGAGGACTTATAACACCTCCAACTGGGAGGAAAAGATGGAGGAACTGTAGAGAAATAAGCAGCCTGAGGGGAAAAAGAAAACAATTTCACCAATCCCAAGAGTCTTTTTTAGTCCGAATACATACATGGAACGTAATAAAAACACAGCATAGCAGTGTACACATGAACACATGTGGACCCCAAACATGCACACCTCCATTTGATCTCAGCATGAGTGGTCAACTGTTTCCCCCCTTGGAAACCATCTGTTTATACAATCTGACTGACTGTGTGTCAGTCTGGTTTGAGTGGTGAGGTGGAGCAGGAGTCACCGCAGGCGGGAGGGACGGAGTCATTCTCCGGGCCGCGCCTCAGAGGAGGAAGGCGGAGGTCAGCGATCCCTCATCCTCTCGCATCGACCATAACAGCCCTCGCACGGCGAGCCCATGCCACGAGGGTTAAGAGGGTGATGGAAAACAAAGACCTGATCTGACACATCGCAGAGTGGGTGGCCAAAACCGGACCGCAAAACAGACGGAGCGTTTGTGTGTGTGTTGGTGCCTGGTCTGACTCCATCTGTATGGCATCTCTGCAGCAGTTAAATATCAGCTTGTGCTGTTTGAGCTGAGGATTAAAGAGGCCGGGGAACAGCAACCGAACACAGATAACATTCATCACAATGGCACAGCGCTCTCAAAGGGCTATAACAACAGAGCAACAGTCACTACTGTTTGTGTGTGAAGACCAAAACACAACAAGGAACGACACTGATGCAAACATGGAAGATTCTGCATCCATACAGTGACAAAACATAAATTTGGGGTTTGTGGCCTGCAGATAATGTTCTTTTTCTAGCTGCTACAGTGTGCCGTCACTCTCTTGCATTGATTAGATTACTTTTATATATTGGGAGATATAAGAGAGATCAGCAGGAAGTGATCTTTGTACATTTTAGATTTTGCACGCCTGGTTTAAAATCTGCTTCACAAAAATCAAACACTTGGCTGTTTCCACCCCGAGCAGACATCTGCACCCATGGAGAATACGGCGAGAGTTTGTTCTTAGGATGCTGGTATTGAAAAGATGCAGCTTTTTAGATTAGTCTGGCATTTTTTAAACAAAAATTGGGGACGCAGCACATCGAGAATCATTCAAATCGTTGCAACCGTAACACTGACAACCTCTGTAACGTCCAGATGTTTGAAATTTGAGCGCTTTACGTGTTTTTACCGTCTTTCTTCGTACGTTTTATTAATGTAAGTGCTAAAAAATGAAAATACTCAACTTGTTGAAACATCACTTAAAGAAATTAGGGGCTACATTCTTCACACTTATTTCCTCTGACTGCTGATGGACTGGGGAGCCCCGAGGAGCCCCGAGGAGCCCCGAGGAGCCCGACCACTTCTCCTCAGTTTCCCACTGTTAAGAGATTTTGGGACCCTCAGGCCTAACACTGTCTCTATTATGCTTAACCATTTCCAGCCCCACCTCAGCCCTGCAAACAGCCCCGGGGACCGTAAACACAGGTGGGGGGAGGTCGCAGGGGAGAGAAAAGTCCTTCCACTTCAAATCCTCATGCTTCTGTTTTTCAGGCCAGGCTCAGGAAATCGGTCTCTCCGCTGAGCTGGGTGGATGGTTATTTGGCCTTCTTCTCTGGGGAGTTTAAACCATTGTTCTCACCGTGTTTTGTGCTCGGGATGAGTGCAGTTTAATCCCAACTTCCCCGTGGCTCTGACACAAACTCCCCCTGCAAATTGAGACCTCGCTGGCTGCTTTATCTAAGCACCCCTGGGGGTAGAAACGTAGCTGCTGTGGGCACTCCGGGGCTAAAACCCGACACCCCGCTCAAAATCAAAAGTAAGCACCGCTGAGGAACATTGGCACCGGATCCTCTCGAGTTTCGCATAATAAAAGTATCAAGTGATATCACCAACCCCCCCCCCCCCCCGCTCTCGACTTCTTGGCAAATCATGTTAACGGCATGTGTAGGAGACGAGGAGACAAGGGATGGAGACAAATGAGGGGTGAAAAGGAGACGCCGAGGACAAGGAGACAAGGTGGGAAGCTGAAAAATGAAGGAGCGTGTTGCTATTGTCGGGCTGGTTTCGGAGGGAGTAAAGTGAGAGGTGCTTTCGCTTGAGGACAAAGAGGTGAGTGTTGAAAGAGTCACGCTTTTCATTAAAAAATAAAAAAAATCCCTCACAAAAACCCGTCCATGTCAAATTATATCAAAACACCTCACACCATCGAGCAGACACAATAGGAGACATGTCTGAATTAGAGCTGACATGGCAGGATAAATACAAACTGTCATGATTCAGATTTCCAGAATAAATGAGCTGAGACCGGCGAACAGCCGACGGTGATTAGATAGAAACAAAAACCAGGTTAGAAATAAGTTTGAACTTTACAGATTCAGTTCGAAGATGAAACCCCGGCCCGTTCCTGTTGATGTATCCACTGTAGAGCACGAGGACAAAGGAGGTCCAGTCAAAAACAGGTATGAGATAACAGGAAGCAGACCCCTGACATGAAGTCGCCCTATTTTTAGGCCGCGAAGTGACAAACGATTATACTGTTTATTATCTGAGAGTGGGGGCTTTCCACTTTGAAATGACCTTCGCAGGTGGTCCCCTGCTCATTATCTCCCGATTCCCGTTGTTTTCCTCCATATTGGAATAACATGCCCGCCCCCTCAACGCCCCCGCCTCAACTTCCTACTCCATCCAGATAAATACACCGGACAGATTTCAAGAGTCGGCGTGGCAGACAATGAAAATACAACCGGAAGCTGAATCACATTCAGTCGACTGGATCATTTAAAGGAAGATGATTCACACAAAGTGGAAAATATACACTCAGGTTCCAGTTAATAGAAACACTTCTTAGTATGATACAATATAATTTAACGGTACTGTAAATTACAGCCTATAAATGACACGGTGTCAATGAAAACTGAACAATAAACTGCCAGATGAGTGGATATCGTTCTGTATATTTGTTTTATCTTTGCGTTTTTGTAAATTACTGGATCATTTCACCTCCACGGGCCTTAAAAATGATCCATAAATAAATAAATCTGA
Organism: Protonibea diacanthus; assembly: GCA_028641955.1. NCBI lineage: Eukaryota > Metazoa > Chordata > Actinopteri > Sciaenidae > Protonibea > Protonibea diacanthus. Next base: position 2,996,257 of record CM053991.1, read on the forward strand.
GAAGAAAAAAAAGACTCTTTGGCACAAGTTTCATGAAGTTTCAGTGATTTAAAAGTCACTTAATACTTAGTAACACTTTATCTGAAGGGATGCACATGAGACTGACACGACGCTGCCGTCGTGGACGCGAAGGAATCTTTACAAATGTTTACGACTGTGTCATCCTCTCAGCTGACTTAACCCTGGTCAACATCACGTAGAAGTTGGTATTTTTGCGATTTGACGCTCCAGTTTCAGAGTGTAACACCGCTTTGGCGAAGTTACTGATGATCAACAACAAAACAAGGACAACAACAACCTTCAGTATTTCTGTTTAACGTAACAGTTCAGCAAAAACATCCTCAGTTATTATTAGTTAAGAGTTTTAATACTCCAACGTGGACGTGGAGTGATCAGATTTGTTTGACAGCGTCCGGGTAACAAAAAGGAAAACAACTCCACAACAGTATGACGACACCGTTATTTCACAGATGACTTCATGTAGGAAGAAACTGCTCATAGACTGAGAAAATAAAAAGGCCTTCAAGGGGAGTCATGATAGATAACACCTGCCCCCAAACAATAGAGGCCATGGGAACTGCTTGTATATCCGCTGGTAACAGACAGGTGCCAGGAACCCCAATAATATCATAACAAGGAAGGCAGGAAGCCAGCCATGTTTCATTTTGATTGCAGTTTGTCTGGTTAGCCTACACAACACCAATGGGTCTCCTGAGGATTACTTCTATAGAGTGTGAGTGGATTTAAGAGGACGGACGAAATTAAAAACACCAACCTCTCGTGTCGATTCAGTCGGTGGACGCAGAGACGAATCTTCAGTTAAATCCAAAATGATGTAAGAGTCCTGTCTGAACCTGTAGAGACAGCAGGAACAATGCAATGATGAGTCCAAATCACAAAACCATACCATCTCCAGAGAGCAGCGCTTCAGTCATAGTTGGCTCCGACAGCTAAACGAGCATCTTTTTTCTCTGCTCGTTGGTATTTTCCATCTAAACCTGAGACAGAGGAGCGACTGCACCTGGAGAAAGCGTTTAAACTGTTTCACATGTTCATAAAAAAAACAAAAAAAACAAGGAGACGCTGATGTCTGCATCCCTCATCTAACATTACGTGGGTTAATGTGGCAGAGTTGCATGATGTTTAGCACAACAAAACAACATTGTACGTGTGTTATATAACCCAAACAAGTCACTAAGTGGGATAAGTCTTAAGCGCCTGAGTGAAAGGTGTTGTAAACTTTAAAATACCTCAAACACAATCCCATTTTCTCACATCCTAATCCTTAAAAATCAACACATAGACATACAGAAGTTTAAATACAACTGGTTAATAACTAACTTAAACTTCACTCATGCTTCATGTGCTTCACTCTTTTATATGTGCAGCATAAGGATGGAGACGCAGGATACAAGAATTACGAAACTTTACTGTGATCTTTAATGATTCCTGGACGAGGGAGCCTGCAAATGTATCTATAACTGTTTTACTACCAAAATTAAGAATTAAGATCAATCCGATTACGGCACAGAAGTCTGTTTGTGCCCAGTCGCGATGCGGTATCTCGCCTCTGGCGGTGGAAACTGGAAGCTTCAGAGGAAGGTAGAAAGTGTCTCCTGTGATCTGGCAGAGGTTGAAAACGAAACGCACTTTTTGTTCTATTGTCCAAAGTATCACAACATTAGACGTCAGCAGAAAGTCTCAATTTGTTTTCTACGTCGCATGAAGGCAGACTAAAGTTCCTGTTTCATGTTCGGCCTCTTTATGTTTGATGTGATTAATAGAAACAATGGCTCATTTGTTTTCTGTATTGTTTGCCATGCACACTGTATCACTCATTCTTTTGTCCATGAGGAAGTTTTGGTGCATAACACTTAATAAATAAACTGACTTACTTTCTATCGGTGATATTTGTTGCATATATTCCTCTCTGCTCTTTTCCCTGAAGGTTAGAGCGACACAATTTAATATTTATATATTAGCAATGGATAAAAGTTGTAATTAAATCTAGTGAATGTATAATATGAAAGGAGTTGCTCGTAGTGATGAAAAACACAGATAATTAGCTCCTAAATTTATGGAGTGTTTTGGCATCTTTCAGCTCTTTGTTTTGGTTTTTCAGGATAAACAGATAAACCAGTATTGGTGGAGACCAAAAACTGAGCTTAAAGTGGTTAAAACACAACTCCAAATAAATGATCTATTCCTGTTTTATCTGCTCAGCAACAACAATTTCATCTCTATGTTTTGTTTACAGCTTGCTGACAAGTTGTGTTGTGTATAACAATTTCTTCTGACATTAGGGGAAGCGGTCTCTTTTAAGTTTGTAAGTAATTTTAAGTAATAACAGTTCGAATAAGTATAAGTACCTCTACAAATACCCTTACTCAACCATCACTGGGTCAATATATCCATGACACAAAGAGAGCAATCCTTCCTTCAAGGAAAACTCAGCAGGGACACTCATCAAACATGGTGTCATCAGCAGATTCGGGTTACTCCCCTCTGTTAATGGCACACATACGTCAGGCTGTAGATAATTAACTAATGGTCAACTCTCTTCCCTTTTATCTACACTGTTGAGGCTTTTTAACAGATACAGTTCAGAGAGCAAGCAGCACTCAGCTTGGTTAACAGTCGCGTCAATAGTTTGACTTCAATCAGTCAGACAGTAAAGAGGATTTGCGGAGATTTCCACTAACAGTGCACAAAACCGCTACAGTGGGATAAATGAAGCAGATTAGCCGATGAGAAGTCGTGGCTATTCATTGAACGAACGGAAGCTAAAGGTAGATAGATGAATGACGTGACAGCAAAGGACAATGTTTCTGTGGCAATCTTTGACTGACAATACACTTAATCTTCCCCTCCATCCCTCCTCTGATTAACAAGAGTTGGTAGAGACCAAAAATTGAGCTTAAAGAGATTAAAACATGACTCCACATGAATGATATCACTGCTGGGAAAATGTTTGCTAACTAGCGCAACACATTAGTGTTTGTGCAGATATCTGTTTGGATCCATGCCCAGTTAAACTCGCAACAAAATCAAACTTTCCTTCGTGATAGATACAGTTTTTGCCAGGTATACGAATACGTGCTGATTCAATCTGTGAAGGTTCTCAGTCGTCTTTTGTGGAGAAGAGTTAAATCTGGGACAACTGGACTTGGTTGTAGAAGAAAGAAGCCTCTTGGATGAGAAATTAAACATCTTCCTGGTCCTTGACACACGTTTTTCAAACCTGGACAACTATATGCAGGGTTTGACAAACATATGGGGAAAAAAATTCATGTCTCATCTAGGACGTTCCGACAAAATCAACCAGTAGGAGTGCAATCTATGAGTAGAATTCATCATCTTTATCCCTCAACAGACAAACTACCCAAAAAGATTCAATAAAGTTTTCAAAAAGGATCCGACCCCATCCCCACCCCTACAATCCAAACACTGACGTCATTCTGAACCCGACCCGCCCTACAGCGGCAGGTGTGACCTCGAAGTCTGCCGTAACGCCAACTGTACACCTTTGTTTTCGTGCAAAGTGATACCCTGATAGGGAAATATAACATAATCAAATAAGGTATAATCAGCATTGGCATCAGGTTTATGAACAGTGGAAAAACAAGCCACAAGAACTTTGGAATAAGCTTGAAATAATACGCAGTTTCCACAGAAGCTTCACTGGGATCACTACACTAATAAACAGCATACCAACCATAGAGCAGGCCTCTAAATCAACGCTCTTTTATTGAATAAAATGTTAATACTTCTGTATTTTGGGAAGATAAAGACCTGAAATTGACTGCACACTTGCTGTGATTCAGTTTTGTAAGCGTATGAAGTTCAAGTGACATCTTATCGCAGCCAGCTGAGTGATCTGATGAAGAGGAACCTCGATTTTACAGATAACTTCCATGAAATTCGTAATAACAGAGATAAAGGCAGCGAGAACAAAGGTGGGGCTTGTGAATTCTCGTTGGGCGTTCTCCAATTACAGAAGTGGATGCACAAATTGAAGAGATTTCAGCTAAGTGGTACAATCCAGCCTCTGCATGCACTAAACTCATGGAATACCTCTTAAGCCAAGGCGGCGTTAGATGCTGGTGTTTAGAGCTGAGCTGTTGAACCCTTCCACAGCTGGGGGCAGGCTATTATGTGGGGACTGGGGGATGTCTGTAGGTATGTTCGCTGCAGCCGGGCTCACCACAAAGGGGTCTTTCTTATAGTATTTAAAGGGCTCTGGGAGCGGGGGAGCTGGATGGAAGTGGAAGTATGCGGGTTGACAACATTTTTAAAAAAGGGATTGTTTAAACATTTTGGGGAAATATACTTTTGTGCTGAGATACACGATTGATACCATCTGAGGGTAGAGCCAGAGGGGGGTTAGCTTAGCTTAGCATAAGGGCATAAGGACAATAATTATCATGTTATCTAATTTGTTTGTTGGGACTATTTCTTAATTGGCATTTTTTGCAGATTCCTCATTGCTGGAGTTGATTGCAGCCGTTTTAGAAGATGTTTACGATTCAACCAGAAGCGGTTTATTACCTTTGGCCTTCAAGTTAATCAGCTATTTTGATGATTCATTAATTAAAGTCTAGGTTTTCCGGCGAATATTTTGGTGTTTTTGTCGGACAAAACAAGACATTTAAGGACGTCATCTTGCGCTTCAGGATATTTTGATGAGTGTTCCTCTCTGTTTTTATGTTTTATGGATCTAAACCTTAACCTTAATTGTGCCAGAGCGAGGCAAAAACTCAAACTGTTCCTTTAAGTGTTTCAGTAGCTGCAAGTTTGGCAAACTGTGGATTCTGTGTAATCTAAATTTAAAGTCGACTCCATCGAGGCTGCGACACATCAAGCACTAATATTGCATCTGGCAGCGAGGGAAGAGAAGACGATTCATCTGTTTAACATCCATTCCTGTGATCCTTCCTCTCTTCTTCGTCTCTTCGCTCTCAGGGTCTCTGGGCAGTAATGAGAGGCATGTGAGGCTGAGCAGAGAGCACTCTCATTAAAATAACCAGCTCAGGCTCCCTCCAGGCTAATCGTACACAACACAGGTGTTAGGAAGAAACAAGTAACCCAGCTCCGTTCACTCTGCTCCTGCAGGGAGCGTTTGACTGATCGCTGATGGAGTCATGAAGACCAGGTAGCGAGCGCAAAAAAAAACAGCGAGAGGTGCACCACACCTGGCTGATCTGAAAGGTCAAATACAGCATGTTTATCTAAAGTGTGTGTGAACAGTAAAAACTAGATTTACAGTTGTTAACCATGTGGGAACATCTGTTTCTGGAGTTTACAGAAACACAATATTGTAAGTGTAAACCAGGTTATATAAGCCCCCTATCTTAAGACTGGAAACTGGATGGGCATTACAGCTGCTGTCTATTCATACAATACAAAACAGACGTGACCAACAATGACCTCATCATTGTGCTCAGCAGCCAGTGTGTTAGTGTGTGTGTTAGTGTGTGTGTGTGTGTGTCACTGGAACATTTTTATAGGACTAAAAAACTGTTGCTGCATCAGCACCGCAGAAACCGCTCAGTGGCAGCGCAGTGGATTCAGTATCATACATGTGGGACAATATTTTGCAGCGCTGCTGCATTAAAAACAAGCGGCAGCTGATAATGATACTCGACTTTGTCGCGCAAAATGTATGGAACGCACAAAATAATGGTGAGACACATACACATGCAAAAAAAAAAAAAAAAGAAAGAAAGCATAAATAAAAAGCAATTATTGTTCTGGAGAATAATGAGCATTGTCTGTTCCTGCTCAGCTGGGCAGCTGTGTTACATTTACCGCACATTATTTTAGGAGCCAGCGCGGAGACAGAAGGGCTTTGAAAGCCTTGCCAGGAGCTCTTCAAAGAGAAGAGGAAAAACCGTCGGGTTTCTGGTGCCTGTGCAGCTTCCGCTTTGGGTTTGGGTGTGAGTTTTTTCGGCCTGTTGATGGCGACTGAGAGGCAGAAACAATGCTGTTCACAGCCACGCCGAGCCTCGTTTAGTTTGCGTCCAGTAGAGTTGAGAAGTGGGAGCGGATGTTCGATGTTTGTGAACATGAAAACACACGAAAACTCTTCTTGATGATGTAACGATTCATGTCAATTATTTCGATTGTGTGTCATGTTTTGTTCGTCATTTTGACACGATGGACACGTCTAAATCAAGCAGCAACCTCAGAAGCCAACACAGAAAAACTGCAGTTCCTCAAACGTCCACTTGAGGCTGGCTCCAGAAGTGAGTCAGTCTCCATAAGTCCCCATGTTAAAAACTTCACAGCAGAAATAAACATGTTTACAGCCTGGTACAAAAAACAGTTTTGGTCTCTATAGCTAATTTCCCCGTTCATGACAACTGTACTGAGGGTGAAGTTATATACAACTCACCTGTTCAGGTTATATTAGGGCTTAAAGTTATGCTTTAATTGACAGGTGGGTGCTGTTATAGGTGGCTTGTTTGAGCAACCCGGCTTCATTCAACTTCCAGGTTTTACATTGTCGGTGGTTTAAATATTACGATACCCATGAGCCTCAGTCGTCATTGACAAGGAGAAGCAGCCATTTAGACGTCTTCCACTAACCGTCAACAGCAAACGTCGCAGAATTTTAAGCCGATTGGATGTTTGTTGATGAAATGCACGCTGGGAGTCGTAGTTAATGCCAATGGCCAAAGACAGAGAGATCTGTGCATAAAAATCGATCCTCGGCGACATCACGCCCCCTTTTTCTGGATGACATCACGTCGCTGACGTCCAGCCCTATCTCCTCAGCTAGCCCCTAATTCCCTTTGACACAAACACACACCCCTTACCACTTCCACAGAAAACACTTAACACACAAGCCATTACAAAAAGGGACTCGGTCTGTAAAGTAAAAACACAAGGTGTGTTTTACTCCCTCAGGCGTACACTGATTGCACACTCTGCACTAATGCAATGATTATCCACACTCTATCCAATTTCCTCTCTTATGTGTGTGTGTGTGTGTGCGTTACATGCATGCATATGTGTATGCCCGTAAACCACGGACCGCACACACAGCACACACAGATGACATCACCTTGCAGTGATTACTCTGTTAGCTCAACGTTAAACACAACAGATGGCTGCAGCTGCATCATTCAGCGACGCTGCTTTATATATTTTATGAAATCAAAGAGGGAGAAAAAAAAAATCACGACTTTTAACTGACTTTTAATCATCTCCGTTCAGATGTGGTCGACTCATTACTGACGTCTCCTTTTATGATAAAAGACAGGTGTATTAAGTGCTCTTTAATGTGCATAGGAGGGTAATTTCTCTGGACTGGATGTGAGCCAAGCTTCTCCCAGACATGATGACAGACATAATGAGCAAAGGGGTTTCACGTGAGTTCACACACACACTCACACACACACACACACACACATTCCCCTCCATTCAGGGCTGTATATGTGCCGCAGCCTCGCTAATGTTCGCCAAATTGCGTTATCACGTCTAGAGAGAAAACACAAAGAGGCATCGTGTTTCCTGTCTGGCCTCTGAACCTGTGAACCTACGGCGATAAAGATTCCCACTCGGTGTCACGGGCTGTTGGCCGTCAGGAATCTAAAGGCTCTGCGGTAATAAGGCCGTAACGGCTTCTTTAACGCGCCTAACCATCCCGAGAAGAGCTCAGATAAGATCATCTAAGTGTTTACAAGATCAAGGAAGCGCATGACTGCCATTAAAGTGTCTGAATTGAGCTATGTCGACACGGACACGCTTAAAACGGCTGTTTGAGGTGTTGAAAGTCTTCAGTCAGCGCGTTGCATCTCCAAAGGTCAGCTCATATTTTCTCATTTAACTCTCATGCTATCAAACATTGCTGAATACAAATGAGGTTCTTGTTAACAGCACACACACTCCTCTGGTTTATAGTTCAGAGAGAAATAAACAGTTTTCACAGGAACTATTGCTTCTCTGGAAAGTAAACCATTGACAAGGGGTTTATTCCACGGAAAGTAAGTGGAAATCTGAACCCTGACCTCTGGATCCTATCGAGCAATCTTGCTCAGATTTGGTCATTTCTCCTTGACTTCTACCATGAGTAAGTAACTACGTCTACATCTGTTTTCACAATCAGAAGTTTGCACGGGGTGTTTTATTTTGAAAATCGACTGGATCCTCTATGCATGTCAGCTGCGTATTTTCCACGAAGCAGAGCGTAGAGCCGCTTCTGGTGGAGCTGCTATCATCGTCTAGAACAGTGGCCGCAGCACGCCCGAAAACGCATCCAGGCGTCAACAGGCGTTCATTTCTATTCTTAATGATGGTTTGCCCGACAATCAAATGGTTAATGCACCAATATGATCTGACAGATTTGCATCAAGTACATGGATCAAGAATGTTTATGGTCAATGTCGTCGTAGGAATGTTACCTTACATAAAGAATAAAGTTTCAAGGCGTGACGTGTGCAGACTTTAAATTTGACAGAGCAGTGGCATCGACCTGACTTGCTAGCTGGAGTATCAACCAAACTGAAACAGTCACACGAGGACAGCTGTCTCAACACGGGTGCACAAAAGGACACCAGCCGTGTTTGTAAAAGGTTTCAATCACACGTCTACGCTTTCTAAAATTGAATATGTGCCAATATACAAAAATGTCAGCTTAGTGTGGAAAAAAAAAATCCATATTAGTGTGGACGGGAGCTCAAGTTGACTGAACAATGTAAATTCTGCAGAGACGGACAGAATAATGGATGGAGGTCAAAGGCAGCTATTAAAAAAGTGGCTCCCCCCTCAGAGTGAATGATCTCTGGGGGCAAAGCGGGTTGTCAAAGAGAAGTCACGATGCTGGTGGAGAAGTAGAAGGAGGTGGAGGTGGAGGCGGAGGAGGAGGAGGACTCCAGACTCCTGCCTCTGGGAGATGGATCACAGATGTCTGACCCAGGGCCGCTCCAGTTAATTGTGAAACAAAAGCCTTACCTTCTCTCTGTCTCTGTCTCTTATTTTCTACCCTCTGCTCTCCTTTTAATTCTCTTTCTGAAACTTGTTTTGCTTTACGCCTGCTCTGCGTCTCCCCGCTCTATGATTACTCTCCTCTATGATTCACTTTTCTTGCGCCTGTGTTTACTCTCCCTCTCTGCGTGCGGTGAGCGACGGCGTAACCCTCTGCCTGTCTTCAGATGGCAAATACCGCTAGCTGACTTTAGAGGACCGCCCCGAATGACAACAGCAAACAAAGAAATGCCTCATCCCCTGCAAGTATGCACGTCTTATGAAAAGGACAAGGACGAGCAAAGGTCAGTCAAACAGAGACGACCGGAAAGAAATACGAAACAACGGCACTCGCTTTAGCTTGAAACTATAAAAAAACGTTGTTGCAAACATGCTTTTTGTGTTTGATTCAGACAGCAGAGAGAGGTGAGTTTGAATCCGCGTCAGTGTTTATTTAACCGGAGCCACATTGCTGCTGATCATACCTGAGATTGTATCAAACAGGATGCATCTGTTGACGAGCCCGTGGCTGGAAAAACTAGCCTTGCAAATTCCGGCTAAATTCAATTAAGCCCTGTTCATATCTGCTTCATGTAATAGCTGGAGCTTCAGGAGGAGGCGAGGGGGGCTGTTTGATGTTGTTTAGCTGAGATTCAAGCCTGACTGTGGGAGAAAAATCTCTTCATTTACCCTGAAACATCGGAGGGAGGGAAAGGCTGATTTTTGTACTGAAGCTTGTGTGTGTGTGTGTGTGTGTGTGTGTGTGTGTGTGTGTGTGTGTGGTCCCACAGGTGCTGTAACGTTATCCCATCCTGGTCTAGTGGAGTAGTCACCCTCACCTGGAGAGTCCACACGCTACAAATCAATTCACAGCTGCACAGATCATTAGACAGACCTCTGCTCAGTGACCAGCAGGGCCTCTCTCTCTCTCTCTCTCTCTACAGTCACAGAGGGAAGATTAGTGGAAACATTCAGTTACAAGTTCTCAGAGTTTTAAACCAAATTTTACACACAAGTTTGTCCAAAAAAATCAAGAACAAATGTGTAAGGAACGGATGAAAGGTGGATGTACGACACCTCCCTGCAGTGGGACTTTAAAAAATTGAAGAAATAAATGTTTAAAAAACTTCTTGTAACGTCCAAATACTGCAACATTTCAAATGAAAGTAAAAGTTACAAGCAAGCAGCAACCTCTGCCAAAATCTGCAGTTCCTCAAACGTCCACTTGAGGCTGGCTGCAGAAGTGAGTCAGTCTCCATAAGTCCCCATGTTCAAATGTCCAACTTCACAGCAGAAATAATGTTTGCAGCCTGGTTCTTGAACCGGTTCTGTTCAGGATTTAACAACAGTCCTGTGCTAACTTTTTGTCTGGGACATGCAGCTTTAATCTCAGTATATTTAGTACAATATTATACGTAGGTAGGTGGTAAGGCAAATTTTTTATAGAGTACAGGACAAGAGCCTTGTTTCTTTGTTTTTATTCTTGGATTATCTGCTGGTCAAGATGTTTTGGCTTCAATCTGAGCCTCTTTAAGTATATTTTAAGCCGGATTTTTACAAGATTCTCCTTTAAAACTGATTCAGCTGGAAACATTAAAAAGGTCAGCGGGAGAACAGCGTTTTCCACCAACTCATGGAGCTACCGTTAACTGCAGTGGGAAGAAGGGAAAGCCTGACGGGCAAAAGCAACAGTTACAAACTCGGGGCAAACAGTCAACTAACTGTGAATACAGGATTAGGTCAAACCAGCGACCTGCTTTATATTTAGCATGAGTCACCTCTATTAAAACAACGTCTGCCAAGGCATGACACATGAGAGAGAGGGAGAGCGTTACAACCGTTGGGTCCTTTTGCTGTGCTCCGGCTGCCAGCGTGATAATGACCGGTGACGGCCTGCCAGTCCAAACTGAAATTGGGTTTCCATGGCGACGGCGAAACCAGGACCCAAACACGGAGAATCAGACCGCTTGGTTGTGAGCAACGTGGGCTGAGAGCAGCTGGAGGATTTCTTTCAGTAAGAGTGAGTGAAAGTGAAACACTCGGTTTGGAAAGCTTTGACCGGTGGGACGACGCTGATCGGGATCGGGTGGGGGGGATTTCTTTGGAGAGCGAGCTCAAAATGAAACTGATCTAAAAATTTCCCACCGAATGATGACAAGCTGGTCAGCCGATTGGTTTTAGACTAGCCCTGACACTAGAAAGAAGAAATATAGACACATACACTCTGTCAGTGATGATTTTCAGTCTTTAGTAGTTTTATATTACTGTAAATTAAATTCAAAGCAACCTAAAAGATGTCACTTTTGGCTCTGGGAACATTTTTTTTCTAAGTTCAGAAAGCCTCATTTGCTTTCTTACTAAGAGTCAGAAAACAAGCAAGTAGGAGGTTAATTTAGCTCAGCACAAAGGATGGAGGTAGGAGGGAAAGAGCATAACTTTGTGGACAGTTAATAAACAAGATACAACATGTTAATTGGTTAGCTTTAGCTAAACAGCCATATCAAACAACAACAAAACATGAATGTAATAATTAGCTGAACTCTTTGTTGAATAGGTGATAAATTTGTGGAGTCTGTCTCTTTGTAGTCTTTGTTTTCTTTCTCTAATGTGCACAACATGAAAGCACATTATGACTTTCAGCGGTGACACAAACACAATGTGCGTAATCTCATCGACTTTTCCGAGACCTGAGCCAAACTGAACATATGACACTGTGGCCTTATCTGCACGTTACACACAGGCCGCCCATTGTGGTCGGCCGTAACCTTTCGTCGTTAGCATACAGCTGTGCAAGTCTCTGAATGCTTAATCAATAATCAAACAACATCAGCTGATACAGGGGAGGAAAACAAGGAGACGCGACGCTGACTGAGAGACTAAAGCCGACAGAGTTTAATGAGCCTTCAGTTGCTCGGGGACTAGATAAAGTGCTGGAGGCCACGCAGCTGCAAAACCCACCGCCCGTCTGCCGTGCATTCCCCTGAGACTGACCCTCAGCTCACCACAAAAGGAACAAAACCCACTGCAGATTCTTTCTCCTCATTTCACCCGACAGAAGGGACCTACCCCCCCTCGCTCATCTTCCACAAGTTATTCACTTCTTTGGATGTCTCTTTTCTTTCTGTGCTCCACACAAACCTACAGTCAGACTACAATTCACAGAGGGGGCAAGTGTAGGTTGAGGGCTTTGTTATTGTGAGGACCCCACCCTGCTGGTTTCCCAGTAAACAGCAGGCCGTGGAGCTGCTGGAAGCAGATGTACCCCCAGGAGAGGCTCATCTACCGGGAGCCACAGGGGAGGGACCCGGGCAGAGGGAGAAGGGTGATTAGCTCCACGCTGCCTAATCTAATCAGTGTGCATGACTGCCTCACAGCGCAGCATGGAGGGGGACACGTAGAGAGTAAGAAAGATCGGTCAAGTATCATTCGGAGGGTTAAAGCGGCTGTTTGAGAGCATACGGGAAATGGCTGCTGCACACTGTCGCATTTCACATGGAAGTGACATGGTTTGCTCTTGTCTGGCTCTCTGACAGGCTGTAAAACAAAAGTAATTCACTGCAGGTGCCATGAAGAGTTAAAAAAAAAAAGTCTGAAAAGTTACAGAAACTGACTCTGTATGACATAATCTGAGTCACACGGGACATTTTAACATGGGGACTTATGGAGACCGACTCACTTCTGGAGCCAGCCTCGAGTGGACATTTGAGGAACTGCAGTTTTCGGCACTTGGCTTCTTTTGCTTTTCATCGGTTAGATTCAAATCAACTCAAACTAGTTGCATTAGTTTCTATTAGTTCAAACTTAGAGGAGTGACGGACAGTGGTGGAACATCTCAACGGAGAACAAAGCCTCTTGGATGACTTTCTCTTGCCCCGTATGTGCAGACTGTGACACAGAGTTTTCCAAACTCGGACACGCGGCTACTTTTAATTCACTCAGAAACACTCCTTTTAGAAGCTTGCAATGGAAAAACCTTATAACGTAATGTGACCCAGTTTAGATCTGTCTGAATTTTAAGACTGTCTTCCTTACATTACGTCAATTTTACAGCCAAATAAACAATCTTTGGGGGAAGCGTATTTAAAAGAAAAACCCTTCTGTGATGTGTTGGTTTCATTAGAGCACTTCCTAGATGCTCCTGTTGAAAGTTTTATTGAGAACTCACTGATTGAGAACTGAAAGAATACTGCAGGATTAAATAATGACAACATTGTCAAGGGAGAGTGAATGTTACAAGTGCAACAGTTACAGTAGTTTGAGGAAAAGCGACGCAAATAAAGTAGCCTTGTTATCAAGGACGTCCACGCAGGGCTCTGCTGTAACAAACTGTATTTCCAGATGTTAGTCCCAGCCGGTTGGAGTCATCTGGTTTAACCTCTGACACGGACGCAGCCGTTCATTTAGCGGATTTCACACTTTGGTCATGGTGACACTACGATCCCGGCTTTGGTTTCAAGCACACGCTGATAGTGCCCCGGTCTGATTTCCATCAGCAGACCACTCAGCGATATTTACACTCACAGACGCATAAAAAGCGAAGTGTTTATTTAGGATCCGAATGCACGGAGAAGATGTAGATCAAATCCTCCACTGAAAATAGCTTTCATTCCAGGAGAAACATACTGACCGATCCCATAAACTGCAGCCGGCGTCCTGGATTAACGACAAAAGCACAGGAGCCATCAAAAGCTGCATGATGTGGTCTGCGTGTTGGGTTAGCAGTTAAAACTTTTGTTACACTTTTTTGTAACATGCATTAGAAGTATCATCTGCACCAGAAAAGGAATAGAGCCTGGTAATACGTTTTTTTTTTTTCCATGCTTTGAAAGTTTACCATGCTGAGGAACATAAAAGACGTTTTCCAAAGCATCTGCACTGCCAGGCTGCCAAAGAAAGAGAGAGAGAGAGAGAAACGCATGTATTTCTGCTTTTCTTGTGGCCAAAAAACGGGAGGAAAGTATCGTTCTGCAGGGTCGTAATGAATGAACCCCAAGCTTCTTTTTTTTTTTTTTAATGGGCCAAACACGGAGCCCTGAGGAACCACGTGCATTGGCACATGAGCTCAAACCACTGGCAATCCCTGACCGATCCAACCAAAAGCTAGCCACTCATTCGGTGATGACCTAAGCATCATTAAACATCTGAAGCTCGGTTGCGTGCCTTTTAAAAAAATAAAATAATTGCCCGAGCTAATTACAGAATATAGACTCATGACCGAGACCACACAGCGGCTGCGTTGCTGCAGCTTCGCAGCTGGTAATAAAGTGACAACAATACGTGGAACTACAATAATTTAGCACGTTCAGTTAGCGATAAAAAACATGTATAGTGTTAGACAAAGTGGCTCTGATCTTTCCTGCCACAATGACTGCATCTCCCATGAATACTTTTCAAGTGGAAGTGGGGCTTTCCTTCTCTTATATAACATACGTGACACTGTTCCTGACTTTGGTTACATCGCGAAGTCTTCAAATATATAAAGGTCTCTGCCCCCAGGAGCCCTTTCTCTTTCACACACAAACACTGGTTCACAGGTGGGAACCTGTTCTCAGGTTTACTGTTGAAACACGAAACAGGAAAACAGAACACAAGAACCTGCGCAGCACTAAATAGTGCCAGGATCAGGTGTTTGGGGTTAATGATGCTTTTTGAAAAAAGGGCTTTCACGGAAAATAAATCTCATGTAAAGCTGAGAGATTGAGGTCATTTATTGATTTTATGAGAATAGATACAAAGTTACAGCTTCTGGACTTATTTGTCCGGGCAGTAAATTTATTTGGAGTTCTGGTCAAACATTATCTTGAGCTTTAGAGAAATTATGACGGATTTTTACGACCAACAACGAGAGTTTTAGCCTTTCACATGTGTCTTTTCCAGATTTCGGAAAAGTTTTATTGGGTAATAATGAACACAGTGCGACACAACAGCTGAATATAAGAGAGAAAATAGCTTTTGTAAGCTGGATTTTGCATATGAGGGCTGAAAATGACAAATTACATCTGAGCTGCAAACTGTAGTCAATTAATCAACTCTTGCTTAATCAATTAATAAGAATCAGTGAATATTTTGATAGATAGAAGAGGAAATAATCCAGATATGGTCTTGTTTAACAGGGAAGTTTTAGGATTTAGTGGTGTCTAGCGATGTAGTTGCTTAGCATGGAAGAGAAACTATGGTGGCTACGAAACATGCTAAAGACTTGAACCAAGGTTTAGTTTGAAAATAATGAGTCTAGTGATTACACACTCATGAAAACATGAATATAAAATGTTATTTCTGCCTTGTTCTGTAAACAGAGCTAATTAAATCGTCTAAATTGGACCTTTAAGCTTCTGTAATGAGATCTGCTGCTTTTGCAAACATTGTCTTGAGTTTTAGAGAAGTTATGATGGATTTTTATGACCAAACAAGAGTTATAACCTTTCACATGTGTGTCTTTTCCATCTTTCATAACACTTTTACTGGGTAACAATGCGCAAAAACAGCTGAATAAAAGGCAGAAATGTGTTTTTGTGAGCTGGATTTTGCATTGGCATCCTCATCAGAGCTGCAGACTTCATCACAACTTAAAAACACATTTCTGTTCTAACATTTATTCATTTAGCAACCCCATGTGCAGTCAGCCAGCTCAAAAGACGAAAAGAGACGCATGTATGTCTTCAAAATGGAACAATGGACGACATGAATGGCAAAAACTGATGAGTTATGATGACTGTCACGCCGGACCACATTATTATTAGGGGGGTCATATTGCTCTACATTGCCTGGCAAAGCATCAGTCTGCTCGGCTTTCCTGCCACGAGTTTCCCCTCACAGCTCTGAGAGAAAATACCACAACTGAGAAAAGTGGAAGGAAAAGCCCGCATGAAAAGTGTGTTTGCGGGTCTGAAACGAAGACTTACGGCTCGCAGATGAACGGTGTTGCATTAAAGCTGTTTTGTGTCATAGAAAAAGAGGATTTTCTCTCCAGGCTCAGCTACTTACGTGTAACTAACTGCTGGCTGTGCGAGTTTGAAAGCGACGCCTCTCCAAATCCAGCTGCCGGATCTTTGTGCGTCCTCTCTGAGGTCTGTGCAGATTTGCTTGTCGGGTTTGATCCTGGTTTAATGTTGTCTTTGTCTTCTTTTTGCCTTTTTTTCCCCCTCACCCCGTCACTGTCTCTTCTTCATCCTCCACGTTTTTTTCTCCGGGACCACAGAGGAATGAATGGCTCCGTCCGTCCTGTGCGCCCTCCTCTAACCCAGACAGACTACTGTTGGGATGGGAGTGACTGCCCCCGTTAGCTCCCTCCCCCCGTCCACCAATCACCGCTCCTCATACTGCACTCATGAGAATTTATTATTTATTTATTTAAAGTCACAATAAAGTGATCAAATACTTTGTGCTGTGCTGTTAGGACGCACATTAAAGAAGATCACATCATGTTCTGATCATATATTCGGATTTGACACATAAAAGTTACTATATAGAGCTGATGTAAATATCACAACATGCATACAATTCTCTGCAGATATTAAATTTCATGTATCTATCTAAGTTTATATAGAGAAACAACAGCACTGGTACTTTTACCTTCATGTAACTCCTCTTGATTTAAGACAAAAACTGGACCAAAAACTAAGAGCACTTATACAGTTACCTAATGTTTCTGTTATGTTAATAAAACGTTAAAAAATAAACATATAAGCAGTTTGTATTAAACTAAAGCTCCCTGCAAGAGGATGACACCCAAACTCCCTTTAAGAAATATGACATTTGAACGATTAACTATTAATTTTTCTAACAGTTCGAGACTTTTTGGCGTCGTACAAACAGAAAAAAGACCAGACCAAATCACCAGTAGATCAGAAACGCGACCGCTGTAAGTTTGCGCAGAAGCAGTTTAATAAGATGATTTTGGATCTGAAAAATGTATTCAATAAAGAAATCCCATTCCTGGGAAAACTTGTGGATTGTTCAGGGTCCTCTGAGATTAGTCCCCTGAAGACTCAGAGGACTTTGACATACCAGGGACAGTTCCTGAGACCAGAAGGCCCAAATCAGTGCTTTGCACAGTTGATAGAGACGCCTCTGTGATCAGGTTGAAAAAGGTGCTAAAAAGTGATAAAAAATGATTTTGAGGGACTGTTCAACAAACTGAACCAGCCAGAGCAACCTGCTTCAAGTGGCTGCACGAGCCTGACAAGAAGCAGTGATGAAGTCAGCAGGTTTTCACAGGATTTGACCAATAAAATCTACAGTCATCTTGTGGCTTCCAAGACATGCAGAATTCCCGAGGCTGTGACAGGGAGAAGAAGCCTTTCTGACTCTGTAATCTACGGAGTCAGATGGAGGGAGGACGCCACACACGTCTACTCCTCTCCCGAGCTTCTGTACGACATTATAAAACAATCAATGGGAAAATTTGTGCAGCAGGTGCTCCTCTGGATGGAACCATCCCACAACGATGGTTTCATCCATGATGAGCAGGTGTCTGGTGCCCTCAATGACATCGAGGGCATGATCACAAGAGGGCTGTCATCTCTGCCACCATCGAAAACCAGCTTCACCAGGCCTGAATCTCCTAAAGCCCTCAGCAGTCAGACCCCAAGAAGCTCTGTGACAACCCCAGTCACATTTTCTCATGAAGAAGAACACGAAGACGACGAAGAAGAAGAAGTCTGCAAAGCTTGTGCAGAGTGAGACCAGGTTACTCGTCAGTGATCTGATCTTCAGGCTCCTCGACATGGCCTCTAAGAGAAAGATGAAGACCGTTAAGATAGAAGATGTTAACATCTTCATTGAGCGTCTGTCAAAGAAGGTCCAACGCGAGATCACCGTCCCTCGCTGCTCTGCTGAACAAATGAATTGGTTCAGCAAGACAGTTATTGGTGGTGTCATCAAGGATTTTGGATCTAAAAAACTTGCAGTGAAGGCTGCAGTAGTTTTAGACTGTGCTATTTTAGATGATATTATTTTGAAAAACATCAGACTGCATCATAGCTGCCTTCATAATATTCCACCCAAGGACCACCATCCACTTTCTAAATTAATTATCACGTTATTTTAAATTTTAAATGAAATTAAACTGAACATTTCGTCTTCTCCGTAAAGCAGTTGTCATCTTAGCATCTCGAGTTACCCCTCACTCTGTAAAGACAAGCTATTCGCGCAGTATTACAAGGACATTTGGATAGTATACATGTCACATTCTCTCCAAGTCTGTGTCTTAACCTTTAACTGGGAGACTAACAGCTGCTGAGCCAAAGACTCTAACACCAGTGAAGGCTTCATCTATTCTGGTTCGACACGTCAGTCTATACGCTGCACAGCAGAGAGCCACACTTTGCATTATTTCCAGACATGCGTCTATGCATGCACCATCTTTCACTCCCAGTCTTCTATTGTTGCCAAATTCAGTAGAAATACACAGAAGACGGCGTGGAACGATGCAGAACAACAGCTTTTGTATATTAACGTATGCTTTGCACGACAGTAACAAGTATGAATGGACTATTTTAAGACTGTTGTGACTAGGAGGGGGAACAACTGGTGCCAGGACCTCTGTGCCCTCTTATTTGTGCTCCTTGGTCAGTCAAAATGAGACTTGAATGGAGTGAAAACACAAGGGAAGTCCCGCGGCTCGGGCTGGGAGTTTCTCTGCAGTTATTGTCAATAACAGCAGCCCTGATGTTATCCGTCCACTTCCTGGACTTTTCGTGACTGACAGTGAGAACGAAAGCACAACATTACACATAATATCACAGATCTGTGATACGTGACCCAGTTCCTCCAGTTAATGTGCTACAAGTGAAGACAAATAAACTCAGAACAATGTCGATCACAGTCTAATTCTTTATTACATAAGTGGTATTAATAGAGTAGTTAATGTGCAGGGAGGGACACAGACAAAGAGCTTATAGACATGCAAATGTGGTGAGTGATGGGCTGAACTCTGGGCCTCTCCACGCTCCGTACTGGGGTCTGTGCTGGATTTGAACCGACCACCCTCTGGTTCCCAAGTCCCTGTGGACTGAGCTGCAGCCGCCCTGATTAATAATTAATAATGCAGAATAATTACATGGTGACACTGGCTACATGTTGTAAAAATAATAAACTTCTTTACTTACTATCAATACACAGAAATCTGGAGGACATTGAGGTCAAACTTTTAATTAAATGGCCTTGAAGTTGCAGAATAATTATGACTAATAAAGAGCCATTATGCTACTAATATGCATCTTAATTATTATTAATAATATGGTGTTATTACATGGTGGCTTACATCATAATAAAGCCTTATATGTGTCACTTGCTTTAGGGACGAGTATCAGAACTTCGTTGTTCAGTGTGTATCTGTCCCTGCTCTTTGGTGGTCTGCCAACACTGCGAGGAACTTTTGGGGATTTTTTTTGTGAGGTGTGATGAGCTGTCGGGTCCTCCTCCTCCTCCTCCTCCTCCTCCTCCTCCTCCTCGAGGCTCAAGGTTCAACACATTCCTGGCTGCACTGGTCAGTATGATTTTAATCTGTTTTCACAGGCAGGCAGCACAGACAGACACAATCTTGTTTGGAATTCCAGTCCCACTTCACAGCGAGACCTTCACTGTCTCCTTGTGGACATACCAGAAGGGCATCAAGGGTGGCAGTTTTGTGTGTGTGTGTGCGTGTGTGTGTCCCCTCCCACATGTGCTCACCATCAAAACATCTGAGCCTCACACTAGGCTATCATATCCTTACACTGTCATATCTTTCAGGGGGAATCACACTCTGATGTGCACACATAGCTTTGTCACAGCTGAAAAAACAAAGCGGCGTGGGGGTCTGGGCGACGTCAGAGAGGTTTTGATTCGGCAGAGGCAAATCAGAGCCGGAGGAGTGTTTGTCACTCTGTGAGGCAGACTTCGCAGGGCCGAGTCAAAGTGCAGGATTAAGTGTGAAAGACACACCAAAACCCACTTTGAAAAAAAAGCTGGAGGAGGAGACGAGCTGTGACACCGCCGAGGCTGGCTGCTCATAATGACAAGAGGGGGGTGGTGAAGATGGAATAACTTGTCAGGAGGGGTAGCTCAACCACAAACAGGGTATGAGAAGTGCATAAAGCGGTTTGAGAAACTCGCAGGCATCATCTGGCAACATCTAATTAAATGAACTATCCCATCGTGCTGAAATGCAGAGTTTGGATTGTAGAGTAAACTAACAGAACGGCCGAGTGACAAATTTATAGCCTCAGCGATGTCAGAAGTGCTTTCTCAGAAACATAAAATAATCATGTGGTATCCTGGTAGTCTCCCATTACCAAAATCTCAGTTTAAATTCCATTTAACAGCCTCTTTGGTAGGTCGTGGTTTATTTTGAAGCGCGTACACACACACACACACACACAGTGCACACAGATAAAATTAGAAACGTATTCTTAAAAAACAAACAAAAATTATGCAGAATAGAAAGTAGATTTCAAAATTTAAGCGTGTGTGTGGCATTACACAGTCGCCCTGGGCAGGCCATATGGGACAGACTGATACTAGATCAATAATTCAGGAAGAAAACAGCCAAAAATCTAAAAAAAAAGCTCATTAATTCAGCATCGAAATTGATTCTGGGGCAAAGAAACAGTAATTTCAGCTCGAGGCCCATGTAGCAACCACTGTGCATTAAAAAAAGGCAACCAAGAGGCTAAGTAGGCTCACGTTGGGGAAGTTTAATGGTGTTTATTAGCAGAAGGATAACAGATATGATATATAATAGCTAAATCCTGAATCCTGCCTCCAAGTGCACAGGTAAAATAAGGTGGAGCCATACACCCACGCTGCACCTGTGCCCATTACCAGAAGTTAAGGCAATCCAGAGAGCAGTGTGTGATCTGAACTAATAAACAACTCACACTATACACACGTTCTGGCGCCTCCTACTGTTTGTAGGTTTGTTCATTAACGCTCATCCGTTCATCATTAAAGGAAAAGTTCGACATTTAAATTTGCGTTGGATAAGAAGATAGATTTCACTCTTCCACGAAGCACTTTTATAAAAGAAAAGAGTCACAGTAATCGCTCGACTGTTTTCCACAGTAATCAGCGTTGCTGTTTGCCTTGCTCAGCTGCCAATCAACTCACACGGCAGGTTAAGGGTCACGGCCCACATTAGGACGGGGCCGGCCCATTCTCTGCAGGGAGCATTTCCTGTGGTACTCCGCATGCTGCTGCCAATGGGAGATCAATCACAGAGAGGTCGAAGGTCAAAGAGAGCACATGTATTAACGAAATTAGTTTCTGCTGCTTAGATTCCCAAATATGCAAATGATCCAGCTTCTAGTATGTTGTGTGTTTAACTGCATCGAATACGTGGGACCACATAGAAGATCTCACTGGAACTCTATCTAAATCACCTCAGTGAGAACAGTGTATTCATGAATGGCTGGCATGTGGGATGTTGCTGCTGGAGCCATAACACAGGAGATACCTGAAGTGCACAAGAAATTCCTCACATTGCCAACCCCTGAAATACACCGCTAACATATTTAGCACCTAGTCATTAACTTTAAGGACCCTAGAGTAACCTTAAAAACAAACTTGTACAGCATTTTAGCCTCTTTATTATGTATTTTTTTGTTTCCAGAACAACCAGCAGGCACTTAGGAATGGAGTCGTGTACAGTTCATAAATTTAAAGCTTGTAAAACATATTTAAACATATTTTTTAAATCTGTAAACACTCACATTTTCATCTTTAAGCAGATACAGAGCAACGTTAGCCTCCATTTGGAGTTGCTGTTTTTTTTTGGGGGGTGGCTCTGATTTTGGTCTCCACCACCTACCTGCATCTGTGACCTCAACTCTTTGTATTGAACTCACATATAAAATTATATTATATTCAAAGTGATTCAAGTGGTGAGAACAGGTTCCTGCTGTCTGTTGTCTCTAAAAGTAACTCCTTTTATCTTGTATGTAGTCATCGATGACGGTATAAAGAACAGAAGAAGTCCGATGCGTAACGTCACATCGTTAATTCTGCATAACTTTAAGCCTTAATATAATGTGAACAGGTGAGTTGTATATAAATTCACCCTCAGAGACAGAGACCAAAATTGTTTTTTGTACCAGGCTGTAAACATGTTTATTTCTGCTGTGAAGTTGGACATTTTAACATGGGGACTTATGGAGACTGACTCACTTCTGCAACCAGCATCAAGTGGACGTTTGAGGAACTGCAGTTTTTTGGCACTTTAGCATTTGCTTTATTTCTCAGCCACAGAAAAATCACGATAACATACATTTACTCATGTTGCTCTCTTCTGTACAAATCTTCAAAAAATACTTCTCTCAGGTTAAAATCAGCCCGCTATTTCTATTTTTTTTTCTATGTATGACACATACAAGGAGCCTGCTGATTCTCAACAGTAGATAAATGAAGTGCAAATACCTGCAACAGCAGGAAGGCGGTCTTTACAAATCAGCAACATGTGTAGCTTTAACTAAATCTAAAGCTCAGACACGGGGATCAATAATAACGGCAGTCAATTAATGACTGAGTTTGTGAAAAAGTGAAACATCTAGTTGGTGACAATAAAAAATTATATTTTCTTTAACTGATTACGTGATGAGCTGTTTCTAAAACTTGATTCGTCTTTACAAAAGAGGTTCCTGTTGCCGTACTTCACAGTAAACCCGGTAAACAAAGCTTCATCATTGTCATTGCCCTCTAAGCCCAGGGTCCCCAGGCTCCAGTGGGGCCTGGGTCACATCTGGGGTCATCAGCGGGGAAGTTTATTGGCAAAGCGCTCTTCTGGTATTTGTGAAGCCGACTGAGGAGATAATCCACGACTGTGGGGTACTGTGCCGACACTTCGTTCCTCTCCTCTGGATCTTTTTCTATGTCGTACAGCATCACGGACTTCAGCGGATCCACGTAAGAAGACCTCGGCTCAAAGCTGTTGTGGCCGGGCCGGGGGAACCAGATGTCACAACCTGGAAATAAGAGGAAGGATTTTAAATCTTGTCGACGCTACACTGACTTGTGATCAGGTGAACGGTGTCTCTGTCATTCGTACGTCTGTTCTCACACTATTAGAAGTACGTAACGCTTTATGACACTAAGTCACACGCCACCAACTATTTCACTGATTTTGGTGAAACTGGATATTTCATATTTTATGGAGAAAATGTTTTCTGCCTCCGGCTGCTCTGCCTCAACTCTCTAATTTACAGACTTTCCAGATGGACAGTGAAGTAAACTGCAGCTGCTGTTAGCTCAGTTTGTTAGTCGGGCTGTGAGCTCAGAGCACCGGGGGGAATGTTAGAGAGTAAATCTGGGACTGACTTTTAGTGGTTGGTGAGAGCTTGGTGAAATAAAAGGCTGAAAGACAGACGCCGAGCTGGGCTGACTGCTGTTGGAAAATAAATAAGATTGCTTCAAAGTAAAAGAAGAAAAATAGATTGTTTGGCTTTGTTTTTTCTTCTTTCCGGCTACATTAATCATCACAGGACCCCTGAAGAGTTATCTCATGACCCCTTGGAGGGGGCGGACCCCTCGGACTATAAACAAGCTAACAGTGTTGTTAAAAGCAGCTCCAACACATTCATACATACGTATTAACAATGTTATGATAAAATATCAACTTAAATATGAATCGCAGGGGCAATTTTTCAATGTAATCACTTCCCACTTAGACTAAACATGCCATTACAGGTGACAGGAGATACAGACCTGGGTATCCAGTCAGCAGCTTCCAGTTTGAGGATCGAATGGCCGCGTGAATGGACACATTGAAGCCGGAGTTGGCCCGGGATTGTCCGCCGCTGCCCACCTGAGCCAAAGTTAACTGACGCTTCATGCCAGGACCTGCAGAGAGCGGAGGACAGAGCTGATCACGGAGGTCACCCATTATATTTAAAGCATAAAAACTGCTGATTAAGACGATATTAGACGGCCGCTGGATGAAAAGAGCCCCTGTGTGGATGTCGAAGACTGGCAGCGAATATTCAGCTCATGCCTGGAAATTATAGTCAGTGTCAAGTGAAGGTGTGAAAATAAACATACCAATAAGAAAAGCTCTCTTTTTGTGCTCGGTGAAACAGCAGGAATTGAGCGGCTTTTAAAAAATTGCTTCCAAACAATCCTTCCCTTCAAGAACAAGAAATTGTTGTATGTATGAATTTCCTCAAACACATGGAACTTTTTGGGGGCTGGGAGGAATTTAACAAATATGGTGGTAATGTGGTCAACTCAGCACCAGTCTTCCATTTCTTGCCAAGCACAATGAATAATTTGCCTTTGCAGCAGTTGGGCAGAGGTAAAAAAAAAAAAAAAAAGGGAGCGAGGAACAACGGTCACAGTTACCGACTGGCAACGTTTTACCAGTTTAATAAGGCAAGAGTAAATAATTCATCCTCGTTCTGAGGATGTCCAGAATTTTCTGCCGCCTCCTGCCACGAGCTATTTCTATTCTTACAGAAAATCTCACCCAGAAGTTGAAGATCTGGCCTTGAGAGTATTCTCAGGTTCATGCCGTGGTTGACCCCGACAATATGGTCCTGATTAGGCAGATTTGCAAGTAATTTTCGGCGTTCCTGACGCTGTCAAAAACAAAAGTATTTCCTCACATTCTTAACATATGGACAAATCCCCACCCACACGAATCCCACGTTCCCATCGGAGCTCGTTTTTATAGAGTCGGATCAACCACAGCGACATGACTGGAGAATTAAAACATTTCCGATCTCAGCGTTTTTTACGACCACATGATAAAAGCTCTGACATTGAGTTCCTCACTGATCATTGCGCAAATGACATGTGGGCATGTTAATTGTTCTCACATGCATTAAGCCGGGGAGGTTGCTCAACGCAGAACTTATCACAGATTCGCATAAACAACACACTCGCAGTAAACTAAGCAGCGACTGACGTCACTCCAGATTTAGGTGTTGACGCCGTTATGTAAGCAGGTGGGATGATAAATGATTCGGACTCTTTGCGAACATCAGGGTTAGATTTTAGAGGCGCTCTAGCTCTTCAGTCTTGCCAGTCCAGTCCTGCATCTTTAAAGAAAAGGGGCCTCAAACCTCAACACACACAGCCCACTTCATATATTAATTTTTTTTTCGCCTCAAAGCGGGACTTGCTCATCTGGATCCACAGCAGGAGAATCCACGAATGGGCTCAAGAAAAAAGGAGGGTGGGTAAGGGGAGGAGCAGTGGGAAGAGACCCTGAGAGAGTCGTGGAGTATGGAGGGGAAATTTGGGGGTTGATTTAAAGCTTGGGCCAAGTCCAGAGTTTCTCTCCCTTCTCTTTCAAATCGGACAAGCGAGAAGTTCAGGGAACCCTCTGTGACCCATTTAGTCAGGATCCCTCTTCTCACCACTGAGCGAGAGCGCAGAAGAAAAGCAAACTTGAAAGGAAAGAAAGTATGTAAAAAGGGGAGACGGGGCTCTTTCAGAAGCATGAAGAGGGACTGAAAGAGAAGGAGAAGAAACATGGAGGGTCTGAAAGAGAGGCCGGGTTAATGAGGAAAGACAGGAAGAAGAAAGACGGCCTGGAATGCGTCAGGAGGAGCTGGATGTCACGGTGGTGGCTGACGATAAAGATTCAAAACATAAAACATGAAAGCTTGTAAAGCAGCAGTGTTGATCTTAACTGGTTATCATCCGGATGATTTAGACGGCAATGACCAGCAGTAAACTTTGGGGATAATTTGAGCCGCACTGGCTTAAGCTGTGTAAACAGTTGTGTCTTTCAGAAATGCTATAAATCAGATTATCCATTTAAACAGCAACGATTTGGGTGTTTTCCGAGTGGTTCTTGCTTACTTTGTTTTCATACATTTCGTTGTCATTATTTTGACTGCGTGAACGTCGAAGAAGCGCCTCGTAGTAACAAACCCAGAGAGAATTAATATCCACACTCAGCTCCTCAGAGCCTTTTAGCCTCTTTCAGCTTGTTGTTTTGTTTTTTTATGAACAGCGGAGTGTTTAACAGCTAAAGAGTCAGATGTCTTTCTCAGAAGATGGTGGAGACCAAAATAGAGCTAATAGGAGGATAAATAGGAGGATGCCAGTGTTGTGTTAGTAACGCTGCTTAAAATAACAGGGAGTGGAAGGCGGTGTCATGCCAGAACCGGAGCTGGGCAAGCTAGGCAATGTGACCGGGCTCAGCAGCCTCTATGGACATAACGAAAGTGGTGAAAAGACCGAAGAGGACGGAGAGTGAGCGAGCGAGAACATTTCATCAACGTTGCTTTAAACTTTAAAAAAAGTTTGAGTAGAATTAACCTTTCCGGTGTAGGACATGCTCGCCACTGTCTCTTTCTTCCAGTTTCTTCCAAATATTGTTGTACCTCTGTCATTAATACCTTTAAAAGCTAAGCGACCAAATCTGACATGGACGGTGACGGACAAAGCTAAGAAGAAGAAGCAAGAAGACGCCGGACAAGAGTAAATCTGGGACTGACTTTTAGTCGTTGGTGAAATAAAAGGCTGAAAGACAGACGCTGAGCTGGGCTGACTGCTGTTGGACTAGTAAGTAATATACCAATTTCTACGTAATGTTGCTTCAAAGCAGGACTGACAAACTCTTTAAGGCAGGTTAGAGTCTTCTAGCAGACTTGCCATAGAGTCTGCTAGGAGACTCCTGTGGCGGATCAAATGGTATCCATCTATTCTCATTCTCACCATTATGGTACATATGTGAATCATTTCAGCACAGAAACGCACCCCTCCTATACCTCGACTATTTTCGAAAGGTGCAGCATCCTCCACAAAGTCAGAAATAGTGGCCTCAGACCAGAACCGGGACCACCTAATATTAAGTGGTTTAGACAAGAATGAGACCACTACACTGTGTCTGACAGCGAGAAATGAGGCAGTCACAAGACCCCGTTTCCTGGAAAACCTCCCTGCAATCACAGAGTTTAAACTGTAAGCGCACACACACACACACACACACACACTGCCCTCAGACGTCAAATATCTCAGATTTCAACACTGTTGACTGATTATAGGTTCAACGCCGACTGATTAGAATTTCAACCTTGTGCTATTGGCATTCCTCACATGAAGAACGGAATAGCAAATACCATTTTATGAGGTACAGTAATCATGAAAACAAAGAGGAAATATGAGAGAAAATAAATAACAATTAACAGAATATTCTCTCAAACAATCCAGATAGTCTTTGTGTTGGAGAACGTCCATTGTAATTAGAGACAGACGATAACTTCGACACCCACTGATAATGTGAGATCAGCGACAAACAGACCTGATTCCCCATGAACTCTTAATCCACTCAAACAAATTCACAATAAACCCAACATGGATTTTCTAAGACGCTAATGTGAATTTACACAACATGCTATTCTTAGGCCCCTGCTAGTCTGCTTGGTCTTGAGTTAATTGGATTCACGATGTCTGGAACAAAGAGCTCTTGATACTTTTGGCCATGTTTGGAAGAAAGAGAAAACGACAGACGTACGACATACGCACACAGGAGGAGAGGTAACATGAGGTTTCCCATCGCCTCAAATTGTTGTCACCGGCTAAAATTGTTTAAACTGGCCGAGAGTTTGCATGTTAGCAGGTCAGCTGCTTAACTGGTGACTCTAAGGAGTGAATGACAGACTCCTCCTGGGGGATCCCGAGATGTTTCGTGGCTGAACACCTCCAAAAAGGAGGATGCCTCATCCTAATCAGATGCCTAAACCACCTCAGCAGGCTCCTTTCGGGATCTTTACTCCGAGCTCCCTCCTGATGTCCAAGCCCCTCCATCCTATCTCTAAGGCCGAGCGTGTGGCACGTTTCAGCCGCTCGTATTTAAAATATCTTTCTGTCGCCATAGGTGAGAGGATGGAACGTAGAGGGACTGGAAAACCAAGAGCCTGTCGGCCCATCTCATTCGTGAACAAGATCCCGAGATACTTGAACTTCTCCGATACGGCATCCGAGCCCGGTGCAGCTGCAGCTGATGGGTACATCGTGGCAAAAGTATGCAACAAATAAACAAACTTTATCTGCTGATGATGCTCATTGGAGAATGAAGTGATGAGAGTTGATCAGGATAGAACAACATTCAACATTTACTGTATACTGATATTTTTTTTTAACTTTAGACACATACCTGCGAGCTCAGTTTCCATATTTACACAAAGAAGTGAAAAGATCTCGGATTTCTGCTCTGAATATTTTCTGCAGTGAAGTGATGAGATCTCTGCAGGTTGTGTCAGCCAATGTTTTTATTTCACAAGATCGTGTTTCAAAATTCATGTCAGAATATATATAAATTGTACGTACACACACTTCAGTTTCCACAAACGAGCTCCTACTGGAGGGTCTTAATATTCATTCTGATGACAGTATAGACAGACTTACATGGAGCGATGTCATTATACAGAGGGTCAATGTTGTGCAGCAGCTCCAGTCTGGGTGAGGCGAACCCTTTGCTGTAAGATAAAAAGCAGTGCAACTCTTAAACATATGGATACACGAACAACACACACACACACATACACGATGTCTGACTCATGCACTGTAAAATCCACTGGGATCTGTAAATCTAAACCAGCTGGCCGTTGTTCACCAGGCAGTCATATGCTCTGACCGCACTCCACCACAGAGAAAACACACTGCTCTCACTGACCACAGTGTCTGATAACACAACTAAAATAACTCCCTCTCTCTCACTCTCTCTCTCTCTCTCTCTCTCCTGCCTGCCTACTGTTCTGGGCCTTCGTTAGGTTTTTTTTTTTAAATGTCACCATCCCGAGCTGTCGGGCACATGTCAACGCCAGCACCCGGCGGTCAGCTGACGTGCGTCAGCCAATCGAGTCAAGTGGAAGGTTGTGAGTAGTAGTTTGCGGTCCGGGGCTAAGCCTTGATTTTCTTGCTCTGGGCTCTGTGTAACCCCTCAATTTCACCTTCTTCTTCTTCACTGTGTCCGCATTTAGTTTACAAATATAAAGTGTCAGTCAAACAGGAGTCTGTGACAGCTCCAGCTCCAGCTCGTGTGGTGACCTGCGAGCAAAGCGACATGGACACGTTCATCTGCGTCACATAATTTAATATATTAGGAATAAAAGAATTAAAACATCTCAGATCTCTAAACTAATTAGCGTATCCAACAGAAGGCTTTCAAAGAGGCATGAGGATGGAGAGAGGATACAGGGGAAAAAAGCAAAAAGGATGGACTACAGATTTGTGTGAGAATGACTGATGGAATTTCCTTCTCTTTGAGCTCCCATTGCCACAGTAACAAAGGGCTTATTCAAGGAGCAGGGGCTCCTACGAGAAAAAGACGCTGGGTCAGGGAGACAGGCAGAGGGAGCTGGAGCGAGAGCACATGTGGGGAAGGATCGGAAAGAGGCACAAGGAGAGGGCGGGCTGTCAAAACTCCAGAGCCGGTATCGCTCACGCTGTAATCTCAGGCCATAAGGCCGCTGACCCGCCACCCCAGCTCACCTGATCGTGTTCCACATGTTGAATCCGTCCAGCGGCTTCGTGCGGTCGGTGCTCCCTCCCGCCAGGCCAACCAGTGTTGGCAGCCAATCGGAGATGTGGATGAGTTCGCGGCTGATGGTCCCCGGTTGCTTCAGCAGCGGGCTGGCGACGAATCCGACTCCCCGGATCCCTCCTTCCCACAGTGACCACTTCCTTCCTCGCAGTGGCCAGTTGCTGCCACCACTCAGTGTTTGACCTCCATTATCTGTCAGTCAAACAAAGGGACACAATACAACAACACAAGGGAGAATAAAAAGGTAACGTTTAAACGGAATATTTCACGTAATGTTCTGAAATATTGTTTTTAAATGTTGGATAAATACTTTGTCGTTCCAGGCAAAAGAGTACTTTTAAAGACAGAAGCATTGAGCTTCTGCGCCTGAAATCTGCATTATTTTAATGGCCAGCAGGGGGCAGCTCCATTAGAGTGCCCTGAGCCTAAAATTGGGCAGTGATAAGATTCTGTTATTGCATTGCAACATATCTTAGTGTACTCTTATACTCAATATCAGGCCGGCAAAACCAAGTCTAACTCACAGTACGTCGGGCAGGTAGACACTTTCATCTAAAGAGCTCCGCAAAAACCAAGATGGTTACTTCCATAAAGCCAAACCAGAGCTTTACAAGGGCGGCATGAGGGTGTATGAATCATACGTGATGCAACCTGTTGCTGGATGACATCCAGGTTTGCAAAGAGAATGCTGTGTCATGGAATAACGCTCTGAGGTCGTAAATGGGGCTCCAGCCGAGAGACTTTCTCTGATCACGTTGCCTCAGTTGCCTGGTCGTGCCGCTTTGCTCTTTACAACTTAAGAAAAGGCCTTACCCGACTCAACATGCTACTCAACTCCTGATACAGGCTGTGGCCCTCCTGACGGGCCTCCCAGCTTGCACAGTGAAACACTTTCTGATGACCCAGTCTGCCACCCGTACGTTCAGGGCAATCCAAACTTTTCTCATCTGTCGTTCTCCGTTGGTGGGACGTCCTACCAGGTCCTACCAGATCAGGGGTGTCCCTCTCTACTTTCTCAAACCTCCTGAAGACCTCCAGCTCTTCAGAGAGGACCTCCTCTCCAACACTACCAATAACTGAGCAACTAACATGTCCGAGTCACACTGTACCTTGGTTGTTTCCCTTTTTTTCCATGACTAAACGGATAAGTAAAAACTTTAACCAGCTGACGCCGCTAGAGGAAACGTCAGGCAGTCACCAAAGTCATGAGGATTCATCCTCTTGGGGACGTGAATGTCTGCACCAAACTCCACCAAACGCAATCCATCCATTAAATGTGGAGATATTTCAGTCTGGACGACCATCATCGCCCACCCATACAGACAAAGCATGAGTGCGGCTAAAAACAAGTAATCTAAGACGTTAAAACAACACAGCGAAGTTCATCCATTTGTCTCCCCTGTTAGACAAAAACTTCTGCATAATACCCGACCATTACACAAGTACACACACACACACACACAGAGGCAGTTAGACTGACTGTCATCATCCCAACAAGTCTGTCCAGTATAAACACACTTGACCAATCCTGCTCAGGCAGGGCTCCCTTTTCAGCAGCGGAGTGTCATGCAAGTCCAGGAAGTAGTCTGTCCCGATTCCCGAACTGTTCTGGAAAAGACCGTCTGCCTCTTAATGCCTTTTCAAGCTGCTCCGGCTCTCTACTGGCCAATTCTCTTCTCTTTCCCAGCCCCAGCTACCCCCCCGGTTTCACCTCTCTCGACGCTGGTTTGCTTACAGTAAAGTCCCAGTGAGGCAGTCAGTTTGCAGAAAGTTTCACCATAAAGGAATCTCAAGGTGAAGGCTCATTTGTTTCCTGTTAAGCCTGACACATGTGGGTCAACGATAACAGCTTGCACATGAGAAAATCTGACCAATAAAGCCACTGATAGACTCCACTGATCTGTATATGATGTTAATGCGTTTATAAACTGCATCAGCAGGAGCCAAAGTCAGACATTACATAACCAATGCATCTTATTGACACAGAAGCAGCAGTGAGGTTTCCACCGCCCCCCCTCTCTCAGCTTCAGATCAGCAGAGTCAGTGTCTGCCCGGCATATGGCTGGCTGAATTCTTCGAGTCAGAGCCACAACCAAATGTGTGAAAGAACAATGAAACAGGCCACCTACCGCAGCCCACACTCACACTTCACTTTCACAGCATTGTTCCTGTCTTCTAATTACCCCTTTAAAAAAAGGGGGGCTCCTAAAAATAACCCTCACAGGAGTTACCTACTTCAGATGCGATCCATTAAAACGTTCCACGTGTGGAAACCCAAGAGTGGGCGCACGTTTAGACGCTGCTGCATGCAGCGACATCTCTGCCACATTATCTGTCTGTATGATGGGCGTTAGTCAAAAGTTTACAAGACTCAAGCGGTGCACAGGAAGAAAATGGGCCGACTGAAGTGTTCCTGCAGCGTGACTTCTCTCTGTGAATCTCCACATTCTGCTCGCCACAAAACAAACAGAGCAAATTCAACCAACCGCTGCTCTCTAGTGGACGTACGGAGTATGGGGAAAAACTTGAAGTATTTATGTAGCTGCCGTGATAGGAGCTGTTTGAATGTTAAGGAAAGGAGCTTCAGTGCTTCCTTTCTTGTCTCCTTTAGCAGAGGACACCGGACTGTCCTTTACCAAAGGAAAGGAGGTAACGCCGTCCCAGAAATCTTTCACATCTTTCATGATGAGGCCCATTGAGGCCAAGGAAGGAGGTCAATGTTACTGACGTGATCTGTGTAAAACTACAAAGTTCATAAGATGGACTGCAAAACTTGCTACTGTACGATACCTGTGCGCTCCTAAAGGAGACAAGAAAGGAAGCACTGAAGCTCATTTCCTTAACATTTAGAGGATACAAACAGCTCTAAATCATGGCTGCTGCGTTAATACTTTCAGGTCATTTCACTCAGGTAGGAAGCTTCCTGAGCAAAATAGTTAAATGAAAGGAGCTTCAGTGCTTCCTTTCTTGTCTCCTTTAGCAGAAGATACACCAGAGCATCCTTGACGAAAGGAAAGGAGGTGACAAACTAAAAAAAAAGGTGATGCAGACTGCAGCAGAGCTCAAGAGTACAAGTGATAAAGATCGTGTGAATATGAACAGAAGTGTTGGTGTGATGTGAAAACTCTGATCATGACGCCTTACTGGTTACTTCTGTGTTGCTGACTGTAAAATGGATTTCCAGCATCCCTGTAGATCATCATGTAAGTTACTGCAGCCATCTTTTGTCATAACTCGCCAATATATGAGTGGACAGGAGGAGGAGCGTCGGCGAGGCGACAGGTGGCAAGTATCTACCGGGTTGTCCACATTTATATGTCCTGCATGAAACAACGCGGTAAGAATGTATGGTTGTAGTTGTAGTCCATCTTCTGAGCTTTGTAGTTTTCACCACAGATCACGTCAATCAAAAACATAACATTGTTTCCTTGACCTTTAACATCGAGGTTGAGGAAGAGTGTTTAGGAAAGGACACAGGAGGTTTTTTTTGGACTATTCTAGCTCCTAGCTGGTTGTCTGTAGGATATCTGTGTCATGTGCCTCCCTCTCGACCATGTGTTGTAATAAAATGCGTTATCTAACTTGATTCAATAAACCCATCACCAGGCTGTCACCTGAACTCCTCTCCGCTCTGGAAAACTTCTGGCTCTGGCTTCAGACCTCAAAGAAAATGTGCTTTTGAGTCTGCACACATAAAATGTAAAATTGCTTGTTACTTTGAACTCAATGGTTTGGTTTCCATTCTGGCACACTATGAAAGAGTCAGATGGAACAAAAAATAAAAGCTGCGGAAAATATATTAGCATTCCCAGAGGCGAGCGCCTAATTACACTGTTTATGTAGGTAGAACTTGAAGGTTTCCAATGAAATGGTAGAAGAGGAAGTGCTTTAGCAACGTGTGGAAGTTGTTTGAAGACTTTTGCATAAGATTCTGCACAAGAGCAAATGTTGTGTCACCTACAGTCGATGGTGATTGGCAGGAAGGAGGAGAAGTGAAGCAACAAAACGTATTTAAACCAATCAATAAGAGTCTGAGTGCACGCTATATGTAGAATGTTTTTACTGCTTTACCAGGAAACTGAAGCATTTACGTCGATCTGTGCTCTCTCCAAAGCCACTAGACGTCAGGCTGCTATCAGAGAGCGATTTAACTTCTTCAGTTTCCCGGCTAAAAATAAAGCGCACACTTAAAAACCTGCTAGACGTTTTGCACTTTTTATTGAAGCGGGATTGTATGAGGCATCTCGAGTTATTAATGTCATTATGTCGAGATAATGCCATATTTTATTCATTGCAACTGCTACATTCTCGTGCTCCTCTGACATCGCTACACCTAAAGATGTTTTCCTGCAACTATTTAATATACTAGATGAGAAATTTTGTTTTTTGGAGGTGCAGAACTGAAGACGCCTACGGTTTAATTTTAATGAACTATTATTGAAAATTAGAGGACGGATATTAATCAATTATTTTGCTCTACTGCCACCCTGTGGCCATATCATTCTCTTCACACTATTGGGTGTAAATCCTGCCTTTGACGGTAAAACTTATTCAGCGTCTCCGTCCGTACCTGTCGAGAACACCAGGACCGTGTTGTCCCAGAGTCCTTCCTGCTGCAAAGCCAGAGTGATGTTGCCCACTGCCTCGTCCATGGCCGACACCATGCCGGCGTACAGCCTGCGAGAGTGGTCTTTGATGAAACTGTAGGGGGCCGTGTAGCGCTCCGGGACCTGCAGCGGTGCATGGACTGCTTGCAACGCCACGTAGAGGAAGAGCGGCTGAAAGATAAAGACGACAACACGAGTTAAGTTCATGAAATGATTTAATGTTTTCCTGGTCTGCATTGTAGGTGAGTGTGTGAGGGTTTCACCTTGGTAGAGTTGTGTTTCTTAATGAGGCTGGTGGCCCTGTGGCTGAGCAGCTCGGTGGAATAGAGTCCTTTGTATCCGGTGGCGACCTCCTCTCCTTCCCGCAGGTCCAACGCACAGCGGGTCAGGTTCAGAGGATCAATGTGACAACAGCGGACATGGCTGTAATAATCCTCGCTGCCTGTCAGGTAGCCTGGAGCAGAAGACGGGATTAAAGCCACATATGAGTGTGCAATGATAAATAAATAAAACTACATCCTGCATTGCAAAGACTTTATACCAAAGTACGTGTCAAAGCCTCGGCGTGTGGGCAGGCAGTCCTTCTTGTACATGCCCAAGTGCCACTTGCCCACCATGTGCGTGGCGTAGCCCGCCTCCTTCATCAGCTGGGGCAGCAGTTTCTCATCCAGAGGCACGCAGTACGGCTGACAGGGCCAGATGATCTGGTGCTGCATGCCTGTGTGGATCTGAGGAGGAAACAAACACGTTGTTATTAATAAAAAGGGCGAACCACAAGTTCCTCTAAATATGCACAAATGCACAAACCCAAAGTCTCCCCAATGCTCTGGAGTTTATTTGTCATCACAAAACTGTGGAAAAAATATCCAGTGTGACATCCAGGAGGCTCTATTTACAGAATATGGCTTTATTAACTATTATGTTTTCATTAGTGTATAACCAAGACCTCTATTTAATGTATTTTTATGATGTTGACTAAGAATTTAATGTATTCATAATTATAATGAAGAATTTAATAGATTTTTTATGATAATAAGTATTTTATAGATTTTCATGATAACAATGAAGAATTGTGTGTATGACCACCTGAATATAATAACATTTTCACTTGTAATAGAGTATTTTTACACTGTGGTATTACATATTTTATCAATTGAAAAGACCTGAGTACTTCTTCCACCACTTATTATAATAAATTGATGCATTAAGATGTATATTACTTTAATGTTGCAGCTGGCAAAGCTTATTTTTTTCACAAAGGGAGACATATTTATCCATAAAAATGTCAAATGTAGTGGACTGTATGTGTATAAAGTATGAAGTGCTTGACTGTAGCACTTGAGCTCCGCTTGAGTGGCCGTGAACAGCCCTGAAACACAGCCGTGGACAGGCAGCAGGATGCGGGGTCTCACCTGGTACCTTCCAGTCATGAGCTGGTTCCTGGAGGGGGTGCACAGAGGCTGGACGTAGTAGTTCTCCAGGCGGACCCCTCCGGCTGACAGCTTGTCCAGGTTTGGTGTTCTGATCTCGGAGCTGTGGTAGCCGACATCGTACCAACCGAAGTCATCCGCCAGGACGAAGACGACGTGAGGCTGCCGAGCCGCTGAAACCACCGGGAAGCTTACGAGGAGCGTGGCGGCTATGATGAGCGAACGAGCCGGCGGTGTGTGATCCATCTTCGGTCACTTTGGTGAGAGTTCAGCGGAGCCTCGCGGAGGGGGAAGTAAAGTCAACAAGGAAGTCCGTCAGGGTGAGTTTAGCGGTGGAAGAAAGGCAAACATGGCTGATATGAAGCGCAGCTAACCGGCTGGTCTAACTAAATAACTTCATTTTATTAATATATATAAAAATATAAATCACTAAACTAAAAACTACAACCAAAGCGAGCTCCCATTTCCGTGTTCCGCAAATTGAAAACACTGCCTTGGCTGCAGCGGCCAATCACGTATGGAAGCCCAGTGAGGCAAAAATAAACAAAATATTTTTGTCATAATGATGATTATATTTTTGATATAAATTATGATATATTTTGAGAATAATTAATAGCTTCACAATATAACCAAAAATGTTCTATAGTTTCATGATAATTATAAAAAGTAATATTTTCATATTTTGTATATTTTCATTATATAACCAAAGATTTGTTATATTTTTATTAAAATAATGAAGATCCATGATATAATAGCAAATTATTATATTTTGAGGATAATAATGAAGAATTTGATATATATTCATGATCATAATGAGTAATTTAGCGCCTGAGGAAAAATGCATGCATGTCCAATTTTTTTTAAGTTAAAACCAGAAGAAATAAAGTGAATGTTAGAGCCAAGTGTAAGCGAAAAGAGACATTCAAAGCTTCTTAATTTTTAAAACTTCAAATGTAAATCACACAACAAAAACAATTCATAGTGGAAAGATGTCTTTTAATCACAGATCCCCTCCACCTCATCCAACCTACTACAAGTTAGGTGAGATGGTTTACATTTACTCATCTGACGCCAAAGCGACTTGGGAAGGGAAACAATCAAGAGTCAAATCCCCTCATTGGGGGAGATGAACCCCGGTCTTCCACCTGACAGATGGATATACTGGCCACTGTACTAATGAGGTTTGTGAACCCATGAGATTATTTCCCCTTTTTTTGATATATAGCTGTTATTCGATGTTTGGGGGAACCGGAGCACCCGGAGAAAACCCAACATCGAAGCTCCAAAAGGTGTTAAAAGATGCAGTGAAACAGCAAAGATCGAGGCTGGAAACCAACCCTGACCATTGCTGTAAGGCCAAGATGTTATGTGGCCCTTGATGCCGCTCACAGCGGACTTCTTTTTTTGATATAGCGCTGTTGTTCGATGTGTGGGGGAACCAGAGCACCCGGGGAAAACCCAACATCGAAGCTCCAAAAGGTGTTAAAAGAAGCAGTGAAACAGCAAAGATCGAGGCTGGAAAGCAACCCTGACCATTGTTGTAAGGCCAAGATATTATGTGGCCCTTGATGCCGCTCACGGCGGACTTTTCTTTTTTTTTATAGCTTTAACACAATGTGTGGGGGAACCAGAGCACCTGGAGAAAACCCAACATCAAAGCTCCTTCTTGCCCCGGTGGAGGCAAGAGATGGGTGGGGGTGGGGGGTGATGGTTTAATCTTTCAAGATCATAGCAGCCAACCTCCTGAATGTCTTTGCCTTAGCTTTTTTCATTGAGGAGAAGAACTTGTTAACTGGAGTCTCCTTGGGTGGAATATTATGAAGGCAGCTATGATGCAGTCTGATGTTTTTCAAAATAATATCATCTAAAATAGCACAGTCTAAAAATACTGCAGCCTTCACTGCAATTTTTTTAGATCCAAAATCCTTGATGACACCACCAATAACTGTCTTGCTGAACCAATTCATTTGTTCGGCAGAGCAGCGAGGGACGGTGATCTCGCACTGGACCTTCTTTGACAGACGCTCAATGAAGATGTTAACATCTTCTATCTTCACGGTCTTCATCTTTCTCTTAGAGGCCATGTCGAGGAGCCTAAAGATCAGATCACTGACGAGTAACCTGGTCTCACTCTGCACAAGCTTTGCAGACTCATCAGCGACGACAACTTCTTTCATTTCATTCCCTACCAAGATGTCTGAATTTTTTTCAGTTGGCAGGCATTCAGTCTCTTCTT
Organism: Protonibea diacanthus; assembly: GCA_028641955.1. Lineage (NCBI taxonomy): Eukaryota > Metazoa > Chordata > Actinopteri > Sciaenidae > Protonibea > Protonibea diacanthus. Next base: position 3,033,967 of record CM053991.1, read on the forward strand.
CTTCGTCATCTTTGTCTTCTTCATGAGAAAATGTGACTGGGGTTGTCACAGAGCTTCTTGGGGTCTGACTGGTGAGGACTTTAGGAGATTCAGGCCTGGTGAAGCTGGTTTTCGATGGTGGCAGAGATGACAGCCCTCTTGTGATCATGCCCTCGATGTCATTGAGGGCACCAGACACCTGCTCATCATGGATGAAACCATCGTTGTGGGATGGTTCCATCCAGAGGAGCACCTGCTGCACAAATTTTCCCATTGATTGTTTTATAATGTCGTACAGAAGCTCGGGAGAGGAGTAGACGTGTGTGGCGTCCTCCCTCCATCTGACTCCGTAGATTACAGAGTCAGAAAGGCTTCTTCGCCCTGTCACAGCCTCGGGAATTCTGCATGTCTTGGAAGCCATGAGATGACTGTAGATTTTATTGGTCAAATCCTGTGAAAACCTGCTGACTTCATCACTGCTTCTTGTCAGGCTCGTGCAACCACTTGAAGCAGGTTGCTCTGGCTGGTTCAGTTTGTTGAACAGTCCCTCAAAATCATTTTTTATCAATGCAAAATCAAATGGAAGGGACAGCACCTTTTTCAACCTGATCACAGAGGCGTCTCTATCAACTGTGCAAAGCACTGATTTGGGCCTTCTGGTCTCAGGAACTGTCCCTGGTATGTCAAAGTCCTCTGAGTCTTCAGTCTTCAGGGGACTAATCTCAGAGGACCCTGAACAATCCACAAGTTTTCCCAGGAATGGGATTTCTTTATTGAATACATTTTTCAGATCCAAAATCATCTTATTAAACTGCTTCTGCGCAAACTTACAGCAGTCGCGTTTGTGATCTACTGGTGATTTGGTCTGGTCTTTTTTCTGTTTGTACGACGCCAAAAAGTCTCGAACTGTTAGAAAAATGCCCTTTATGTTGCAAGTAGGGCTGTCCTCAAGTATCAGGCCGACAATTTCAGATGCTGCCTCCTCAGCATCCTCCTGTAACATACTGGTGGGGGCGCCCCCTTTTTCTATGTCCTCCCTGGACCTCTGAACCAAGATATCGGTCACAGCCTCGGTCAACAAGCAGGCGAAAGTCTTTGAGTTAACACTGAGCTTTGACCCACATCTCTTCGGTTCCTCGGCTGCTGTGATTTGGGGTGAACAGCACACTCTCTTGCAGGTTGGCTTCAGTTTTGTGAAGAGCTTTTTCAGGCATGTGCTCGCATGAAGCACCATGTGGCGTAAAACAACTGTACTGGACACAGAGCCTGAAACAAGAACAACAGGCCCCTCTTTCCAAATTATATTTGAAATTATTTTTTCGATTTTTTGGGAGACTTCCCCCTGAACAAGCTTTGCCAGGTTCTCCATGCTGGGACATTTTTCCCTAGTCACGTCAAGAGCTCCTGCAAAAGCACCCTCGAGGGAGTCCTCGAGCTGGACTGCAAAGTCCTCTAATGCTGTTTTTACCTCAGCTTGAGCGATCCGCTCCTTAAACGTATTACATAAAACTCTGAGCACATCTGTGCAGAGACTTTGTATTATGTCCATAATCATACCAGCAAGGATCGCCTCAGTGTCTGAGGACAAAATCCCCGCACCGAGGAGAGTCCACTGAGATGGTGTGATCTCATCAAAACAGCGACTCACGATCGGGATCAGCAACTCCCGTGAGACAAATACTGAATTATCCGTGGGGGATGGTCGTGTATCCTCCATGGACGGTTCTTCTGTCTGGTTGTGTTCCATTTCTTCTCTTCTTACTCACCGCTGCGTCCGGATTCAATCACCTGTGAAAAGGAGAAACCGGAAGTTCCCGAAATTCGCCCTATTTATAGATTATTCTGCGTGACGTCACAACGTGACGGGCACTTCAAAGGGCGCCTCGCGCATGCGCACACGGGCAACGTGCGAAGGGCTGAGCTGGCGGTTGCTAGGCAACGGGTAAACGTCTCCTGAGCGCTAGCTTGAGAGGTACTTTCTGTCGCCACAGATGAACGCAAACAGTGAAATAAAGAGTCTGTTTGGTGGAAATATGAGTCCTTTTCTCGCCTTGATGAACATGTTTAATAATGTTTAATATTATCAGAAGGTAGCTGCGCTCTCTTCAACAACAAAAACCGCAAAAACGGGCTGTTTTAGTCTGATAACGGCCGAAAAAAAGCTCCTGAAACACCAGCACACACGCACGACAGACGGCCTGTTAACAGTATTTTAGCTCCCAGCACTTATTTTCATCAGTACTTACCAAAGAAGTTTGGTAGAGAGTTGTTGAAGCGACAAAATACAAAAAACATGAAGTTTGTACATAAATGCAGTTTCTTTATGGATTATATTGATGCCAAATAAACAAGAAGACTGTCAGCGTGTGACTTCCTCTATCTTGTGTTTCTATAGTGATGTGTTTGTTGCAAAACTAATAGTTTAGTAGTATATAGTGGTATATAATAGTAATTTATTTCTGTGAAGGTTTTCTGTCTTCTGGGTTCAGTCTCTAATGATGCAGTTTGACCTGTGAAGAGTGTTTACATTTGTACATTAATGAAACACAAAAGTCATTTTATCATAACAACATGGTTCAGTGGGTGAAGCCTGTGCATTAAATCTATTTAAAGAAGTCCTAATATCTCCACATCACAAAACATCCACTGAATAAACACAGGAAACCCCAAAACACACACACTTTAATACTACTTTAACACATTGTAAAGTGTTTCCTGATATCCTTTATGAATTGTTTTGACCAGTAGGTGGCAGCAGCAGCAGCACGTGTTGAGTGTCTGAATATCCAGAGTAAGAAACTAACTTTGTGTTCTGAGACCTCTTATCAGATGCAGCCCTTGCTGCAGTCTCACACTGTTTTTCTCTCCTTCGACTACTCCCAGGTCCAGCATGTTACTCTGTTAAGGGAGAGTGATTAGCTCAACAGGATACAGATGTGCCAATCATTCTCACCTGGCGCTACTCTCCTGAAACCTCTGCACACCTCTCTCCTGTAGCTTATGGACCACACCCCCTCCATAGTGAGATTGCATTTTACATTTGTCACAGTCTGACTCTGTTCTTAAATTAAATATGCAAGATGTAACACCAACAATTTTCACTCTGCTGGCATGTTGTGACCTCTGCTACTTATGTCTGAAGTTATTTGTAACTAGTGTGAACAGAGAGGGAAAATGGAGGGGAGTCAGATTTTTTCGGGTCACATTTTACATCTGTCACAATCTGACTCCCCTCTTATGTTAAAAATGCAAGATGTAATACCAACAATTTTCACTCTGCTGGCATGTTGTGACCTCTGCTACTCATTTGTAAAGTTATTTGTAAGCAATGTTCACAGAGAGGAAAAATGGAGGGGAGTCAGATTTTTTCGGGTCACATTCTGTCAAAATCTGACTTCCCTCTTAAATTAAAAATGCAAGATGTAACACCAACAATTTGCACTCTGCTGGCATGTTGTGACCTCTGCTACTTATGTCTGAAGTTATTTGTCACTAGTGTGAACAGAGAGGAAAAATGGAGGAGTCAGATTTTTGGTCACATTTGTCTGTCAAAATCTGCACCCCTCTTAAATTAAAAATGCAAGATGGAAGACCAACAATTTTCACTCTGCTGGCATGTTGTGACCTCTGCTACTCATTTGTAAAGTTATTTGTCACTAGTGTGAACAGAGAGGAAAAAATGGAGGAGTCCAGATTTTTGGGTCACATTTTACATCTGTCAAATCTGACTCCCCTCTTGTATTAGAAATGCAAGTTGTAACACCAACAATTTTTCACTCTGCTGGCATGTTGTGACCTCTGCCTACTCATTTGTAAAGTTATTTGTCACTAGTGTGAACAGAGAGGAAAAATGGAGAGTCAGATTTTTGGTCACATTTTACATCTCTGTCAAAATCTGACTCCCCTCTTAGAATTAAAAATGCGAATGTAACTTTCCAACAATTTTCACTCTGCTGGCATGTTGTGACCTCTGCTACTTATGTCTGAAGTTGTTGTAACTAGTGTGAACAGAGAGAGGGAAAAGGAGGAGTCAGAATTTTTGGTCACATTTACATCTGTCAAAATCTGACTCCCCTCTTAAATTAAAAATGCAAGATGTAACACCAACAATTTCCTCTGCTGGCATGTTGTCCTCTGCTACTCATTTGTAAAGTTATTTGGCAAGCAATGTTCACAGAGAGGAAAAATGGAGAGTCAGATTTTCGGGTCACATTTTACATCTGACAAATCTGACTCCTCTTATATTAAAATGCAAGATGTAACAGCAACAATTTTCCTCTGCTGGCATGTTGTGACCTCTGCTACTCATGTCTGAAGTTATTTGTAAAGTAATGTTCAAAGAGAGGAAAAATGGAGGGGAGTCAGATTTTTTCGGGTCACATTTTACATCTGTCACAATCTGACTCCCCTCTTAAATTAAAAATGCAAGATGTAACGCAACAGTTTTCCTCTGCTGGCATGTTGTGACACCTCTGCTACTTAGGTCTGAAGTTATTTGTAACTAGTGTGAACAGAGAGGAAAAAAGGAGGAGTCAGATTTTTAGGGTCATTTACATCTGTCACAATCTGACTCCCCTCTTATATTAAAATGCAAGATGTAACACAACAATTTTCACTCTGCTGGCATGTTGTGACCTCTGCTACTCATTTGTGAAGTTATTTGTCACTAGTGTGAACAGAGGAAAAATGGAGGAGTCAGATTTTTAGGGTCACATTTTACATCTGTCAAAATCTGACTCCTCTTAAATTAAAAAGGCAGATGTAACACCAACAATTTTCACTCTGCTGGCATGTTGTGACCTCTGCTACTTATGTCTGAAGTTATTTGTAAGCAATGTTCACAGAGAGGAAAAGGAGGGGAGTCAGATTTTTGGTCTGGTACATCTGACAAATCTGACTCCTCTATCTTAAATGCAGATGTAACACCAACGATTTTCACTCTGCTGGCATGTTGTGACCTCTGCTACTTATGTTTGAAGTTATTTGTAAGTAGTGTGAACAGAGAGGAAAAAGGAGAGTCAGATTTTTGGGTCACATTTTACATCTGTCAAATCGGCTCCCCTCTTATATTAAAATGCAAAGATGTAACACCAACAGTTTTCACTCTGCTGGCATGTTGTGACCTCTGCTACTCATTTGTAAAGTTATTTGTAAGCAATGTTCACAGAGAGGAAAAATGGAGGAGTCAGATTTTTCAGGTCACATTTACATCTGTCACAATCTGGCTCCCCTCTTATATTAAAAATGCAGATGCTTAACACCAACAGTTTTCACTCTGCTGGCAGTGTGACCTCTGCTACTTATGTCTGAAGTTATTTGTAACTAGTGTGAACAAGAGAGAGGAAAAAATGGAGAGTCAGATTTTTCGGGTCACATGTTACATCTGACAAAAATCTGACTCCCCTCTTAAATTAAAAAATGCAAGATGTAACACCAACAATTTGACTCTGCTTGGCATGTTTTGACCTCTGCTACTCATGTCTGAAGTTATTTGTAAGCAATGTTACAGAGGAAAAATGGAGGAGTCAGATTTTTGGGTCACATTTGCATCTGTCACAATCAGCTCCTCACATATTAAAAATACAGATGTAATATAACGATTTTCACTCTGCTGTGTTGTGACCTCTGCTACTTATGTTTGAAGTTATTTGTAAGTAGTGTGAACAGAGAGGGAAAAGGAGGGGAGTCAGATTTTCAGGTCACATTTTACATCTGTCCCAAAATCTGACTCCCCTCTTATATTAAAATGCGATGTAACACCAACAATTTTCACTCTGCTTTGGTATGTTGTGACCTCTGCTACTCATTTGTAAGTTGTTTGTAACAATGTTCACAGAGAGGAAAAAATGGAGGGGAGTCAGATTTTTCGGGTCTGGTACATCATCCAAATCGGCTCCCCTCTTATATTAAAAATGCAAGATGTAACACCAACAATTTTCACTCTGCTGGCATGTTGTGACCTCTGCTACTTATGTTTTAGAAGTTATTTGTAAGTAGTGTAGACAGAGAGGGACAAGGAAGGATTCAGATTTTCGGGTCTGGTACATCTGACAAAATCTGACTCCCCTCTTATATTAAAATGCAAGATGTAACACCACTTGTTTTCACTCTGCTGGCATGTTGTGACCTCTGCTACTCATTGTAAAGTTATTTGTAAGCAATGTTCACAGAGAGGGAAAAATGGAGAAGTCAGATTTTTCGGGTCACATTTTACATCTGTCACAATCGACTCCCCTCTTATATTAAAAATGCAAGATGTAACACCAACAGTTTTTCACTCTGCTGGCATGTTGTGACCTCTGCTACTTATGTCTGAAGTTATTTGTAACTAGTGTGAACAGAGAGAGAGAAATGGAGAGTCAAGATTTTCGGGTCACATGTTACATCTGACAAAATCTGACTCCCTCTTAAATTAAAAATGCAAGATCATAACACCAACAATTTTGGCTCTGCTGGCATGTTTTGACCTACTCATGTCTGAAGTTATTTGTAAGCAATGTTCACAGAGAGGAAAATGGGAGGGAATCAAGATTTTTCCAGGTCACATGTTACATCTGACAAATCTGACTCCCCTCTTATGTTAAAAATGCAAGATGTAACACCAACAATTTTCACTCTGCTGGCATGTTGTGACCTCTGCTACTTATGTCTGAAGTTATTTGTCACTAGTGTGAACAGAGAGAGGAAAATGGAGGAGTCAGATTTTCAGGTCACATTTTACATCTGTCCAAAATCTGACTCCCCTCTTAAATTAAAGGCAGATGTAACACCAACAATTTTCACTCTGCTGGCATGTTGTGACCTCTGCTACTTATGTCTGAAGTTATTTGTAAGCAATGTTCACAGAGAGGAAAAAGGAGGGAGTCAGATTTTTGGGTCTGGTTACATCGACAAAATCTGGCTCCCCTTATCTTAAAATGCAAGATGTAACACCAACGATTTTCACTCTGCTGGCATGTTGTGACCTCTGCTACTTATGTTTGAAGTTATTTGTAAGTAGTGTGAACAGAGAGGAAAAAGGAGAGTCAGATTTTCGGAGTCACATTTACATCTGTCCATGACTCCTCTTGTAATAAAATGCAGATGTAACATAACAGTTTCCTCTGCTGGCATGTTGTGACCTCTGCTACTCATTTGTAAGTTATTTGTAAGCAATGTTCACAGAGAGGAAAATGGAGAGTCCAGATTTTCAGGTCACATTTTACATCTGTCACAGTGACTCCCCTCTTATTAAAAATGCAAAGATGTAACATAACAGTTTTTCACTCTGCTGGCATGTTGTGACCTCTGCTACTTATGTCACAAGTTATTTGTAACTAGTGTGAACAGAGGAAGGAAAATGGAGGAGTCAGATTTTTCGGGTCACATGTTACATCTGACAAAATCTGACTCCCCTCTTATATTAAAAATGCAAGATGTAACACCAACAATTTTCACTCTGCTGGCATGTTTTGACCTCTGCTACTCATGTCTGAAGTTATTTGTAAGCAATGTTCACAGAGAGGAAAAATGGAGGGGAGTCAGATTTTTTCGGGTCACATTTACATCTGTCACAATCTGACTCCCCTCTTATATTAAAATGCAAGATGTAATACCACTTGATTTTCACTCTGCTGGCATGTTGTATTGCCTCTGCTACTTATGTTTGAAGTTATTTGTAAGTAGTGTGAACAGAGAGGGAAAAAGGAAGTCCAATTTTTCGGGTCACATTTTACATCTGTCAAAATCTGACTCCCTCTTATGTATTAAAATGCCACGATGTAACACCAACAATTTTCACTCTGCTGGCATGTTGTGACCTCTGCTACTCATTTATAGAAGTTATTTGGCAATGTTCACAGAGGAAAAATGGAGAGTCAGATTTTTGGTCTAATTTACATCTGTCAAAATCTGACTCCTCTTATAATAAAAATGCAAGATGTAACACCAACAATTTTCACTCTGCTGGCATGTTGTGACCTCTGCTACTTATGTTTGAAGTTATTTGTAGTAGTGTGAACAGAGAGGGACAAGGAGAGGATTCAAGATTTTTGGTCACAATTTACATCTGACAAAATCTGACTCCCCTCTTATATTAAAAATGCAAGATGTAACACCAACGATTTTCCTCTGCTGGCATGTTGTGACCTCTGCTACTCATTTGTAAGGATTATTTGTAAGCAATGTTCACAGAGAGGGAAAAATGGAGGAGTCCAGATTACCGGGTCATTTACATCTGTCTGACTCCCCTCTTATATTAAAAATGCAGATGTAACACCAACAGTTTCACTCTGCTGGCATGTTGTGACCTCTGCTACTTATGTCTGAAGTTATTTGTAACTAGTGTGAACAGAGAGGAAAAATGGAGGGGAGTCAGATTTTTTCGGGTCACATGTTACATCTGACAAAATCTGACTCCCCTCTTAAATTAAAAATGCAAGATGTAACACCAACAATTTTGACTCTGCTGGCATGTTTTGACCTCTGCTACTCATGTCTGAAGTTATTTGTAAGCAATGTTCACAGAGAGGAAAAATGGAGGGGAGTCAGATTTTTTCGGGTCACATGTTACATCTGACAAAATCTGACTCCTCTTATGTTAAAAATGCAAGATGCCAACACCAACAATTTTCACTCTGCTGGCATGTTGTGACCTCTGCTACTTATGTCTGAAGTTATTTGTCACTAATTGTGAACAGAGGAAAAATGGAGAGTCAGATTTTGGGTCACATTTACATCTGTCAAATCTGTCCCTCTTAAATTAAAAGGCAAAATGTAACACCAACAATTTTCACTCTGCTGGCATGTTGTGACCTCTGCTACTTATGTCTGAAGTTATTTGTAGCTTAATGTTACAGAGAGAGAGGAAAAGGAGGGGAGTCAAGTTTTTAGGGTCTGGTACATCTGACAAAATCTGACTCCCTCTTATCTTAAAAATGCAGGAATCATTAACACCAACGATTTTCCTCTGCTGGCATGTTGTGACCTCTGCTACTTATGTCACAAGTTATTTGTAAGTAGTGTGAACAGAGAGAAAAAGGAGGGGAGTCAGATTTTCGGGTCATTTACATCTGTCAAATCTGACTCCTCTTATATTAAAAATGCAAGATGTAACACCAACAGTTTTCACTCTGCTGGCATGTTGTGACCTCTGCTACTCATTTGTAAAGTTATTTGTAAGCAATGTTCACAGAGAGGAAAAATGGAGAGAGTCAGATTTTTCGGGTCATTTTATCTGTCACAATCGACTCCCCTCTTATATTAAAAATGCAAGATGTAACACCAACAGTTTTCACTCTGCTGGCATGTTGTGACCTCTGCTACTTATGTCTGAAGTTATTTGTAACTAGTGTGAACAGGAGGAAAAATGGAGAGTCAGATTTTTCGGGTCACATGTTACATCTGACAAAATCTGACTCCCCTCTTAAATTAAATGCAAAGATGTAACACCAACAATTTTGACTCTGCCAGCATGTTTTGACCTCTGCTACTCATGTCTGAGAAGTTATTTGCCAAGCAATGTTCACAGAGAGGAAAAATGGAGGGAGTCAGATTTTTTCGGGTCACATTTTACATCTGTCACAATCTGACTCCCCTCTTATATTAAAAATGCAAGATGTAATACCAACGATTTTCACTCTGCTGGCATGTTGTGACCTCTGCTACTTATGTTTGAAGTTATTTGTAAGTAGTGTGAACAGAGAGGAAAAATGGAGAAGTCTCAGATTTTTGGGTCATTTTACATCTGTCAAGCTCCCCTCTTATGTTAAAAATGCCTGATGTAACACCAACAATTTCACTCTGCTGGCATGTGTTGTGACCTCTGCTACTCATTTGTAAGTTATTTGTAAGTAATGTTCACAGAGAGAGGAAAAATGGAGAGTCCAGATTTTTAGGGTCACAATTTACATCTGTCAAAATCTGACTCCCCTCTTATATTAAAAATGCAAGATGTAACACCAACAATTTTCCTCTGCTGGCATGTTGTGACCTCTGCTACTTATGTTTGAAGTTATTTGTAAGTAGTGTGAACAGAGAGGGACAAAGGAGAGGATTCAGATTTTTTCGGGTCACAATTTACATCTGACAAAATCTGACTCCCCTCTTATATTAAAAATGCAAGATGTAACACCAACGATTTTCACTCTCGCAGCATGTTGTGACCTCTGCTACTCATTTGTAAAGTTATTTGTAAGCAATGTTCACAGGAAGGAAAAATGGAGAGTCAGATTTTCGGGTCACATTTACATCTGTCACAATCAGCTCCCCTCTTATATTAAAATGCAGATGTAGCACCAACAGTTTTCCACTCTGCTGGCATGTTGTGACCTCTGCTACTTATGTCTGAAGTTATTTAACTAGTGTGAACAGAGGAAAAATGGAGGGGAGTCAGATTTTCGGGTCACATGTTGTCTGACAAAATCTGTTTCCCTCTTAAATTAAAATGCAAGATGTAACACCAACAATTTTGACTCTGCTGGCATGTTTGTCCTCTCTACTCATGTCTGAAGTTATTTGTAAGCAATGTTCTGAGAGGAAAAATGGAGAGTCAGATTTCAGGTCATATTGCATCTGACAAAATCTGACTCCCCTCTTATATTAAAAATGCAGAATGTAACACCAACAATTTCACTCTGCTGGCATGTTGTGACCTCTGCTACTTATGTCTGAAGTTATTTGTCACTAGTGTGAACAGAGAGGAAAAATGGAGGGGAGTCAGATTTTTTCGGGTCACATTTTACACCTGTCAAAATCTGACACCTCTTAAGTAAAAATGCAAGATGGAGATAACAATTTTCACTCTCTTTGTATGTTGTGACCTCTGCTACTCATTTGTAAAGTTATCTGTCACTAGTGTGAACAGAGAGGAAAAATGGAGGGGAGTCAGATTTTTTCGGGTCACATTTTACATCTGTCAAAATCTGACTCCCCTCTTATGTTAAAAATGCAAGATGTAACACTAACAATTTTCACTCTGCTGTCATGCTGTGACCTCTGCTACTCATTTGTAAAAAGTTATTTGTAAGCAATGTTCACAGAGAGGAAGGAAAAATGGAGAGTCAGATTTTTGGGTCACATTTTACATCTGACAAAATCTGACTCCCCTCTTTTCACTCTGCTGGCATGTTGTGACCTCTGATACTCATTTGTAAAGTTATTTGTAAGTAATGATACAGAGAGGAAAAATGGAGGAGTCAGATTTTTCGGGTCACATTTTTACATCTGTCAAAATCATTTCCCCTCTTAAATTAAAAATGCAAGATGTAACACCAGCAATTTTCACTCTGCTGGCATGTTGTGACCTCTGCTATGTCTGAAGTTATTTGTAAGTAGTGTGAACAGAGAGGAAAAATGGAGGAGTCCAGATTTTCGGGTCACATTTTACATCTGTCAAATCTGACTCCCCTCTTAAATTAAAATGCAAGATGTAACACCAACAATTTTCACTCTGCTGGCATGTTGTGACTCTGCGACTCATGTGAAGTTATTTGTAAGTAGTATGAACAGAGAGGGAAAAAGGAGGGGAGTCAGATTTTTTCGGGTCACATTTTACATCTGTCAAAATCTGACTCCCCTCTTATGTTAAAAATGCAAGATGTAACACCAACAATTTTCACTCTGCTGGCATGTTGTGACCTCTGCTCTTATGTGCAAGTTATTTGTAACTAGTGTGAACAGAGAGGAAAAAAGGAGGGGAGTCAGATTTTTTCGGGTCACGTTTTACATCTCTCAAAATCTGACTCCCCTCTTAAATTAAAAATGCAAGATGTAACACCAACAATTTTCCTCTGCTGTTATTTGGCATATATGTTTGAGTTATTTGTAGTAGCGTGAACAGAAAAAGGAGAGTCAGATTTTCGGTCTGGTACATCTGACAAATCTGACTCCTCTCTTTTATATTAAAATGCAGATGTAGCAGTAACACCAACAATTTTCACTCTGCTGGCATGTTGTGACCTCTGATACTCATTTGTAAAAAGTTATTTATGGCTTAATGTTCACAGAGAGGGGAAAAATGGAGAGTCAGATTTTTACGGGTCACATTTTACATCTGTCAAATCTGACTCCCTCTTATATTAGAAAATACGAAGTTGTAACACCAACGATTTTCACTCTGCTGGCATGTTGTGACCTCTGCTCACTCATTTGTAAGTTATTTGTAATGTATTTCACAGAGAGGAAGAAAAATGGAGAATCAGATTTTTTGGTCACATTTTACATCTGTCAAAATCTGACTCCCCCTCTTAAATTAAAAATGCAAGATGTAACACCAACAATTTTCACTCTGCTGGCATGTTGACCTCTGCTACTTATGTCTGAAGTTATTTGTAAGCTTAATGTTCTGAGAGGAAAAATGGAGGAGTCAGATTTTTGGTCACATTTACATCTGTCAAATCTGACTCCCCTCTTAGAATTAAAAATGCAAGATGTAAACACCAGCAATTTTTCACTCTGCTGGCATGTTGTGACCTCTGCTACTCATGTCTGAAGTTATTTGTAAGTAGTATGAACAGAGAGGGAAAAAGGAGGGGAGTCAGATTTTTTCGGGTCACATTTTACATCTGTCAAATCTGACTCCTCTTATGTTAAAAATGCAAGATGTAACAGCAACAATTTTCACTCTGCTGGCATGTTGTGACCTCTGCTACTCATTTGTAAAGTTATTTGTAAGCAATGTTCACAGAGGAAAAATGGAGGGAGTCAGTTTTGGTCACATTTACATCTGTCAAATCTGACACCTCTTAATTAAAAATGCAGATGTAATACCAGCAATTTTCACTCTGCTGGCATGTTGTGACCTCTGCTACTCATTTGTAAGATTATTTACCTTAGCAATGTTCACAGAGAGGAAAAATGGAGGAGTCAGATTTTTGGTCACATTTACATCGACAAATCGGCTCCTCTTATGTTAAAAATGCAAGATTTAACAGCAACAATTTTCACTCTGCTGGCATGTTGTGACCTCTGCTACTTATGTTTGAAGTTATTTGTAAGTAGTGTGAACAGAGGGGAGAAAAGAAGAGGAGGGAGTCCAGATTTTTCAGGTCTGGTCTTCATCTGACAAAATCTGACTCCCCTCTTATCTTAAAAATGCAAGATGTAACACCAACGATTTTCACTCTGCTGGCATGTTGTGACCTCTGCTACTTATGTTTGAAGTTATTTGTAAGTAGTGTGAACAGAGAGAGAGGGGAAAAAGGAGAGGATTCAATTTTTCGGGTCTGGTACATCTGACAAAATCTGACTCCCCTCTTATCTTAAAATGCAGATGTAACACCTGCTTGATTTTCACTCTGCTTTAATGTTGCTTGGAGGCCTCTGCTACTCATTTGTAAAGTTATTTGTAGCAATGTTCACAGAGAGGAAAAATGGAGGGGAGTCAGATTTTTTCGGGTCACATGTTACATCTGACAAAATCTGACTCCCCTCTTATGTTAAAAATGCAAGATGTAACACCAACAATTTTCACTCTGTTTAATGTTGTGACCTCTGCTACTTATGTCTGAAGTTATTTGTCACTAGTGTGAACAGAGAGAAAAAATGGAGGGGAGTCAGATTTTTTCGGGTCACATTTTACATCTGTCAAAATCTGACACCCCTCTTAAATTAAAAATGCAAGATGGAAGACCAACAATTTCCTCTGCTGGCATGTTGTGACCTCTGCTACTTATGTCTGAGATTATTTGTAACTAGTGTGAACAGAGGAAGGAAAAATGGAGAGTCAGATTTTCGGGTCACATTTTACATCTGTCAAAATCTGACTCCCCTCTTATATTAGAAATGCAAGATGTAACACCAACAATTTTCACTCTGCTGGCATGTTGTGACCTCTGCTACTTATGTTTTAAGTTATTTGTAAGTAGTGTGAAAAGAGAGGGAAAAAGGAGGAGTCAGATTTTTGGTCTGGTACATCTGACAAATCTTACTCCCATCTTATGTTAAAATGCAAGATGTAACACCAATTTTCACTCTGCTGGCATGTTGTGACCTCTGCTACTCATTTGTAAAGTTATTTGTCACTAGTGTGAACAGAGAGAGGAAAAATGGAGAGTCAGATTTTTCGGGTCACATTTGCATCTGTCAAAATCTGACTCCCCTCTTAAATTAAAGTAAAAAAGATGTAACACCAACAATTTTCACTCTGCTGGCGTATTTTGTGACCTCTGCTACTTATGTCTGAAGTTATTTTGTAACTAGTGTGAACAGAGAGGGAAAAAGGAGGGGAGTCCAGATTTTTCGGGTCACATTTTACATCTGTCAAATCTGACTCCCCTCTTAAATTAAAAATGCAAGAGATGTAACACCAGCAATTTTCACTCTGCTGGCATGTTGTCCACCTCTGCTACTCATTTGTAAAGTTATTTGCCAGCAATGTTCACAGAGAGAGGAAAAATGGAGGAGTCAGATTTTTCGGGTCACATTTTACATCTGTCTGTCTGACTCCCCTCTTAAATTAAAAATGCAAGATGTAACACCAACAGTTTTCACTCTGCTGGCATGTTGTGACCTCTGCTACTTAGGTCTGAAGTTATTTGTAACTAGTGTGAACAGAGAGGAAAAAAGGAGGAGTCAGATTTTTGGGTCACATTTTACATCATATGCAATCTGACTCCCTCTTATGTTAAAAATGCAAGATTTGCTTTCAGCAACAATTTTCACTCTGCTGGCATGTTGTGACCTCTGCTACTCATTTGTGAAGTTATTTGTCACTAGTGTGAACAGAGAGAAAAATGGAGAGTCAGATTTTTTGGTCTGTTTACATCTGACAGAAATCCTGACTCCCCTCTTGTAATTAAAAATGCAAGATTGCAACGACAATTTTCACTCTGCTGGCATGTTGTGACCTCTGGATACTCATTTGTGAAGTTATTTGTAAAAGTAATGATGTTCACAGAGAGGAAAAATGGAGAGTCAGATTTTTCAGAATACATTACATCTGTCAAAATCTGGCTCCCCCTCTTAAATTAAAAATACAGATGTAACACCAACAATTTTCACTCTGCTGGCATGTTGTTTGACCTCTGCTACTTATGTCTGAAGTTATTTGTAAAAGTAGTGTGAACAGAGAGGAAAAAAGGAGGAGTCAGATTTTCAGGTCTATGTTTACATCTGACAAAATAAATACTCTCTTATGTTAAAAATGCAAGTTGTAACACCAACAATTTTTTCACTCTGCTGGCATGTTGTGACTCTGCTACTCATTTGTAAAATTGTTGTAAGCAATGTTCACAGAGAGGAAAAAATGGAGAGTCGAATTTTCGGTCTAATTACATCTGACAAAATCTGACTCCCCTCTTATATTAAATGCAAGATGTAACACCAACAATTTCACTCTGCTGGCATGTTGTGACCTCTGCTCTGCTCATTTGTAAAGTTATTTGTCATAGTGAACAGAGAGAGGAAAATGGAGAGTCAGATTTTCGGGTCACATTTTACATCTGACAAAATCTGACTCCTCTTATGTTAAAGAATGCAAGATGTAACACCAACAATTTCCGCTCTGCTGGCATGTTGTGACCTCTGCTACTCATTGTAAAGTTATTTGTAAGCAATGTTCACAGGGGAAAAATGGAGAGTCCAGATTTTTCAGGTCACATTTTACATCTGACAAATCTGACTCCCCTCTTATGTTAAAAATGCAAGATTTAACAGCAACAATTTTCACTCTGCTGGCATGTTGTGACCTCTGCTACTTATGTTTGAAGTTATTTGTAAGTAGTGTGAACAGAGAGGGAAAAGGAGAGGATTCCAGATTTTTCCGGGTCACAATTTGCATCAAACAAAATCTGACTCCTCTTTATCTTAAAAATGCAGATGTAACACCAACAATTTTCACTCTGCTGGCATGTTGTGACCTCTGCTACTCATTTGTAAAGTTATTTGTAAGCAATGTTCACAGAGAGGAAAAATGGAGGGAGTCAGATTTTTGGTCACATTTTATCTGTCACAATCTGACTCCCCCTCTTATATTAAATGCAAGATGTAACACCAACAGTTTCACTCTGCTGGCATGTTGTGACCTCTGCTACTTATGTCTGAAGTTATTTGTAACTAGTGTGAATAGAGAGGAAAAATGGAGGGGAGTCAGATTTTTTCGGGTCACATGTTACATCTGACAAATCTGACTCCCCCTCTTAAATTAAAAATGCAAGATGTAACACCAACAATTTTGACTCTGCTGGCATGTTTTGACCTCTGCTACTCATATCTGAAGTTATTTGTAAGTAATGTTCAAGAGGGAAAAATGGAGGAGTGATTTTTCGGGTCATTTTACATCTGTCACAATCTGACTCCCCTCTTAAATTAAAAATGCAAGATGTAACACCAACAGTTTTCACTCTGCTGGCATGTTGTGACCTCTGCTATGTCTAGAAGTTATTTGTAACTAGTGTGAACAGAGAAGGAAAAATGGAGAATTAAGATTTTTTAGATGCATATTGCATCTGACAAAATCTGACTCCCCTCTTATATTAAAATGCAAAGATGTAACACCAACAATTTTCACTCTGCTGGCATGTTGTGACCTCTGCTACTCATTTGTGAAGTTATTTGTCACTAGTGTGAACAGAGAGGAAAAAAGGAGGGGAGTCAGATTTTTTCGGGTCACATTTTACATCTGACAAATCTGACTCCTCTTATGTTAAAAATGCAAGATGTAACACAACAATTTTCACTCTGCTGGCATGTTTGTGACCTCTGCTACTCATTGTAAAAGTTATTTGTAAGTAATGTTCACAGAGAGGAAAAAATGGAGAGTCAGATTTTTAGTTACATTTACATCTGTCAAATCTGACTCCCCTCTTAAATTAAAAATACAAGATGTAACACCAACAATTTTCACTCTGCTGGCATGTTGTGACCTCTGCTACTCATGTCTGAAGTTATTTGTAAGCAATGTTCAAAGAGGAAAAATGGAGGAGTCAGATTTTTAAGAGATTACATTTTACATCTGTCAAAATCTGACTCCCCTCTTAAATTAAAAATACAAGATGTAACACCAACAATTTTCACTCTGCTGGCATGTTGTGACCTCTGCTACTCATGTCTGAAGTTATTTGTAAGTAGTATGAACAGAGAGGGAAAAAGGAGGGGAGTCAGATTTTTAGGTCACACACATCTGTCAAAATCTGACTCCTCTTATGTTAAAAATGCAAAGATGTAACACCAACAATTTTCACTCTGCTGGCATGTTGTGACCTCTGCTATTATGTCTGAAGTTATTTGTAACTAGTGTGAACAGAGAGGAAAAATGGAGGAGTCAGATTTTTTGGTCTAATTTACATCTGACAAAATCTGACTCCTCTTATATTAAAAATGCAAGATGTAACACCAGCAAATTTTTCACTCTGCTGGCATGTTGCTGACCTCTACTCATTTGTAAAGTTATTTGTAAGCAATGTTCACAGAGAGGAAAAATGGAGGGGAGTCAGATTTTTTCGGGTCACAATTTACATCTGAGAAAATCTGACTCCCCTCTTATATTAAAAATGCAAGATGTAACACCAACAATTTTCACTCTGCTGGCATGTTGTGACCTCTGCTACTCATTTGTAAAGTTATTTGTCACTAGTGTGAACAGAGAGAAAAATGGAAGTCCAGATTTTCGGTCACATTTACATCTATGCAATCTGACTCCCCTCTTATGTTAAAAAATGCAAGATGTAACACCAACTAGTTTCACTCTGCTGTGTTATGACCTCTGCTACTTATGTCTGAGATTATTTGTCACTAATTGTGAACAGAGGAAAAATGGAGAGTCCAGATTTTTAGTCACATTTACATCTGTCAAAATCAGCTCCCCCTCTTATGTTAAAATGCAGATGTAACACCAACAATTTTCACTCTGCTGGCATGTTGTGACCTCTGCTACTTATGTCTGAAGTTATTTGTAAGTAATGTTCCAAAAGAGAGGGGAAAAATGGAGAGTCAGATTTTTCGGGTCATTTTGCATCTGTCACAATCACTCCCCTCTTAAAATTAAAAATGCAGATAACACACCAACAATTTTTCCTCTGCTGGCATGTTGTGACCTCTGCTACTTATGTCTGAAGTTATTTGCGTGTGTTCAAGAGAGGAGGAAAAAGGAGGGGAGTCAGATTTTTGGTCACATTTATTTACATCTGTCAAAATCAGCTCCTCTTATATTAAAATGCAAGATCTAACACCAACAATTTCACTCTGCTGGCATGTTGTGACCTCTGCTATATGTCTGAAGTTATTTATAGGTAATGTTCAAGAGAGGAAAAATGGAGAGTCCAGATTTTTCGGGTCACATTTTGCATCTGACAAATCTGACTCCCTCTTAAGTAAAATGCACAAGATGTAACACCAACAATTTTCACTCTGCTGGCATGTTGTGACCTCTGCTACTCATTTGTAAAGTTATTTGTAAGCAATGTTCACAGAGAGAAAAATGGAGAGTCAGATTTTCGGGTCATGTTACATCTGACAAATCAGCTCCCCTCTTATAATAAAAATGCAGATGTAACACCAACAATTTTCACTCCTGCTGGCATGTTGTGATCTTTCTTATGTCTGAAGTTATTTGTAAGCAATGTTCACAGAGAGGAAAAATGGAGGAGTCAGATTTTTCGGGTCACATTTTACATCTGTCAAAAATCTGGCTCCTCTTAAATTAAAAATGCAAGATGTAACACCAACAATTTTCACTTTCTGCTGGCATGTTATGACCTCTGCTACTTATGTCTGATTATTTGTCACTAGTAGTGAACAGAGAGGAAAAATGGAGGTCAGATTTTTGGTCACATTACATCTGTCAAAATCTGACTCCCCCTCTTATGTTAAAATGCAAGATGTAACACCAACAATTTTCACTCTGCTGGCATGTTGTGTTTCTGCTACTTATGTCTGAAGTTATTTGTAGTAATGTTCAAAGAGAGGAAAAATGGAGAGTCAGATTTTTGGTCACATTTTACATCTGTCACAATCAGCTCCCCTCTTAAATTAAAAATGCAAGATGTAACCTCAACAATTTTCACTCTGCTGGCATGTTGTGACCTCTGCTACTCATTTGTAAAGTTATTGTAACTAGTGTGAATTGAGAGGAAAAATGGAGGAGTCAGATTTTTGGGTCACATTTTACATCTGTCAAATCGGCTCCCCTCTTATATTAAAAATGCAAGATGTAACACCAACAATTTTCACTCTGCTGGCATGTTGTGACCTCTGCTACTCA
Source organism: Protonibea diacanthus (assembly GCA_028641955.1). Taxonomy (NCBI): domain Eukaryota; kingdom Metazoa; phylum Chordata; class Actinopteri; family Sciaenidae; genus Protonibea; species Protonibea diacanthus. The sequence goes on from CM053991.1 coordinate 3,053,123, forward strand.
TGTCTGAAGTTATTTGTAAGCAATGTTCACAGAGAGGAAAAATGGAGGGGAGTCAGATTTTTTCGGGTCACATTTTACATCTGTCAAAATCTGACTCCTCTTAAATTAAAAATGCAGATGTAAACACCAACATTTCACTCTGCCTACATGTTGTGACCTCTGCGACTCATGTCTGAAGTTATTTGTAAGTAGTATGAACAGAGAGGGAAAAAGGAGGGGAGTCAGATTTTTTCGGGTCACATTTTACATCTGTCAAAATCTGACTCCCCTCTTATGTTGAAAATGTAAGATGTAACACCAACCATTTTCACTCTGCTGGCATGTTGTGACTTCTACTACTCATTTGTAAAGTTATTTGTAGCCCAATGTTCACAGAGAGGAAAAATGGAGAGTCAGATTTTTTGGTCACATTTACATCTGTCAAAAATCTGTCCTCTTAAATTAAAATGCAGATGTAACATAACAATTTTCACTCTGCTGGCATGTTATGACCTCTGCTACTTGTCTGAAGTTATTTGTCACTAGTGTGAACAGAGAGGAAAAATGGAGGAGTCAGATTTTGGGTCACATTTTTACATCTGTCAAAATCTGACTCCCCCTCTTATATTAAAAATGCAAGATGTAACACAACAATTTTTCCTCTGCTGGCATGTTGTGACCTCTGCTATATGTCTGAAAGTTATTTGTAAGCAATGTTCACAGAGAGAGGAAAAATGGAGGAGTCAGTTTTTCAGGTCACATTTATCCTGTCAAAATCTGACTCCCTCTTAAATTAAAAATGCAAGATGTAACACCAGCAATTTTCACTCTCTTTGGCATGTTATGACCTCTACTTATGTCTGAAGTTATTTGTCACTAGTGTGTGAACAGAGAGGAAAAAATGGAGGGTCAGATTTTTCGGGTCATTTTACATCTGTCACAATCTGACTCACCTCTTAAATTAAAATGCAGATGTAACAGCAACAATTTTCCTCTGCTGGCATGTTGTGACCTCTGCTACTTATGTCTGAAGTTATTTGTAAGTAATGTTCAAAGAGGGAAAAGGAGGAGTCAGATTTTGGGGTCATTTTACATCTGTCAAAATCTGACTCCCCCTCTTAAATTAAAATGCAAGATGTAACACCAACAATTTTCACTCTGCTGGCATGTTGTGACCTCTGCTACTTATGTCTGAAGTTATTTGTAGGTAATGTTCAAAGAGAGGAAAAATGGAGGGGAGTCAGATTTTTTCGGGTCACATTTTACATCTGACAAAATCTGACTCCCTCTTAAGTAAAATGCAAGATGTAACACCAACAATTTTCACTCTGCTGGCATGTTGTAGGCCTCTGCTACTCATTTGTAAGTTATTTGTAGCTAATTGTGAACAGAGGAAGGGGAAAAGAAATGGAGAGTCAGATTTTTCGGGTCACATTTTACATCTGTCCAAAATCTGACTCTCCCTCTTATATTAAAAATGCAGGTTGTAACACAGCAATTTTCACTCTGCTGGCATGTTGTGACCTGCTACTTATGTTTGGTTATTTGTAAGCAATGTTCACAGAGAGAGGAAAAATGGAGGAGTCAGATTTTTGGGTCTATTTACATCTGACAAATCTGACTTCCCTCTTAAATTAAAAATGCAGATGTAACACCTAACAATTTTCACTCTCTTTGGCATGTTGCTTTGACCTCTCTTCTCATTTGTAAAGTTATTTGTAGTGTGAACAGAGAGGAAAAATGGAGGGGAGTCAGATTTTTTCGGGTCACATTTTACATCTGTCAAAATCTGACTCCCCTCTTATGTTAAAAATGCAAGATGTAACACCAACAATTTTCACTCTGCTGGCATGTTGTGACCTCTGCTACTCATGTCTGAAGTTATTTGTAAGCCAATGTTCACAGAGAGGAAAAATGGAGAAGTCCAGATTTTTTCAGGGTCACATTTTACATCTGTGAAATCTGGCTCACTCTTAAATTAAAATGCAAGATGTAACACCAACAATTTTTCACTCTGCTGGCATGTTATGACCTCACCTCTTATGTCTGAAGTTATTTGTCACTAGTGTGAACAGAGGAAAAATGGAGGGGAGTCAGATTTTTGGGTCACATTTTACATCTGTCACAATCTATTTCCCTCTTAAATTAAAGTAAGATGTAACAGCAACAATTTTCACTCTGCTGGCATGTTGTGACCTCTGCTACTTATGTCTGAAGTTATTTGTAAGTAATGTTCAAAGAGAGAGGAAAAAGGAGAGTCAGATTTTTCAGGTGCATTTATCTGTCAAAAATCTGACTCCCCTCTTAAATTAAAAAATGCAAGATGTAACACCAACAATTTCACTCTGCTGGCATGTTGTGACCTCTGCTACTTATGTCTGATTGTTGTAGGTAATGTTGAGAGGAAAAATGGGAGGGGAGTCAGATTTTTTTCGGGTCACATTTTACATCTGTCAAAATCGACTCCCCTCTTAAATTAAAAATGCAAGATGTAACACCAACAATTTTCACTCTGCTGGCATGTTGTGACCTCTACTTATGTCTGAAGTTATTTGTAGGTAATGTTCAAAGGAGGAAAAATGGAGGAGTCAGATTTTTTCGGGTCACATTTTACATCTGACAAAATCTGACTCACCTTATTAAAAATGCAAGATGTAACACCAACAATTTTCCTCTCTGTGGCATGTTGTGACCTCTGCTACTCATTTGTAAAGTTATTTGTAACTAGTGAACAGAGGAAAAAATGGAGGAGTCAGATTTTTTCGGGTCACATTTTACATCTGTCAAAATCTGACTCCTCTTATATTAAAAATGCAAGTTGTAACACCAACAATTTTCACTCTGCTGGCATGTTGTGACCTCTGCTACTTATGTTTGAAGTTATTTGTAAGCAATGTTCACAGAGAGGAAAAATGGAGGAGTCAGATTTTTAGGTCTACATTTTACATCTGACAAAATCTGACTTCCTCTTAAATTAAAAATGCAGATGTAACACCAACAATTTTCACTCTGCTGGCATGTTGTGACCTCTGCTACTCATTTGTAAAGTTATTTGTAACTAGTGTGAACGAGAGGAAAAATGGAGAGTCAGATTTTTCCCGGGTCACATTTACATCTGTCAAAATCTGACTCCTCTTATATTAAAAATGCAAAGATGCTGTAACAATTTTCACTCTGCTGGCATGTTGTGACCTCTACTCATTTGTAAAGTTATTTGTAAGCAATGTTCACAGAGGAAAAATGGAGAGTCAGATTTTCGGGTCACATGTTACATCCTGACAAAAATCCTGACTCCCCTCTTAAATTAAAATGCAGATGTAACAGCAACAATTTTCACTCTGCTATGTTGTGTGACCTCTGCTACTCATTTGTAAAGTTATTTGTAAGCAATGTTCACAGAGAGGAAAAATGGAGAATTGAATTTTCAGTCTATTTACATCTGTCCGATGTTTCCCCTCTTAAATTAAAAATGCAAGATGTAACACCAACAATTTTCACTCTGCCTACATGTTGTGACCTCGCTACTCATGTCTGAAGTTATTTGTAAGTAGTATGAACAGAGAGGGAAAAAGGAGGGGAGTCAGATTTTTTCGGGTCACATTTTACATCTGTCAAAATCTGACTCCCCTCTTATGTTAAAAATGCAAGATGTAACACCAACAATTTTTCCTCTGCTGGCATGTTGTGACTACTACTCATTTGTAAAGTTGTTATTTGTAAGCAATGGTCTGAGAGGAGAAAAATGGAGGGGAGTCAGATTAGGGTCACATTTTACATCTGACAAATCTGACTCCCCTCTTATGTTAAAAATGTAGATGTAACACCAACAATTTTCACTCTGCTGGCATGTTGTGACCTCTGCTACTCATTTGTAAAGTTATTTGTAAGCAATGTTCACAGAGAGGAAAAATGGAGGAGTCAATTTTTAGGGTCACATTTACATCTGACAAAATCTGACTCCCCTCTTAATATTTAAAAATGCAAGATGTAACACCAACAATTTTCACTCTGCTGGCATGTTGTGACCTCTGCTACTCATGTCTGAAGTTATTTGTAAGCAATGTTCACAGAGAGGAAAAATGGAGGAGTCCAGATTTTGGTCACATTTTACATCTGTCAAAATCTGACTCCTCTTAAATTAAAAATGCAAGATGTAACACCAACAATTTTCACTCTGCTGGCATGTTATGACCTCTGCTATGTGAGATTGTTGTCACTAGTGTGAACAGAGAGGAAAAAATGGAGAGTCAGATTTCGGGTCACATTTACATCTGTCAAAATCTGACTCCCCTCTTATATTAAAAATGCAAGATGTAACACCAACAATTTCACTCTGCTGGCATGTTGTGACCTCTGCTACTTATGTCTGAAGTTATTTGTTAGGTAATGTTCAAGAGAGGAAAAATGGAGGAGTCAGATTTTTGGTCACATTTTACATCTGACAAAATCTTCTGACTCCCCTCTTAAATTAAAAATGCAAGATGTAACACCAACAATTTCACTCTGCTGGCATGTTGTGACCTCTGCTACTCATTTGTAAGGATTATTTTGTAAGCAATGATGTTCACAGAGAGGAAAAATGGAGGGAGTCAATTTTTTTGGTCATTTTACATCTGTCAAAATCTGACTCCCCTCTTATGTTAGAAGTACAAGTTGTAACACCAACAATTTTCACTCTGCTGGCATGTTGTGACCTCTGCTACTTATGTTTGAAGTTATTTGTCACTAGTGTGAACAGAGAGAGGAAAGAGAGTCAGATTTTTGGTCACAATTTACATCTGACAAATCTGACTCCCCTCTTAAATTAAAATGCAAAATGTAACACCAACAATTTTCACTCTGCTGGCATGTTGTGACCTCTGCTACTCATTTGTAAAGTTTATTTGTAAGCAATGTTCACAGAGAGGAAAAATGGAGGGAGTCAGATTTTTGGTCAGATTTTGCATCTGACAAAATCTGACTTCCCTCTTAAATTAAAATACAGATGTAAACACCAACAATTTTCACTCTGTTGGCATGTTGTGACCTCTGCTACTCATTTGTAAAGTTATTTGTAACTAGTGTGAACAGAGAGGAAAATGGAGGAGTCAGATTTTTTCGGGTCACATTTTACATCTGACAAAATCTGACTCCCCTCTTAAATTAAAATTGCAAGATATAACACCAACAATTTTCACTCTGCTGGCATGTTGTGACCTCTGCTACTCATGTCTGAAGTTGTTGTAAGCGAATGTTCTGAGAGAGGAAAAATGGAGAGTCAGATTTTTGAGATCTATTTACATCTGTAAAAATCTGACTCCCCTCTTAAATTAAAAATGCAAGATGTAACACCAACAATTTTCACTCTGCTGGCATGTTATGACCTCTGCTACTTATGTCTGAAGTTATTTGTCACTAGTGTGAACAGAGAGGAAAAATGGAGAGTCAGATTTTTTGAGGTCACATTTTACATCTGACAAAATCTGACTCCCTCTTATGTTAGAAATGCAAGTTGTAACACCAACAATTTTCACTCTGCTGGCATGTTGTGACCTCTGCTACTCATTTGTAAAGTTATTTGTAAGCAATGTTCACAGAGAGGAAAAATGGAGAGTCAGATTTTTCGGGTCACATTTTACATCTGTCAAAATCGACTCCCCTCTTAAATTAAAAATACAGATGTAACACCAACAATTTTCACTCTGCTGTATTGTGACCTCTGCTACTCATTTGTAAAGTTATTTGTAAGCAATGTTCACAGAGAGAGGAAAAATGGAGATCAGTTTTTTGAGTCACATTTTGCATCATCAAATTCAGACTATCTTGATAAAAATACAAAATGTAACACCAACAATTTTCACTCTGCTGGCATGTTGTGACCTCTGCTACTCATGTCTGAAGTTATTTGTAAGTAGTGTGAACAGAGAGGAAAAAGGAGGAGTCAATTTCTTGGTCACAATTTATCCTGTCGCAATCTGACTCCCCTCTTAAATTAAAAATGCAAGATGTAACACCAACAATTTTCACTCTGCTGGCATGTTGTGACCTCTGCGACTCATGTCTGAAGTTATTTGTAAGTAGTATGAACAGAGAGGGAAAAAGGAGGGGAGTCAGATTATTCGGGTCACATTTTACATCTGTCAAAATCTGACTCACCTCTTATGTTAAAAATGCAAGATGTAACACCAACAATTTTCACTCTGCTGGCATGTTGTGACCTCTGCTACTCATGTCTGAAGTTATTTAAGCAATGTTCACAGAGAGGAAAAAATGGAGAGTCAGATTTTAGGGTCACATTTTACATCTGTCAAAATCTGACTCCTCTTAAATAAAATACAAGATGTAACACCAACAATTTTCACTCTGCTGGCATGTTGTGACCTCTGGAAACCATGTCTGAGATTATTTGTAAGTAGTATGAACAGAAGAGAGGGAAAAAGGAGGGAGTCAGATTTTAAGATGCATTTTACATCTGTCAAAATCTGACTCCTCTTATGTTAAAAATGCAGATGTAACACAACAGTTTTCACTCTGCTGGCATGTTGTGACCTCTGCTACTCATTTGTAAAGTTATTTGTAACTGAGTGAACAGAGAGGAAAAATGGAGGAGTCAGATTTTCGGGTCACATTTTACATCTGTCAAAATCTGACTCCTCTTATATTAAAAATGCAGAATGTAACAACAACAATTTTCACTCTGCTGGCATGTTGTGACCTCTGCTACTCATGTCTGAAGTTATTTGTAACCAATGTTCACAGAGAGGAAAAATGGAGAGTCAGATTTTTGGTCACATTTTACATCTGTCAAAATCTGACTCCTCTTAAGTAAAAATACAAGATGTACTTTTCAACAATTTCACTCTGCCTACATGTTGTGACCTCTGCGACTCATGTCTGAAGTTATTTGTAAGTCGTATTATGAACAGAGAGGAAAAAAGGAGGGAGTCCAGATTTTTGGGTCACATTTTACATCTGTCAAAATCTGAAGCTCCTCTTATGTTGAAAAATGTGAATGTAACACCAACCATTTTCACTCTGCTGGCATGTTGTGACTTCTACTACTCATTTGTAAAGTTATTTGTAAGCAATGTTCACATAGAGGAAAAATGGAGGGGAGTCAGATTTTTTCGGGTCACATTTTACATCTGTCACAATCTGACTCCCCTCTCTTAAATTAAAAATGCAAGATGTAACACCAACAATTTTCACTCTGCTGGCATGTTATGACCTCTGCTACTTATGTCTGAAGTTATTTGTCACTAGTGTGAACAGGAGAGGAGGAAAAATGTGGAGGGGAGTCAGATTTTTAGGGTCACATTTGCATCTGTCAAAATCTATTCCCCTCTTATGTTAAAAATGCAAGATGTAACACCAACAATTTTCACTCTGCTGGCATGTTGTGACCTCTGCTACTCATGTCTGAAGTTATTTGTAAGCAATGTTCACAGAGAGGAAAAATGGAGGAGTCAGATTTTCAGGTCACATTTTACATCTGTCAAAATCTGACTCCTCTTAAATTAAAAATGCAAGATGTAACACCAACAATTTTCACTCTGCTGGCATGTTATGACCTCTGCTACTTATGTCTGAAGTTATTTGTCACCTGAGTGTGAACAGAGAGGAAAAATGGAGGGGTCAGATTTTTGGGTCACATTTTACATCTGTCACAAATAAACTCCCTCTTAAATTAAAATGCAAGATGTAACAGCAACAATTTTCACTCTGCTGGCATGTTGTGACCTCTTATACTTATGTCTGATTATTTGTAAGTAATGTTCAAAGAGAGAGAGGGAAAAAGGAGTCAGATTTTTCAGGTCTGTTACATCTGTCAAAATCGACTCCCTCTTAAATTAAAAATGCAGATGTAACACCCAACAATTTTCACTCTGCTGGCATGTTGTGACCTCTGCTACTTATGTCTGAAGTTATTTGTAGGTAATGTTCAAAGAGAGGAAAAATGGAGGAGTCAGATTTTTCAGATACATTTATCTGATGACAAAATCGACTCCCCTCTTAGAATAAAATACAGATGTAACACCAACAATTTCACTCTGCTGGCATGTTGTGACCTCTGCTACTCATTTGTAAAGTTATTTGCCAATAGTGTGAACAGAGAGGAAAAATGGAGGAGTCAGATTTTGGGTCACATTTTACATCTGTCAAATCAATCTCCTCTTATATTAAAAATGCAAGTTGTAACACAGCAATTTTCACTCTGCTGGCATGTTGTGACCTCTGCTACTTATGTTTGAAGTTATTTATGTAGCAATGTTCACAGAGAGGAAAAATGGAGAGTCAGATTTTCGGGTCACATTTACATCTGACAAAATCGGCTTCCCTCTTAAATTAAAAATGCAAAGATGTAACACCAACAATTTTCACTCTGCTGGCATGTTGTGACCTCTGCTACTCATTTGTAAGTTATTTGTAACTAGTGTGAACAGAGAGGAAAAATGGAGGGGAGTCAGATTTTTTCGGGTCACATTTTACATCTGTCAAAATCTGACTCCCCTCTTATGTTAAAAATGCAAGATGTAACACCAACAATTTTCACTCTGCTTTGGCATGCTTGTGACCTCTGCTACTCATGTCTGAAGTTGTTGTAAGCAATGGAAGCTACAGAGAGGAAAAATGGAGGGAGTCAGATTTTCGGGTCACATTTTACATCTGTAAAATCTGACTCCCCTCTTAAATAAAAATACAGATCTTAACACCAACAATTTTCCTCTGCTGGCATGTTATGACCTCTGCTACTTATGTCTGAAGTTATTTGTCACTAGTGTGAACAGAGAGGAAAAATGGAGGAATTAGATTTTTGGGTCACATTTACATCTGTCACAATCTGACTCCCCTCTTAAATTAAAAATGCAAAAGATCTGTAGCAACAATTTTCACTCTGCTGCATGTTGTGACCTCTGCTACTTATGTCTAAGTTATTTGTGTTCAAAGAGAGGAAAAGGAGGGAGTCAGATTTTTGGGTCACATTTACATCTGTCAAAATCTGACTCCCTCTTAAATTAAAAATGCAAGATGTAACACCAACAATTTCACTCTGCTGGCATGTTGTGACCTCTTACTACTTATGTCTGAAGTTATTTGTAGGTAATGTTCAAGAGAGGAAAAATGGAGGAGTCCAGATTTTTGGGTCACATTTACATCTGTCAAAATCTGACTCCCCTCTTAAATTAAAGTAAAGATGTAACACCAACAATTTTCACTCTGCTGGCATGTTGTGACCTCTGCTATATGTCTGAGAAGTTATTTGTAGGTAATGTTCAAAGAGAGAGGAAAAATGGAGGAGTCGGAGATTTTTAGGTCACATTTACATCTGACAAATCTGACTCCCTCTTAAAATAAATACAAGATATAACACCAACAATTTCCTCTGCTGGCATGTTGTGACCTCTGCTACTCATTTATGAGATTTATTGTAACTAGTGTGAACAGAGAGGAAAAAATGGAGAGTCAGATTTTCGGTCACATTTGCATCTGTCAAAATCTGACTCTCCTCTTATATTAAAATGCAAGTTGTAACACCAAGCAATTTTCACTCTGCTGGCATGTTGTGACCTCTGCTACTTATGTTTGAAGTTGACTTTGTAAGCAATGTTCACAGAGAGGAAAAATGGAGGGGAGTCAGATTTTTTCAGGTCACATTTTACATCTGACAAAATCTGACTTCCCTCTTAAATTAAAAATGCAAGATGTAACACCAACAATTTTCACTCTGCTGGCATGTTGTGACCTCTGCTACTCATTTGTAAAGTTATTTGTAACTAGTGTGAACAGAGGAAAAATGGAGAGTCAGAGATTTTTCAGGTCACATTTTACATCTGTCAAAATCGGCTCCTCATATATTAAAATGCAAGATGTAACAGCAACAATTTTCACTCTGCTGGCATGTTGTGACCTCTGCTACTCATTTGTAAAGTTATTTGTAAGCAATGTTCACAGAGAGGGAAAAATGGAGGAATTCCAGATTTTTGGGTCACATGTACATCTGACAAAATCTGACTCCCCCTCTTAAATTAAAAATGCAAGATGTAACAGCAACAATTTTCACTCTGCTGGCATGTTGTGACCTCTGCTACTCATTTGTAAAAAGTTATTTTATGTAATGTTCACAGAGAGGAAAAATGGGAGGGAGTCAGATTTTTCAGGTCACATTTTACATCTGTCAAAATCTGACTCCCCTCTTAAATTAAAAATGCAAGATGTAACACCAACAATTTTCACTCTGCCTACATGTTGTGACCTCTGCGACTCATGTCTGAAGTTATTTGTAAGTAGTATGAACAGAGAGGGAAAAAGGAGGGGAGTCAGATTTTTTCGGGTCACATTTTACATCTGTCAAAATCTGACTCCCCTCTTATGTTAAAAATGCAAGATGTAACACCAACAATTTTCACTCTGCTGGCATGTTGTGGCTTCTCTACTCTTTGCAAGTTATTTGTAAGCAATGTGGTGCAGAGGAAAAATGGAGAGGTCTGAATTTTTTTAGGGTCACATTTACATCTGACAAAATCTGACTCCTCTTATCATAAAATGCAAGATGTAACACCAACAATTTTCACTCTGCTGGCATGTTGTGACCTCTGCTACTCATTTGTAAAGTTATTTGTAAGCAATGTTCACAGAGAGGAAAAATGGAGGAGTCAGATTTTTTCGGGTCACATTTTATCTGACAATCTGACTCCCCTCTTATGTTAAAAATGCAAGATGTAACACCAACAATTTTCACTCTGCTGGCATGTTGTGACCTCTGCTACTCATGTAAAGTTATTTGTAAGCAATGTTCACAGAGAGGAAAAATGGAGGAGTCAGATTTTTAGTCACATTTACATCTGTCAAAATCTGACTCCCCTCTTAAATTAAAAATGCAAGATGTAACACCAATTTTCACTCTTTTGGCATGTTATGACCTCTGCTACTTATGTCTGAAGTTATTTGTACTAGTGTGAACAGAGAGGAAAAATGGAGGAGTCAGATTTTTCGGGTCACATTTACATCTGTCAAAATCTGACTCCCCTCTTATATTAAAAATGCAAAGAATATGGCACAACAATTTTCCTCTGCTGGCATGTTGTGACCTCTACTACTTATGTCTGAAGTTATTTGTAGGTAATGTTCAAAGAGAGGAAAAATCAAATTAGATTTTGGTCACATTTACATCTGACAAATCGACTCCCCCTCTTAAAATAAAAATGCAAGATGTAACACCAACAATTTTCACTCTGCACAATGTTGTGACCTCTGCTACTCATTTGTAAAGTTATTTGTAAGCAATGTTCACAGAGAGGAAAAATGGAGGAGTCCAGATTTTTGGTCACATTTACATCTGTCAAATCTGACTCCTCTTATGTTAGAAATGCAAGTTGTAACACAACAATTTTCACTCTGCTGGCATGTTGTGACCTCTGCTACTTATGTTTGAAGTTATTTGTCACTAGTGTGAACAGAGGGAAAAAGAAGGAGGGAGTCAGATTTTTGGTCTGGCCCCATCTGACAGAATCTGACTCCCCTCTTAAATTAAAAATATGTAACACCAACAATTTTCACTCTCTGCTGGCATTTTGTGACCTCTGCTACTCATTTGTAAAGTTATTTGTAAGCAATGTTCACAGAGAGGAAAAATGGAGGGGAGTCAGATTTTTCAGGTCAGATTTACATCTGACAAAATCTGACTTTCCCTATGCGTCATGCAAGATGTAACACCAACAATTTTACTCTGTTGGCATGTTGTGACCTCTGCTACTCATTTGTAAATTATTTGTAACTAGTGTGAACAGAGGAAAAATGGAGTCAGATTTTTCAGGTGCACATTTACATCTGACAAAATCTGACTCCCCTCTTAAATTAAAAAAGCAAGATATAACACCAACAATTTTCACTCTGCTGGCATGTTGTGACTCTGCTACTCTCATGTCTGAAGAAGTTGTTGTAAGCAATGTTCTGAGGAAAAATGGAGGAGTCAGATTTTCGGTCACATTTACATCTGTCAAAATCTGACTCCCCTCTTAAATTAAAAATGCAAGATGTAACACCAACAATTTTCACTCTGCTGGCATGTTATGACCTCTGCTACTTATGTCTGAAGTTATTTATGCTAGTGTGAACAGAGAGAGAGGAAAAATGGAGAGTCCAGATTTTCAGGTCACATTTAAATCTGACTCCCCTCTTGTATTAAAAATATGAAGTTGTAACACCAACAATTTTCACTCTGCTGGCATGTTGTGACCTCTGCTACTCATTTGTAAAGTTATTTTGTAAGCAATGTTCTTTAGAGAGGGAAAAATGGAGGAGTCAGATTTTTAGGTCACATTTACATCTGTCAATCTGACTCCCTCTTAAATTAAAAATGCAAGATGTAACACCAACAATTTTCACTCTGCTGGCATGTTGTGACCTCTGCTACTCATTTGTAAAGGATATTTGTGCAGCAATGTTCTGAGAGGGAAAAATGGAGAGTCAATTTCCGGGTCACATTTTACATCTGTCAAAATCTGACTCCCCTCTTATTAAAAATGCAAAATGTAACACCAACAATTTTCACTCTGCTGGCATGTTGTGACCTCTGCTACTCATGTCTGAAGTTATTTGTAAGTAGTGTGGACAGAGAGGAAAAGGAGGAGTCAAGATTTCTTGGGTCACAATTTACATCTGTCACAATCTGACTCCCCTCTTAAATTAAAATGCAAGATGTATTCACCAACAATTTTCACTCTGCTGGCATGTTGTGACCTCTGCGACTCATGTCTGAAGTTATTTGTAAGTAGTATGAACAGAGAGGGAAAAAGGAGGGGAGTCAGATTATTTCGGGTCATTTACATCTGTCAAATCTGACTCACCTCTTATGTTAAAATGCAAGATGTAACACCAACAATTTTCACTCTGCTGTGTTGTGACCTCTGCTACTCATGTCTGAAGTTATTTGTAGCAATGTTCACAGAGAGGAAAAATGGAGGAGTCAGACCTGAGGTCACATTTTACATCTGTCAAAATCTGACTCCCTCTTAAAATTAAAAATGCAAGATGTAACACCAACAATTTTCACTCTGCTGGCATGTTGTGACCTCTGCGACTCATGTCTGAAGTTATTTGTAAGTAGTATGAACAGAGAGGGAAAAAGGAGGGGAGTCAGATTTTTTCGGGTCACATTTTACATCTGTCAAAATCTGACTCCCTCTTATGTTAAAAATGCAAGATGTAACACAACAGTTTTCACTCTGCTGTGTTGTGACCTCTGCTACTCATTTGTAAAGTTATTTGTCACTAGTGTGAACAGAGAGGAAAAAATGGAAGTCAGATTTTTGGGTCACATTTTACATCTGTCACAATCTGACTCCTCTTGTATTAAAAATGCAAGATGTATACCAACAATTTTTCACTCTGCTGGCATGTTGTGACCTCTGCTACTCATTTGTAAAGTTATTTGTAAGCAATGTTCACAGAGGAAAATGGAGAGTCCAGATTTTTGGTCACATTTTACATCTGTCAAATCTTGACTCCCCTCTTATGTTAAATGCAAGATGTAACACCAACAATTTTCACTCCTGCTGGCATGTTGTGACCTCTGCTATCATTTGAAGTTATTTGTAAGTAGTGTGAACAGAGAGGGAAAAAGGAGAGGATTCAGATTTTTTCAGGTCACAGTTTACATCTGACAAAATCTGACTCCCCTCTTATATTAAAAATGCAAGATGTAACAGCAACAATTTCCTCTGCTGGCATGTTGTGACCTCTGCTACTCATTTGTAAAGTTATTTGTAGTAATGTTCTAGAGAGGAAAAATGGAGAGTCAGATTTTTGGTCACATTTACATCTGTCAAAATCTGACTCCTACAAATTGAAAATGCAGATGTAACATAACAATTTTCACTCTGCTGGCATGTTGTGACACCTCTTTACTCATGTCTGAAAGTTATTTGCCAAGCAATATTCACAGAGAGGAAAAAAGGAGGAGTCAGATTTTTGGTCCTGACCCCATCTGTCAAAATCTGACTCCTCTTAAATTAAATGCAAGATGTAACAGCAACAATTTTCACTCTGCTGGCATGTTGTGACCTCTGCTAATCATTTGTAAAAAAAGTTATTTATGTAATGTTCACAGAGAGGAAAAATGGAGGGGAGTCAGATTTTTTCGGGTCACGTTACATCTGACAAAATCTGACTCCCCTCTTAAATTAAAAATGCAAGATGTAACACCAACAATTTTCACTCTGCTGGCATGTTGTGACCTCTGCTACTTATGTCTGAAGTTGTTGTAAGTAGTGTGAACAGAGAGGGAAAAAGGAGGGGAGTCAGATTTTTGGTCCTGAACTACATCTGACAAATCGGCTCCTCTTAAATTAAAATGCAAAATGTAACACCAGCAATTTTCACTCTGCTTTGGCATGTTGTGACCTCTGCTACTCATTTGTAAAGTTATTTGTAAGCAATGTTCACAGAGGAAAAATGGAGGAGTCCAGATTTTTAGTTCACATTTTACATCTGACAAAAATCTGACTCCCCTCTTAAATTAAAATACAGATCTTAACACCAACAATTTTCCTCTGCTGGCATGTTGTGACCTCTGCTACTCATTTGTAAAGTTATTTGTAGCAATGTTCACAGAGAGGAAAAATGGAGGGGAGTGAATTTCAGGTCACATTTACATCTGTCAAAATCGGCTCCCTCTTATGTTAGAAATGCAAGTTGTAACACCAACAATTTTCACTCTGCTGGCATGTTGTGACCTCTGCAACTTATGTTTGAAGTTATTTGTAAGCAATGTTCACAGAGAGGAAAAATGGAGGGGAGTCACATTTTTTCGGGTCACATTTTACATCTGACAAAATCTGACTTCCCTCTTAAATTAAAAATGCAAGATGTAACACCAACAATTTTCACTCTGCTGTATATTTGTGACCTCTGCTACTCATGTCTGAGAGTTATTTTGTAAGTAGTGTGAACAGAGAGGGGAAAAAGGAGGGAGTCAGATTTTTCGGGTCTAATTTACATCTGTCAAAATCTGACTCCCTCTTAAGAATTAAAAATGCAAGATGTAACAGCAACAATTTTCACTCTGCTGGCATGTTGTGACCTCTGCTAATCATTTGTAAAGTTATTTGTAAGCAATGTTCACAGAGAGGAAAAATGGAGGGAGTCAGATTTTTGGGTCACGTTACATCTGACAAAATCGACTCCCCTCTTAAATTAAATGCAGATGTAACACACCAACAATTTTCACTCTGCTGGCATGTTGTGACCTCTGCTACTTATGTCTGAAGTTATTTGTAAGCTAGTGTGAACAGAGAGGGAAAAAGGAGGGAGTCAGTTTTCGGGTCACAATTTACATCTGACAAAGTCGGCTCCCCTCTTAAGTAAAATGCAAAATGTAACACCAACAATTTTCGCTCTGCTGGCATGTTGTGACCTCTGCTACTCATTTGTAAAGTTATTTGTAAGCAATGTTCACAGAGAGGAAAAATGGAGAGTCAGATTTTGGGTCACATTTACATCTGACAAAATCTGACTCCCCTCTTAAATTAAAAATGCAAGATGTAACACAACAATTTTCACTCTGCTGGCATGTTGTGACCTCTGCTACTCATTTGTAAAGTTATTTGTAATATTGTTCTGAGAGGAAAAATGGAGGGAGTCAGATTTTTTTAGAGTTACATTTTACATCTGTCCATCTGACTCCCCTCTTATGTTAGAAATGCAAGTTGTAACAACAATTTTCACTCTGCTGAATATTTGTGACCTCTGCAACTTGCTGACTTTGAAGTTATTTGTAAGCAATGTTCACAGAGAGGAAAATGGAGGAGTCCAGATTTTTGGGTCATTTACATCTGACAAAATCTGACTTCCTCTTAAATTAAAATGCAGATGTAACACCAACAATTTTCACTCTGTTGGCATGTTGTGACCTCTGCTACTCATTTGTAAAGTTATTTGTAACTAGTGTGAACAGAGAGGAAAAATGGAGGGGAGTCAGATTTTTTCGGGTCACATTTTACATCTGACAAAATCTGACTTCCCTCTTAAATTAAGAAATGCAAGATGTAACACCAACATTTTTACTCTGCTGGCATGTTGTGACCTCTGCTACTCATTTGTAAAAGTTGTTGTAACCAATGTTCACAGAGAGGAAAAATGGAGGGGAGTCAGATTTTTTCGGGTCACATTTTACATCTGTCAAAATCTGACTCCCCTCTTAAATTAAAAATGCAAGATACTAACACCAACAATTTTCCTCTGCTGTATGTTGTGACCTCTGCTACTCATGTCTGAAGTTATTTGTAAGCAATATTCACAGAGAGGAAAAAAGAGAGTCAGATTTTTGGGTCACATTTTACATCTGTCAAAAATCTGACTCCTCTTAAATTAAAAATGCAAGATGTAACACCAACAATTTTCACTCTGCTGGCATGTTGTGACCTCTGCTACTCATTTGTAAAGTTATTTGTAAGCAATGTTCACAGAGAGGAAAAATGGAGGAGTCAGATTTTTGGGTCACATTTACATCTGTCAAAATCGACTCCCCTCTTATTATGTCCAAGCATGAATCTGCTTTCAACAATTTTCACTCTGCTGGCATGTTGTGGACACTCCTGCTACTTATGTCTGAAGTTATTTGTAAGTAGTGTGAACAGAGGGAAAAAGAAGGAGGGGAGTCAGATTTTTCCGGGTCTGATTACATCTGACAAATCTGACTCCCCTCTTAAATTAAAAATGCAAAATGCTAACACCAACAATTTTCACTCTGCTGGCATGTTGTGACCTCTGCTTTACTCATTTGTAAAGTTATTTGTAAGCAATGTTCTAGAGGAAAAGATGGAGGAGTCAGATTTTTGGGTCGTTTACATCTGACAAAATCTGACTCCCCTCTTAAATTAAAAATGCAGATGTAACACCAGCAATTTCACTCTGCTGGCATGTTGTGACCTCTGCTACTTATGTTTGAAGTTATTTGTAAGCAATGTTCACAGAGGAAAAATGGAGGGAGTCAGATTTTTGGTCATTTTACATCTGACAAAATCTGACTTCCCTCTTTAAGTAAAAATGCAAGATGTAACACCAACAATTTTCCTCTGCTGTATATTTTGTGACCTCTGCTACTCATTTGTAAAGTTATTTGTAACTAGTGTGAACAGAGAGGAAAAATGGAGGAGGGAGTCCAGATTTTTGGTCACATTTTGCACATCTGACAAATCTGACTCCCTCTTATATTAAAAATACAGATGTAACAGCAACAATTTTTCACTCTGCTGGCATGTTGTGACCTCTGCTACTCATTTGCAGTTATTTGTAAGCAATGTTCTGAGAGAGGAAAAATGGAGGGAGTCAGATTTTTCGGGTCACATTACACATCTGTCAAAAATCTGACTCCTCTTAAATTAAATGCAAGATGTAACAGCAACAATTTCACTCTGCTGGCATGTTGCTTGTGACCTCTACTCATGTCTGAAGTTGCTTTGTAAGTAATTAGTGAACAGAGAGGAAGGAGGGAGTCAGATTTTTTGGGTCACAATTTTACATCTGTCAAAATCTGACTCCTCTTAAATTAAAAATGCAAGATGTAACACCAGCAGTTTGTCTGCTGGCGTATTTGAGCTCTGCTAATCTGTGTAAAGTTATTTTGTAAGCAATGTTCACAGAGAGGAAAAATGGAGGGAGTCAGATTTCGGGTCACATGTTACATCTGACAAAATCTGACTCCCCTCTTAAATTAAAAATGCAAGATGTAACACCAACAATTTTCACTCTGCTGGCATGTTGTGACCTCTGCGACTCATGTCTGAAGTTATTTGTAGTAGTATGAACAGAGAGGAAAAGGAGGAGTCAGATTTTCAGGTCACATTTTACATCTGTCAAAATCTGACTCCCCTCTTGATAAAATGCAGATCTTAACACAACAATTTTCACTCTGCACATGTTGTGACCTCTGCGACTCATGTCTGAGATTATTTGTAAGTAGTATGAACAGAGAGGGAAAAAGGAGGGGAGTCAGATTTTTTCGGGTCACATTTTACATGACAAAATCCGACTCCCCTCTTAAATTAAAAATGCAAGATGTAACACCAACAATTTTCACTGTGCTGGCATGTTGTGACCTCTGCTACTCATTTGTAAAGTTATTTGTAAGCTCAATGTTCACAGAGAGGAAAATGGAGAGTCAGATTTTTGGGTCACACATTTTACATCTGTCAAAATCTGACTCCCCTCTTAAATTAAAATGCAAAATGTAACACCAACAATTTTCACTCTGCTGGCATGTTGTGACCTCTGCTACTCATGTCTGAAGTTATTTGTAAGTAGTATGAACAGAGAGGGAAAAAGGAGGGGAGTCAGATTATTTCGGGTCACATTTTACATCTGTCAAAATCTGACTCACCTCTTATGTTAAATGCAGATGTAACACCAACAATTTTTCACTCTGCTGGCATGTTGCCTTTGACCTCTGCTCATTTGTAAAGTTATTTGTAACTAGTGTGAACAGAGAGAGAGGAAAAATGGAGGAGTCAGATTTTTCAGGTCACAATTTACATCTGTCAAAATCTGACTCCCCTCTTATATTAAAAATGCAAGATGTAACACCAACAATTTTGACTCTGCTGGCATGTTGTCACCTCTGCGACTCATGTCTGAAGTTATTTGTAAGTAGTATGAACAGAGAGGAAAAATGGAGGGGAGTCAGATTTTTTCGGGTCACACTTTACATCTGTCAAAATCTGACTCCCCTCTTAAATTAAAAAAGCAAGATGTAACACCAACAATTTTCACTCTGCTGGGATGTTATGACCTCTGCTACTCATTTGAAGTTATTTGTCACTAATTGTAGACAGAGGAGAGGAAAATGGAGGGAGTCAGATTTTTCGGGTCACATTTTACATCTGACAAAATCTGACTCCCTCTTATATTAAATGCAGATGTAACACCAACAATTTTCACTCTGCTGGCATGTTGTGACCTCTGCTACTCATTAGTGAGTTATTTGTCACTAGTGTGAACAGAGAGGAAAAAGGAGGGGAGTCAGATTTTTTTCGGGTCACATTTTACATCTGACAAAATCTGACTCCTCTTAAATTAAAATGCAAGATGTAACACCAACAATTTTCACTCTGCTGGCATGTTGTGACCTCTGCTACTCATTTGTAAAGTTATTTGTAAGCAATGTTCACAGAGAGGAAAAATGGAGGAGTCAGATTTTTTCGGGTCACATTTTACATCTGTCAAAATCTGACTCCTCTTAAATTAAAAATGCAAGATGTAACATAACAATTTTCACTCTGCTGGCATGTTGTGACCTCTACTACTCATGTCTGAAGTTATTTGTAAGTAGTGTGTGAACAGAGAGGAAAAAGGAGGAGTCAGATTTCTTGGTCTAATTTACATCTGTGCAATCTGACTCCTCTTAAATTAAAATGCAAGATGTAACACCAACAATTTTCACTCTGCTGGCATGTTGTGACCTCTGCGACTCATGTCCACTTTGCTTTTTTGCTGCACTGCTTTGCTACTTACTTTGGGTTGTTGTAAGTAGTATGAGCAGAGGGAAAAGGAGGGGAGTCAGATTATTTCGGGTCACATTTTACATCTGTCAAAATCTGACTCACCTCTTATGTTAAAAATGCAAGATGTAACACCAACAATTTTCACTCTGCTGGCATGTTGTGACCTCTGCTACTCATGTCTGAAGTTATTTGTAAGCAATGTTCACAGGAAAAATGGAGGAGTCCAGATTTTGGGTCACATTTACATCTGTCCGTGTCCCCTCTTAAATTAAAAATGCAGATGTAACACCAACGATTTTCACTCTGCTGTGTTGTGACCTCTGCTACTTATGTTTGAGATTATTTGTCGTAGTATGAACAGAGAGGAAAAAGGAGAGTCAGATTTTCGGGTCACATTTTACATCTGTCATGATCGGCTCCCCTCTTATATTAAAAATGCAGATGTAATACCAACAATTTTCACTCTGCTGGCATGTTGTGACCTCTGCTACTCATTTGTAAAGTTATTTGTAAGCAATGTTCACAGAGAGGAAAAATGGAGGGGAGTCAGATTTTTGGGTCACATTTTACATCTGTCAAAATCTGACTCCCCTCTTAAATTAAAAATGCAAAATGTAACACCAACAATTTTCACTCTGCTGGCATGTTGTGACCTCTGCTACTCATGTCTGAAGTTATTTGTAAGTAGTGTGAACAGAGAGGAAAAAGGAGAGTCAGATTTCTTGGTCACAATTTACATCTGTCACACAATCTGACTCCCCTCTTAAATTAAAATGCAAAGATGTAACACCAACAATTTTTTCACTCTGCTGGCATGTTGTGACCTCTCGACTCATGTCTGAAGTTATTTGTAAGTAGTATGATTGAGAGGAAAAAAGGAGGGAGTCAGATTATTTGGATCACATTTTACATCTGTCAAAATCTGACTCACCTCTTATGTTAAAATGCAGATGTAACACCAACAATTTTCACTCTGCTAATATTTGTGACCTCTGTACTACTCATGTCTGAAGTTATTTGTAAGCAATGTTCACAGAGAGGAAAAATGGAGGAGTCAGATTTTGGTCATTTACATCTGTCAAATCTGTCCCCTCTTAAATTAAAAATGCAGATCTTAACACCAACAATTTTCACTCTGCTGGCATGTTGTGACCTCTGCGACTCATGTCTGAAGTTATTTGTAGTAGTGAACAGAGAGGGAAAAAGGAGGGAGTCAGATTTTCGGGTCACATTTACATCTGTCAAATCTGACTCCCCTCTTGTGTTAAAAATGCAGATGTAACCTGCTTGATTTTCCTCTGCTGGCATGTTGTGACCTCTGCACTTATGTTTGAAGTTATTTGTAAGTAGTGTGAACAGAGAGGGAAAAAGGAAGTCAGATTTTTGGGTCACATTTTACATCTGTCAAAATCTGACTCCCCTCTTATGTTTAAAAATGCAAGATGTAGCACCAACAGTTTTCACTCTGCTGGCATATTTGTGACCTCTGCTACTCATTTGTAAAGTTATTTGTCACTAGGTATGTGAACAGGAGGAAAAATGGAGGAGTCAGATTTTCGGGTCATTTTACAATATGCAATCTGACTCCTCTTATATTAAAATGCAAGATGTAATACCAACAATTTTCACTCTGCTGGCATGTTGTGACCTCTGCTACTCATTTGTAAAGTTATTTGTAAGCAATGTTCACAGAGAGGAAAAAAGGAGGGGAGTCAGATTTTTTCGGGTCACATTTTACATCTGTCAAAATCTGACTCCCCTCTTATGTTAAAAATGCAAGATGTAACTTTTAACAATTTTCACTCTGCTGGCATGTTGTGACCTCTGCCTTATGTTTGATTGTTGTAGTAGTGTGAACAGAGAGGAAAAGGAGAAGTCAGATTTCCGGTCTGTTACATCTGACAAGAACTGACCCCTCTTATCTTAAAATGCAGATGTAACACCAACGATTTTTCACTCTGCTGGCATGTTGTGACCTCTGCTACTTATGTTTGAAGTTATTTGTAAGTAGTGTGAACAGAGAGGGAAAAAGGAGAGTCAGATTTTTCAGGTCTGGTACATCTGACAAGAAATCTGACTCCCCTCTTATATTAAATGAATCTTAACACCAACGATTTTCCTCTGCTGTATGTTGTGACCTCTGTACTACTTATGTTTGAGAGTTATTTGTAGTAATGTTCACAGAGAGGAAAATGGAGAGTCAGATTTTCAGGTCACATTTGCATCACATCAAAATCAAAACCCTCTTAAATTAAAAATGCAGATGTAACACCAACAATTTTCACTCTGCCTACATGTTGTGACCTCTGCGACTCATGTCTGAAGTTATTTGTAAGTAGTATGAACAGAGAGGGAAAAAGGAGGGGAGTCAGATTTTTTCGGGTCACATTTTACATCTGACAAATCTGACTCCCCTCTTAAATTAAAAATGCAAGATGTAACTAACCATTTTCACTCTTTCTCTTTGGCATGTTGTGACTTCTACTACTCATTTGTAAAGTTATTTGTAGCAATGTTCACAGAGAGAGGAAAAATGGAGAGTCGAATTTTCAGGTGCATATTTACATCTGACAAATCTGACTCCTCTTATATTGAAAATGCAAGATGTAACACCAACAATTTTCACTCTGCTGGCATGTTGCTGACCTCTGCTACTCATGTCTGAAGTTGTTGTAAGCAATGTTCACAGAGAGAAAAATGGAGGAGTCAGATTTTTGGTCACATTTACATCTGTCAAATCTGACTCCCCTCTTAAATTAAAAAATGCAAGATGTAACACAGTAATTTTCACTCTGCTGGCATGTTATGACCTCTGCTACTTATGTCTGAGATTCTTTGTCTTTTAGTGTGAACAAGAGAGGAAAAATGGAGAGTCAGATTTTTCGAGGTCACATTTTACATCTTTGTCAAAATCTGACTCCCCCTCTTAATATTAAAAATGCAAGATGTAACACCAACAATTTCCTCTGCTGGCATGTTGTGACCTCTGCTACTTATGTCTGAAGTTATTTGTAGTAATGTTCAAGAGAGGAAAAATGGAGGAGTCAGATTTTTCGGGTCACATTTACATCTGTCACAATCTGACTCCCCTCTTAAATTAAAATGCAGATGTAGCACCAACAATTTTCACTCTGCTGGCATGTTGTGACCTCTGCTACTTATGTCTGAAGTTATTTGTAAGTAATGTTCAAAGAGAGGAAAAAGGAAGAGTCAGATTTTTCAGTTACATTTACATCTGTCAAATCTGACTCCTCTTATATTAAAAATGCAAGATGTAACACAACAATTTTCCACTCTGCTGGCATGTTGCTTGACCTCTGCTACTTATGTCTGAAGTTATTTGTAGGTAATGTTCAAAGAGAGGAAAAATGGAGGGGAGTCAGATTTTTTCGGGTCACATTTTACATCTGACAAAATCTGACTCCTCTTAAATTAAAAATGAATCTTAACACCAACCATTTCACTCTGCTGGCATGTTGACCTCTGCTACTCATTTGTAAAAGTTATTTGTAAGTAATGTTCTAGAGAGGAAAAATGGAGGGGAGTCAGATTTTTTCGGGTCACATGTTACATCAGCAAAATCTGACTCCCCTCTTATGTTAAAAATGCAAGATGTAACACCAACAATTTTTCACTCTGCTGGCATGTTGTGACCTCTGCTACTCATGTCTGAAGTTATTTGTAAGCAATATTCACAGAGAGGGAAAAATGGAGAGTCAGATTTTTCAGGTCTATTTACATCTGTCCAAATCTGACTCCCCTCTTAAATTAAAAATGCAAGATGTAACACCAACAATTTTCACTCTGCTGGCATGTTATGACCTCTGCTATGTCTGAAGTTGTCACTAGTGTGAACAGAGAGAGAGGGAAAAATGGAGAGTCCAGAATTTTTTCGGGTCACATTTTACATCTGTCAAAATCTGACTCCCCCTCTTATGTTAAAAATGCAAGATGTAACACCAACAATTTTCACTCTGCTGGCATGTTGTGACCTCTGCTACTTATGTCTGAAGTTATTGTCAAGTAATGTTCAAAGAGAGGAAAAATGGAGAGTCAAGATTTTCGAGGTCACATTTACATCTGTCACAATCTGGCTCCCCTCTTAAATTAAAAATGCAGATGTAACACCAACATTTTAACTCTGCTGGCATGTTGTGACCTCTGCTACTTATGTCTGAAGTTATTTGTAGTAATGTTCAAGAGAGGAAAAAGGAGGAGTCAGATTTTTCGGGTCACATTTTACATCTGTCAAAATCTGACTCCTCTTATATTAAACAGATGTAACACCAACAATTTTCACTCTGCTGGCATGTTGTATTTCTGCTACTTATGTCTGAAGTTATTTGTAAGTAGTATGAACAGAGGAAAAATGGAGAGTCAGACCACTAGGTCACATTTGCACATCATCAAAATCTGACTCCTCTTATATTAAAATGCAAGTTGTAACAGCAATTTTCACTCTGCTGGCATGTTGTGACCTCTGCTACTCACATGCAGAAGTTATTTGTAAGCAATGTTCAGAGGAAAAATGGAGGGGAGTCAGATTTTTGGATGCATTTTACATCTGTCAAAATCTGACTCCCCCTCTTAAATTAAAAATGGAGTCTTAACACCAACAATTTTACCTCTGCCATCTGTTTTGACCTCTAGACTCATGTCTGAAGTTATTTGTAAAGTAGTATGGAACAGAGAGGAAAAGGAGGAGTCAGATTTTCAGGTCACATTTTACATCTGTCAGAATCTGACTCCCCCTCTTGCTGTTGAAAATACAGATGTATTTCAAACCATTTCACTCTGCTGGCATATGTGACTTCTACTCAATTGCCCGAGATTGTTGTAAGCAATGTTCACAGAGAGAAAAATGGGAGTGGTTTTCGGGTCACATGTTACATCTGACAAAATCTGGCTCCTCTTATATTAAAAATACAAGATCTTAACACCAACAATTTCACTCTGCTGGCATGTTGTGACCTCTGCTACTCATGTCAAGTTATTTGTAATAATGTTCACAGAGAGGAAAAATGGAGGAGTCAGATTTTTGGGTCACATTTACATCTGTCAAAATCTGACTCCTCTTAAATTAAAAATGCAGATGTAACATAACAAATTTTCACTCTTGCTGGCATGTGTGACCTCTGCTACTTATGTCTGAAGTTATTTGTCACTAGTGTGAACAGAGAGGAAAAATGGAGGGAGTCCAGATTTCCCGGGTCACATTTACATCTGTCACAATCCTGACTCCCCTCTTAAATTAAAATACAGATGTAACACCAACAATTTTCACTCTGCTGGCACCCAGCGACCCCTCTGCTATATGTCTGAGTTATTTGGTAATGTTCGAGAGAGGAAAAATGGAGGAGTCAGATTTTCCCGGGTCACATTTTACATCTGACAAAATCGACTCCCCTCTTAAATAAATACAGATCTTATTTCCAACAATTTTCACTCTGCTGGCATGTTGTGACCTCTGCTACTCATTTGTAAAGTTATTTGTAACTAGTGTGAACAGAGAGGAAAAAAGGAGGGGAGTCAGATTTTTTCGGGTCACATTTTACATCTGTCAAATCTGACTCCCCTCTTATGTTAAAAATGCAGATGTAACAGCAACAATTTCCCTTCTGCTGGCATGTTGTGACCTCTGCCTCATTTGTAAAAGTTATTTGTAGCAATGTTCACAGAGAGGAAAAATGGAGGGAGTCAGATTTTCGGGTCACTGTTACATCTGACAAAATCTGACTCCCTCTTGAATAAAAATACAAGATGTAACACCAGCAATTTTCACTCTGCTGGCATGTTGACCTCTTATACATGTCTGAAGAAGTTATTTGTAACCAATGTTTACAGAGAGGGAAAAATGGAGGAGTCAGATTTTAGATACATTTACATCTGTCAAAAATCTGACTCCCTCTTAAATTAAAAATGCAAGATGTAGCACCAACAATTTCCTCTGCCTACATGTTGTGACCTCTGCGACTCCATGTCTGAAGTTATTTGTAAGTAGTATTGCAGACAGAGAGGAGGAAAAAGGAGAAGTCAATTTTTAGGGTCACATTTGCATCTGTCAAAATCTGACTCCCTCTTATATTAAAAATGCAAGATGTAACAGCAACAATTTTCACTCTGCTGGCATGTTGTGACCTCTGCTACTCATTTGTAAAGTTATTTGTAAGCAATGTTCACAGAGAGGAAAAATGGAGGGTGAGATTTTTCAGGTCATTTGCATCTGACAAATCTGACTCCCCTCTTATGTTAAAAATACAGATGTAACACCAACAATTTTCACTCTGCTGGCATGTTGTGACCTCTGCTACTCATGTCTGAAGTTATTTGTAAGCAATGTTCACAGAGAGGAAAAAGGAGGGGAGTCAGATTTTTTCGGGTCACATTTTACATCTGTCAAAATCTGACTCCCCTCTTAAATTAAAAATGCAAGATGTAACACCAACAATTTTCACTCTGCTGGCATGTTATATTACCTCTGCTTATGTCTGAAGTTGTTGTCACTAGTGTGAACAGAGAGAAAGAAAATGGAGGGAGTCAGATTTTTCGGGTCTACATTTTACATCTGTCAAAATCTGACTCCCCTCTTATATTAAAATGCAAGATGCTAACACCGTAATTTTTCACTCTTTGCTGGCATGTTGTGACCTCTGCTTCACTTATGTCTGAAGTTATTTGTAGGTAATGTTCAAGAGGAAAAATGGAGAGTCAGATTTTTGGTCACATTTACATCTGACAAAATCTGACTCCTATAAATAAAAATACAGATGTAACACAACAATTTTCACTCTGCTGGCATGTTTGTGACCTCTGCTACTCATTTGTAAATTGTTGTAAGCAATGTTCTAGAGAGGAAAAATGGAGAGTCCAGATTTTTCGGGTCACATTTACATCTGTCAAAATCTGACTCCCCTCTTATGTTAAATGCTGGTTGTAACACCAACAATTTTCACTCTGCTGGCATGTTGTGACCTCTGCTACTTATGTTTGAAGTTATTTGTAAATAGTGTGAACAGAGAGGGAAAAAAGGAGGGAGTCAGATTTTTAGTCCTGAATTACATCTGACAAAATCAACCCTCTTAAATTAAAAATGCAAAATATAACACCAACAATTTTCACTCTGCTGGCATGTTGTGACCTCTGCTACTCATGTCTGAAGTTATTTGTAAGTAATGTTCACAGAGGAAAAATGGAGGAGTCAGATTTTTAGGTCACATTTTACATCTGACAAAATCGACTTCCCTCTTAAATTAAAAATGCAGATGTAACAACAACAATTTTCACTCTGCTGGCATGTTGTGACCTCTGCTACTCATTTGTAAAAAGTTATTTGTAAGCAATGTTCTGAGAGGAAAAATGGAGGGAGTCAGATTTTTGGTCATTTTACATCTGTCAAATCTGACTCCCCCTCTTAAATTAAAAATGCAAGATGTAAACACCAACAATTTCCTCTGCTGGCATGTTATGACCTCTGCTACTTATGTCTGAAGTTATTTGTCACTAGTGTGAACAGAGGAAAAAATGGAGAGTCAGATTTTTAGGACACATTTTACATCTGACAAAATCTGACTCCCCTCTTATGTTAGAAATACAGAAGTTGTAACACCAACAATTTTCACTCTGCTGGCATGTTGTGACCTCTGCTACTTATGTTTGAAGTTGTTGTAAGCAATGTTCACAGAGAGGAAAAAATGGAGAGTCAGATTTTTAAGTCACATTTTGCATCTGTCAAAATCTGACTCCCCTCTTATATTAAAAATGCAGATGCCAACAGCAACAATTTTTCACTCTGCTGGCATGTTGTGACCTCTGCTACTCATTTGTAAGAAAGTTATTTGTAAGCAATGTTCTAGAGAGGAAAAATGGAGAGTCAGATTTTTTCGAGGTCACATGTTACATCTAGCAAAATCTGACTCCCCCCTCTTATATTAAAAATGCAAGATGTAACACCAACAATTTTCACTCTGCTGGCATGTTGTGACCTCTGCTACTCATGTCTGAAGTTATTTGTAAGCAATGTTCACAGAGAGGAAAAATGGAGGAGTCAGATTTTTGGTCTATTTTACATCTGTCAAATCAGCTCCCCTCTTAAATTAAAAATGCAAGATGTAACACCAACAATTTTCACTCTGCCTACATGTTGTGACCTCTGCGACTCATGTCTGAAGTTATTTGTAAGTAGTATGAACAGAGAGGGAAAAAGGAGGGGAGTCAGATTTTTTCGGGTCACATTTTACATCTGTCAAAATCTGACTCCCCTCTTATATTAAAAATGCAAGATGTAACAGCAATTTTCACTCTGCTGACATGTTGTGACCTCTGCTACTTATGTCTGAAGTTATTTGTCACTAGTGTGATCAGACAGGAAAAATGGAGGGGAGTCAGTTTGGGTCACATTTACATCTGAGAAACAAAATCTGACTCCCCTCTTATGGTAAAAATGCAAGATGTAACAGCAACAATTTTCACTCTGCTGGCATGTTGTGACCTCTGCTTCTCATGTCTGAAAGTTATTTGTAGCAATGTTCTGAGAGGAAAAATGGAGGAGTCAGATTTTTCTAGTCACATTTACATCTGTCAAAATCAGCTCCTCTTAAATTAAAAATGCAGATGTAACACACCAACAATTTTCACTCTTTGGCATGTTGTGACCTCTGCTACTTATGTCTGAAGTTATTTGTAGTAATGTTCCAAGAGAGGAAAAATGGAGGAGTCAGATTTTTGAGTCACATTTACATCTGACAAAATCTGACTCCCCTCTTAAATTAAAAATGCAAGATGTAACACCAACAATTTTCACTCTGCTGGCATGTTGTGACCTCACTGCTACTTATGTTTGAGGATTATTTGTAAAGTAGTGTGAACAGAGAGGGAAAAAGGAGGGGAGTCAGATTTTTTCGGGTCACAATTTACATCTGACAAAATCTGACTCCCCTCTTAAATTAAAAATGCAAAATGTAACACCAACAATTTTCACTCTGCTGGCATGTTGTGACCTCTGCTACTCATTTGTAAAGTTATTTGCAAGCAATGTTCACAGAGAGGAAAAATGGAGGAGTCAAGATTTTTAAGATTTGTTTTACATCCCGTCCAAAATCTGACTCCTCTTATGATAGAAATACAGAGTTGTAACACCAACAATTTTCACTCTGCTGGCATGTTGTGACCTCTGCTACTTATGTTTGAAGTTATTTGTAAGTAGTGTGAACAGAGAGGGAAAGGAGGAGTCAGATTTTTAGGGGTCACAATTTGTCTGACAAAATCTGACTCCCCTCTTAATTAAAATGCAAATGTAACTTTTGTAAATTTTCACTCTGCTGGCATGTTGCTTGACCTCTGCGACTCATTTGTAAAGTTATTTGTAAGCAATGTTCACAGAGAGGAAAAATGGAGGGGAGTCAGATTTTTTCGGGTCAGATTTTACATCTGACAAAATCTGACTTCCTCTTAAAATTAAATACCAAGATGTAACACCAACAATTTTTTCACTCTGTTGGCATGTTTGTGATATCTGCTACTCATTTGTAAGTTATTTAACTAGTGTGAGTGAGAGGAAAAATGGAGGTCAGATTTTTGGTCACATTTACCACATCCTGACAAAATCTGACTCCCTCTTAAATTAAAAAAGCAAGATATAACACCAACAATTTTCACTCTGCTGGCATGTTGTGACCTCTGCTACTCATGTCTGAAGTTATTTGTAAGCAATGTTCACAGAGAAAGAAAATGGAGGAGTCCAGATTTTGGTCACATTTACATCTGACAAAATCTGACTTCCCTCTTAAATTAAAATGCAAGATGTAACACCAACAATTTTCACTCTGCTGGCATGTTGTGACCTCTGCTACTCATTTGTAAGTTATTTGTAGCAATGTTCACAGAGAGAAAAATGGAGAGTCAGATTTTTGGTCACATTTTACATCTGTCAAAATCTGACTCCTCTTAAATTAAAAATGCAAGATGTAACACCAACAATTTTCACTCTGCTGGCATGTTATGACCTCTGCTACTTATGTCTGAAGTTATTTGTCACTAGTGTGAACAGAGAGGAAAAATGGAGGGGAGTCAGATTTTTTCGGGTCACATTTTACATCTGACAAAATCTGACTCCCCTCTTATATTAAAAATGCAAGTTGTAACACCAACAATTTTCACTCTGCTGGCATGTTGTGACCTCTGCTACTTATGTCTGAAGTTATTTGTAAGCAATGTTCACAGAGAGGAAAAACGGAGGAGTCAGATTTTTAGGTCACATTTTACATCTGACAAAATCGACTTCCTCTTAAATTAAAAATGCAAGATGTAACACCAGCAATTTTCACTCTGCTGGCATGTTGTGACCTCTGCTACTCATTTGTAGAGTTATTTGTAACTAGTGTGAACAGAGAGGAAAAATGGAGGAGTCAGATTTTTGGTCACATTTACATCTGACAAATCTGACTCCTCTTATAATAAAAATGCAGATGTAACAGCAACAATTTTCACTCTGCTGGCATGTTGTGACCTCCTGCTACTCATTTGTAAAAGTTATTTGTAAGCTTAATGTTCACAGAGAGGAAAAATGGAGGAGTCAGATTTTTCGGGTCACATTTTACATCTGACAAAATCTGACTCCCCTCTTAAATTAAAAATGCAAGATGTAACACCAACAATTTTCACTCTGCTGGCATGTTGTGACCTCTGATACTC
Organism: Protonibea diacanthus; assembly: GCA_028641955.1. Taxonomy (NCBI): domain Eukaryota; kingdom Metazoa; phylum Chordata; class Actinopteri; family Sciaenidae; genus Protonibea; species Protonibea diacanthus. The sequence goes on from CM053991.1 coordinate 3,083,269, forward strand.
ATTTGCTAAAGTTATTTGTAGCAATGTTCACAGAGGGAGAAAAATGGAGAGTCAGATTTTCGGGTCACATGTTACATGACAAAATCGGCTCCCCTCTTAAATTAAAAATGCAAGATGTAACACCAACAATTTTCACTCTGCTGGCATGTTGTGACCTCTGCGACTCATGTCTGAAGTTATTTGTAAGTAGTATGAACAGAGAGGGAAAAAGGAGGGGAGTCAGATTTTTTCGGGTCACATTTTACATCTGTCAAAATCTGACTCCTGCTTAAATTAAAAATGCAAGATGTAAACACCAACAATTTTCACTCTGCTGGCATGTTGTGACCTCTGCTACTTATGTCTGAAGTTATTTGTAAGTAGTGTGAACAGAGAGGAAAAAAGGAGAGAATGGGATTTTTCAGGGTCACAATTTACATCCTGACAAAATCTGACTCCCTCTTAAATTAAAAATGCAAAATGTAACACCAACAATTTTCACTCTGCTGGCATGTTGTGACCTCTGCTACTCATTTGTAAAGTTATTTGTAAGCAATGTTCACAGAGAGGAAAAATGGAGGAGTCAGGCCACCGGGTCACATTTGCATCTGACAAAATCTGACTCCTCTTATGTTAGAAATACAAGTTAACACCAACAATTTTCACTCTGCTGGCATGTTGTGACCTCTGCTACTTATGTTTGAAGTTATTTGTAAGCTTAATGTTCTGAGAGGAAAAATGGAGAAGTCAGATTTTTTCCCGGGTCACATTTTACATCTGACAAAATCTGACTTCCTCTTAAATTAAAAATGCAAGATGTAACACCAACAATTTTCACTCTGTTGGCATGTTGCTGACCTCTGCTACTCATTTGTAAAGGATTATTTGTAACTGAGTGTGAACAGAGAGGAAAAATGGAGGAGTCAATTTTCGGGTCACATTTTACATCTGACAAATCTGACTCCTCTTAGAATTAAAATGCAAGATGTAACATAACAATTTTCACTCTGCTGGCATGTTGTGACCTCTGATGCTGTTGTAAAGTTATTTGTAAGCAATGTTCACAGAGAGGAAAAATGGAGGGGAGTCAGATTTTTAGGGTCTATTTACATCTGACAAATCTGACTCCTCTTAAATTAAAGTAAGATGTAATACCAACAATTTTCCTTTCTACTTTGGCATGTTGCTGACCTCTGCTACTCATTTGTAAAGTTATTTGTAAGCAATGTTCACAGAGGAAAAATGGAGAGATGTGTCTGAAGTTATTTGTAAGTAGTGTGAACAGAGAGGAGAAAAAGGAGGAGTCAGATTTTTTTCAGGTCACAATTTACATCTGACAAAATCTGACTCCCTCTTATCTTAAAAATGCAAGATGTAACACCAGCGATTTTTCACTCTGCTGTGTTGTGACCTCTGCTACTTATGTTTGAGGATTATTTGTAAGTAGTGTGAACAGAGAGGGAAAAGGAGAGGGATTCAGATTTTTCGGGTCACATTTTACATCTGACAAAAATCTGACTCCCCTCTTATCTTAAAATGCAAGATAATACCAACAATTTTCACTCTGCTGGCATGTTGTGACCTCTGCTACTCATTTGTAAAGTTATTTGTAAGCAATGTTCACAGAGAGGAAAAATGGAGGAGTCAGATTTTTAGGGTCACATTTTACATCTGACAAAATCTGACTCCCCTCTTATATTAAAAATGCAAGATGTAACACCAACAGTTTTCACTCTCTGCTGGCATGTTGTGACCTCTGCTTTACTTATGTCTGAAGTTATTTGTAACTAGTGTGAACAGAGAGGAAAAAGGAGGAGTCAGATTTTCGGGTCCACATTTTACATCTGTCACAATCTGATTCCCCTTTTATATTAAAATGCAGATGTAACGCAGCAGTTTTCACTCTGCTGGCATGTTGTGACCTCTGCTACTTATGTCTGAAGTTATTTGTAACTAGTGTGAACAGAGAGAGGAGAAAAAAGGAGGGGAGTCAGATTTTTCGGAGTCACATTTACATCTGTCACAATCTGACTCCTTTTATATTAAAATGCAGATGTAACACCAACAGTTTTCACTCTGCTGGCATGTTGTGACCTCTGCTATGTCTGAAGTTATTTTGTATGACTAGTGTTCACAGAGAGGAAAAATGGAGAATTGGATTTTCCGGGTCACATTTTACATCTGATGAAATCTATTTCACCTCTTATGTTAAAATGCAAGATTTAACAGCAACAATTTTCACTCTGCTGGCATGTTGTGACCTCTGCTACTCATGTCTGAAGTTATTTGTAACTAGTGTTCACAGAGAGGAAAAATGGAGGGGAGTCAGATTTTTTCGGGTCACATTTTACATCTGACAAAATCTGACTCACCTCTTATGTTAAAAATGCAAGATTTAACAGCAACAATTTTCACTCTGCTGGCATGTTGTGACCTCTGCTACTCATTTGTAAAGTTATTTGTAAGCAATGTTTACAGAGGAAAAATGGAGAGGAGTCAGATTTTTTCAGTCATTTACATCTGACAAATCTGACTCCCCTCTTATATTAAAATGCAGATGTAACACCAGCAATTTCCTCTGCTGGCATGTTGTGACCTCTGCTACTCATTTGTAAAGTTATTTGTCACTGAGTGAACAGAGGAAAAATGGAGAGTCAGATTTTTCAGGGTCACATTTTACATCTGTCACAATCTGTCCCCTCTTAAATTAAAATGCAAGATGTAACACCCAACAATTTTCCTCTGCTGTGTTGTGACCTCTGCTACTTATGTCTGAAGTTATTTGTAAGTAGTATGAACAGAGAGGGAAAAAGGAGGGGAGTCAGATTTTTTCGGGTCACATTTTACATCTGTCAAAATCTGACTCCCCTCTTGTATTAAGAAATGCAAGATGTAACACCAACAATTTTCACTCTGCTGGCATGTTGTGACCTCTGCTACTCATTTGTAAAGTTATTTGTAAGCAATGTTCACAGAGAGAAAAATGGAGGAGTCCAGTTTTAGGTCACATTTTACATCTGTCAAAATCTGACTCCTCTTATGTATTAAAAATGCAAGATGTAACACCAACAATTTTCACTCTGCTGGCATGTTGTGACCTCTGCTTCTTATGTTTGAGAGTTTATTTGTAAGTAGTGTGAACAGAGAGGGAAAAAGGAAGTCAGATTTTTCGGGTCTAGTTACATCTGACAAATCTCCCCTCTTATCTTAAAAATGCAAGATGTAACACCAACGATTTTCACTCTGCTGGCATGTTGTGACCTCTGCTACTCATTTGTAAAGTTATTTGTAAGCAATGTTCACAGAGAGGAAAAATGGAGGGGAGTCAGATTTTTTCGGGTCACATTTTACATCCGTCAAAATCTGACTCCCCTCTTATATTAAAAATGCAAGATGTAACACCAACAATTTTCACTCTGCTGGCATATTGTGACCTCTGCTACTCATGTCTGAAGTTATTTGTCACTAGTGTGAACAGAGAGGAAAAATGGAGGGGAGTCAGATTTTTTCGGGTCACATTTTACATCTGTCAAGTCCAGCATGCTACTCTGTTAAGGGAGAGTGATTAGCTCAACAGGATACAGGTGTGCCAATCATTCTCACCTGACACTGCTCTCCTGCACATCTCTCTCCTGTAGCTGATGCACCACACCCCTTCCATAGTGAGATTGCATTTTACATTTGTCACAGTCTCCTCTTAAATTAAAAATGCAAGCTGTAACACCAACCATTTTCACTCTGCTGGCATGTTGTGACCTCTGCTACTTATGTATAAAGTTATTTGTAACTAGTGTGAACAGAGAGGAAAAATGGAGAGGAGTCAGATTTTTTCAGGTCACATTTTACATCTGTCACAATCTGACTCTGTTCTTGTATTAAAAATCAAATCAAACCAAATCAAATGAAATTTTATTTATATAGCCCAAAGTCACAAACACATTTTGCCTCAGAGGGCTTTACAATCTGTACAGGGAGTGACACCCTCTGTCCTTAGACCCTCAGGTTGAGTGAGGAAAAACTTGCCCACAAAAAAAACCCTTTTAACAGGGAAAAAATGTGGAAGAAACCTCAGGAAGAGCCACAGAGGAGGGATCCCTCTCCCAGGACGGACAGACGTGCAATGGATGTCACGTGTACAGAACAAATCAACACAAACATATTGCAAAAGTTAAATGAATGTTAAAATGACAATGAATTACAATAAATGATAGAATGATTACAGTAGCAGTGGAACCTGTGATAGAGATAGAGAGACACAAATTTACAGCAGCAGCAAATCATTAACTAATTATAAACTGTAATGGAGATATGGTAGCAATGATGACAGTAATAATATGTAGTGGACGTCGTGTAGGACCACAGCAGCAGCCACGATCCACGAGAACCTGCTGGACGAGAAAGCACAGAAACTCCGGGGAAGAAGTTTAGTTAGTAACATGCATTGACATGCATTAATGAGGCCGGCATGTTTACAGATTGTGGTGAGAGAGGAGAGGGGAGGAGAGGAGATGCAAAGAACACGGAGCCAGTGCAAGGAAGCCAAAATGGGAGAGATGTGATCTCTGATCTTGGTTCCTGTCAGAACACGTGCAGCAGCATTCTGAATTAGCTACAGAGTCTTCAGAGATTTATTGGAGCAGCCTGATAACAAATAGTTACAATAGTCCATCCTAGAAGTAACAAATGTGTGGACTAGTTTTTCTGCATCTGCTTGATACACGATGCGTCTGATTTTGGCAATGTTGCGTAAGTGGAAGAATGCAGTCCTCGAATTTTGTTTTATGTGGACATTAAAGGACAAATCCTGATCAAAAACAACTCCAAGATTCTTTACGGTGGAGCTGGAGGCCAGGGTGATCCCGTCTAAGGTAACTAAGTGTCTAGAAAGAGAGTTTGAGGTGTTTGGGTCCAATTACAAGAATTTCAGTTGTCTGAATTTAACATCAGAAAATTGTAGGTCATCCAACTTTTTATATCCTTAAGGCATGCTTGGAGTTTAGTTAACGGGTTGGTTTCATCAGGCTTGATCGATAAATATAATTGGGTGTCGTCAGCATAGCAATGAAAAATATTCCTAATAATGTTCCCTAGAGGAAGCATATATAGACTGAATAGAAGTGGTCCTAGTACAGAACCTTGTGGGACTCTGTGACAAACTTTGGTATGCAAGATTTGTAACTAGTGTGAACAGAGAGGAAAAAAGGAGGGGAGTAAGATTTTTTTCGGGTCACATTTTACATCTGTCACAATCTGACTCCCCTCTTATCTTAAAAATGCAAGATGTAACACCAACAATTTTCACTCTGCTGGCATGTTGTGACCTCTGCTACTTATGTCTGAAGTTATTTGTAACCAGTGGCACCAGAGAAAAATAAGAGGGGTGTCAGTTTTCACATGAGAAACTGATTATGAAAAATAAAGTCTTATCTTTCAAAGGTGCTCTTTGAAAAACTACACTCAGAACAATTCTCAAATAACACAACGGGACACACACCGTTTCTGTATAGTGCAAAGCTTGTTTTTTTTAAGTAAAAGAATTCTGAAAACTAAATTCAAAATTAATTACAGTGAAGTAAAGTGAACCAAAAAAAAAAATCAAATGCAACAAGCTTCACAAATGTATTCAGGTTCCATGTCTGGCCTTTTAACACACGAGTGGTGGTACCACCGTGGACAGCTGACACAACCAATCTGAAAAAGAAAGTATTACTGCATTTATGTTGCACTATGACAATACATAAGTGAAATAACATTTCTTCTAATTAATACAACTACTACTCCAAATGACATTTATGTTAGGCAAGTTGACAGTGTTACCCAGTTAGGCTCGCCTGTTTCTTCAAAGTCCTCTTCCCCACAGAAGTGGCAACGTTGACTGAGGTCATCTGTTTAAAATATACAAAACAAATTTCAAGGTGTATTCAGAGTTCATTATTATCCAGAAAACATTCAGGGACAACAGGATGGCATGCAAGTAGTGCCTTGCGTATTAATTTAACCAGTGTATTGGCAGCTTTTCAGGAGATTATGCAGCATCAACCTGTCAAATGGGACACATTAAAAGAGATCAACAAATAATTTTCCAAAACAACTGTGGACATACCAGTCCTTTGGAGCAGAGTTTTGGCAATGTCAAAACGATGATTTTTGATGGCCTCATCTGAGGTTCCAAAGTTGCTGGTTGCCTCCTCCTTTAGAACACTCTCTGCAAACTGAAAATAGAAATACTTTCCATTGTTAGTGGGCTGCATAACAAAACTGAGGTGTATGGGAGGTTCACACAGAACAAAATTTTCATTGATTTTACAAGATGAAAATACTAAAGAATGATTTTTAAAAACCAAAAAGTTAACACCTGTTTTGTCGCCCTACAGTGCTTGAAACAAGTGTTTGTTTCTACACTGACAATGATTTAAGGACACTGTTCATGCTCTAATGTGATTCTTACTTTGAGGACGAAGACCCCACATGAGGAACCATCTGTTTGGAGTGAGTGGGGGAGAGAGCTGACAGCCACTTGGGATATATTACATCCCTGGTCTTTCAGGAATGATCTGAATGTACAGAGTATTTCACATGGTTTTTAAATGTATCATTGGAATTTGTAGTCATAAGTGTAACTTGTATAATAAATCAATATTTACCTTGTTACTGCCTGGCATTTCTTCATTTGCCCCCGGGACTCCCCAAATGGGTCAAAGAAGAGAGCCCTCTTCTGAGAAGGGAAGATGACCTACATGGAAAGGAGAAAAAAAAAATCTATCCATCATCTATCCATCTATCCATCTATCCATACCCAATGAACTGATAAACTCACCATCAACAACCAATGGTGATGTTCATTAATGGCTCCAAGCAGCAACCCGTAGTCCATTGGATCCAGCTAAAATTTGAAAAGAATTACACGATAAATTATTAGTATCATATAGGTCTACATATTAGATTGTAATGCAAACCTTCAACTTTGAAGGTTTTTGGTTCCAAATGGCGGTCAAAGCAAATGTGTCAATGACACGAGCCATTTCTTTGGACTGCTTGTTGTAGTCCTGCACAAGGACTGTCAGGTAAGCATTTATGACCTGGGGAAAAAACCAAGATATTCAGAGTCATGTATTAGATATGGAAAAGATGAAAGGCACCCAGTTCCACTTCCCATGGTGATATCCAAAAGTAAATGAATTCTGGGAGGAAGTTCAGTTGGACGTGCAAAATATTCTTTCGCTTGATTTGAAGCTGGATCCAAAACTATGTCTATTAGGCTTGAACATAAGATGAACAGAAGATAAAGAGTAAACCAGTCCTAACTGATAATTGTTTATTGCATTGCACAGTGGTTTAAAAAACTCTGTGTTTACCCTTAGAAAAAACTGAACGCTTATATTCTGAAAGACCAACAAGAAGAAAGATTTGTTGAATATGCCAAGGAAAATGAGTGAGCTTGGGATTGATTATCTGAACCTTCTGGATATTTGGTCAATGTATTTCAGACTAAGGTGGTTATTATATATACCTAAGTGCCTTTATTTTTTTTAAATTGAGTGTATTGTTTTGATTTTGGCACTGATTCTGTAGGGGAAAATGCATGGAAACTTTGAAATTTTACTAGTGAAAATATGTGGGAACACTGGCATTGTCATGTATCACCTTTGTGCATTATGATTTGTTGTCTAAAAGAAGAAAAAAATACTACCTCACTTTCCAGTTCTCTATGGGGAGCTGTCCTCTCTATGTCCAGGTAGAAATTTTTGTAGGGCCCTATTTTTGATAATAGAACCGCAGCTTTCTTTCCCGCCCATGCATCTTGGATGCCTGTAAAAAATAAATAGTATAGTAACATTGGTAGTAGTAACATTAATAGAGTACCTTTTTATATCTAGAGCAACCAGTCCAAGACTTAAACATAATACTTAACTATTTTTTTTATTTTTATTATTTTTATTTTATTATTTTTTTTTTTACAGTAATAGTACAGTAAATGTCACTTCATACACTTTTCCGTGGAGGCTGCTGCCTGTGGTCGTGGTGCTGGTGGTGCTGGTGGTGCTGGTGGGGCTGCTTGTGTTGGTGTGGATGGTGGTGGCTGGTGGTGGCTAGTGGTGGCAGCGGAGCACGGTGGTGGAGATGCGACGGGAGGTGGTAAGGCCAGGACATCAGGTGACTCAGAAGCCACCACACCTTCCAGAGTACCGTCAATCTATTGATAAAACATCCATAATAGAAGTTAATATCAGTTATCATCCAAAACTGGAGAGTGAATAAAAAAGTTGCATTAATATAATCTGAACATTCCCTACTCACAAGTGAAATATCAATACGTACACCAACCTTATAATTTTCGGGGATTTGGGAGGGGTACCGTGCCTCTCTTCCGAACATTAGGAAGAAAGGGCTATGTTTTGTTGTTATGGTTTTTCCTGTCCTAAGGCCAAACATCAGGGCATCAAGATGTAAATCCCAGTCTTTGGGGTGTTTTGCCACCAACTTTGCGAGAGCTCTGCAAATGTAAACACAAAAATTATAGCTGCTGTACAGCGATGGGTCAGGTCCGGGCATTTTCAGGCATTTCTGAGCAACAACAGTCAAACATTCTGATGCGCTTTAGGCTCAATTTTTGATAAGTTAATAATCTGTGCAAGTCGTTTGTGTAGGACAGTCTGAAGATGCTCTGTAGCAAGTTTGGTGTAAATTAAGCAAAAATTGTAGGAGGAGATAAGTTTAATACATTTTACAGTTTTTGAAAAAACTCAAAATCGTTGTTGAATTTTCAAAATATTGAACTTTAGAGGCTTGCTGTAGCGCCACCATCAGGACTATTAGCTTGAGTTTGCAGCTGAGATCTGGCATGGGACTGGACCTATGTGCAAAGTGATTTTTCATCCATGGGAAGGAGATATCCTTGGAAATAAGAAGGAAAGAATACCTAGGAATACAATAGTGTCCTGGCAGCTCAGCTGTCCGGACCCTAATAAAAATTGTCAATCTGTAAGAAATTTTGTCTTTTAAAACTACCACGGAGAGACTGGTTTTGCAATATCTCACTAGAACCCCCCCAAAACTGAAACAAAACATTCATACTGTCACACCGGTATGTCAAGTTGAGTTTTTTTGCCCTGTCTCCATGTTTGTCTTGTCATTTCCTGTTTTATTTTGAAAAGTAACTATCCTCTCATTCCAGGTCACTTGCCCTTCCTCCTGTGCCTCAGTCTGATTGTCTTCCCTGATTGCTGATTGTGTCCACCTGTTTCCCCTTTCCCCCATGTGTGCTTATAATCTGCGTCTCCCTTTGTCCCGTGCCAGTGTGTCTGGTCTGCCGTCAAGAGCCACCAGCTGTTTGTCCAGCCTTAGTCCGGGAAATGGTTTCACGGGTGTTTGTCTCGATCAGAGGGGTTTTTTTTGTTGGCCATTTGCCATTTCTTTTTCATAGCTATCTTATTTAGAGAGTTTTTTCATAGTCAAGTCCTTTAAAACAGAAAACGCCTCCAGGGAGGGGAAAAAACTACAATCAGGAATGAAAACAAAACACCTGCTTAGATTGGTTTTTATTTTCCCCCTTTAGACGGTAGGATTTTCTGACGTCATTTTCACAGCCATCCCCTTTTTCGAGGTGCCTTCTGTTGATTTTTTTTTTTTTTTTTTTTTTAAATAAAGCCTTTGATCAGCTCAACCCAATCTCTGCATCCGAGTCCTATCTCTGAGTCCTGGGCCTGACACATGCAAGACTTTGAATGCCCAAGCCGTAATCAGCTGCCAGTCCACTGATTGAATCTGGGTTTCTAATCAGTCACACACCATACTCACAAGGCTGTGCGTTTAAATAACTTTCAGCAAATGTTAACACCAAACTTGACCATGCGTTTTCTGGTTCAGCTGATTGTATCTTCTTTGAATACTATGAAACCATTTATTTCCTTTAGGGATCGACAGAGCCATTTTCTCACTTTTGAATGGTTCCGTTCATTCTTTCCACCAAGCCATTAGTCTGTGGATGGTAGTGGGAACATAAGCTTCTTTCGATGCCCAGCTCCTGGCACACCTGTTTGTTGAGCTGTGAATACAAAAGGGTGGAAGGCTTAAGACGTGTTTTCACGCAATGTGTTCAAACTAGCTGAGTATATCCAGTGGTAAAGTATAAGTAAGTATTTTCTGTTCAAACATTCATTTTTAATATTTAACAGCCAGCTATTCATTTCGGAGCATCAAATTACGTTACTGTAGCACAATGTAAATGTGTTACCTTGTTGACAAATTCCTTCCCCTGGTCAGTGACTATCCGTTTAGGTGCCTCAAATTGATAAATAAATTTGAGGACACAGTCACTGACTGCTTCCACAGATTTTGTCTGGATGGCATATGCTTGAGGCCATTTTGTTAGGTGGTCAATTATGATACAGACATACTGGTTTCCCCGGTCTGTCTGCACCAGCTCCCCGATCAGCTCCATTCCAACCAATTCAAATGGTTGGGTGACCTTTTTAAAGAAAAACCAATGCATTCAGCTTCCTTCGGTGAGTTAATTATAGATCATACATAGAGTGATAAAGAAATACTATTACTGGATTCCCTTGTGATAACGTTTACATAAACTGTGGCAAACCAGGAGAAATAAGCAACTGAATCCAGCAGAGTCGGTGGATTCCCAAGTTCTGGTTAGGGGAAGTGATAGAGGGAGTGTTTTATTACAGCTACTGGTCACTGTAGTGGCCAAGTCCCATTTTCAGCCACTACTGATTGATAATTATGTTGATTGTTTAGACGTGTGACCCGGAGAAACTGATGACGAAACTTTGTAAACTAAGTGAAAATGCATTTATTGCAAACTCTGCAAATCTCTAAGCTTTCCAAAAAGTCTTTTTAAACAAAACCAACGCACGTCCTACAAGTACACAGTCAAAAACTGTTTGCCTCCTGAAATTAGACACACCTGTCGTTAATGACCTGAACTAAATACCTTATGGTCGGCCTCGGCCTTTATCATACCACCCCCTAGTGTTAAGGAGGTCACACCTCCTACTGGTCACACCTGCATCCCATCAGGTACTTAGGAGAGACATCCAGTCAAGTGGGGGGGGACGTGGATGCAATTTCAGAGAATTGGGATGTATCCCTGGACTGGATAAAATGCTACCTCTATCACCTCCCTAACCTGAACTTGGGTATCCACCCCTTGTGCTGGATTGGCTAGGTGTGTTTTTTTTTTTTGCCACAAAACATAGTAAATAATAGATAACAATTTAATAGTATAATGAATATGAATCACTTACTCAGTCGTTCTACTTTGTGACAGGGCCATCTATTCCAATGAAGCTATTAGAAATTGTAGAAAATAAACAGAACATACCTTTACTGGGATGTTCTCCACCTCCTCTTTGGTCTTTGTGCGGGTGGCTTGGCACGCAGCACACTGAGACACCTAATTTCATTTGAACATTCAGAAAAACAATTATCAGATCGATTTTAAAAAAGAATATATATTTCAAAGACTAGAGAAAAACAATTCCTGAATAAAATCAAATGTGAGAAGAGGTTATTTTCTTAAACACTGTCAATCATAGAGAAGTATCAAATGAAAAATGGACAAAAGTAACAAAGTTATACTATTATAGGCAGATTTCCTTGAAATGAAGAAATGTTTAGCACATATTAACCCATGTGTTGATGTCTTTGGTCATTCCAGGCCAGTAGTAGCGGGCAGAAATGGCTTCTCTAGTTTTTAGCTGGCCACGGTGTGCTCCTGTGGTGCTGGTGTGGAAGTCAATGAGAATTTTGTTGACCTCCTCCAGTCCATTGACCACTTTTGCCCTGATGGTCTTTGGTGTACCCTTGTGGCGAACATAAAACAGTTGTCCACCTGTTAAAAATAAAAACAGATTGTTCAGTTCACATTTTTTTTTTTTTTTTTTTTTTTTAAATGAGAATTTGATGTTTACTGTCACTTGTTCACAGTCGTAGGTGCGGACCTGTTACCTATATGTAAACACTTTGCAAGACTAGAACAATATTGTGGTTTAACTGGCATCCCTATATTCAGTTTGCTGTGCGGTCATTCTTCACCTCCACATATAAGAAAAAGTAACAATTTCCTGAACTTCTCAAATAGTAATGACATCAACACTGATATCCAATGAGATTTGAATGCAAAGCAAAAGGATGACTGAATTAGTCAAGCAGGCCTTCTGAGCCTTTTCCAGACAAGTGCACAAGCATTTGATACATTCCTCAACCTATAGGCATACTACTCAGACAGTTTCTCACCTTCAATGTCATATTTGTAGGTCTCTTTCCTGAAAGTGTTTTTTTCAGTTTTTGTCAAACCTTTGGGATACTCCCCGAGGGTTTTGTATTGGACTATTTTTGAGTATCTTGATGGATCCATATTGTAGAGTAGTTCTGAAAAGACTGGTGATAACATAATTTTAATTAATGTGAAAGATTAATACAACAAACTTATATAATACACATATACATACAGTTTTTTTTTATTATTATTTTTTTTTTAGTTTTATTAAAATAGGAAACTTTCTGAAAAAATCGCAATGTTTCTTCTTCTCCTCAACGCAGTTGTCAAAATAGCAAATGCATTTGCACCAGTCTGTGCGCCGATGGGTGTGATGATCCCAAAATGAGGTGTGGTCAGGGGCGGACTGGCCATCTGTGTGATCTGGAGAATCATATAAGGGCCGGAGGCCCACCACTAGGGGCGGACTGGCCTAAGGGGGGTACGGGGAGTTTCCCCGGTGGGTCAGTGGGCCGGGCGGTACGGCGTGGTGCTGCAAGTGACGCGCTGACGTTACATTTTTCTACCGTCTATGAGCGAACCGGCCCGGTAAAAAAGGAAAGAAAGAAAGAAAGAAAGAAAGAAAGAAAGAAAAACAGCTGCTTTTTTTCCCCTTTATTTAAAAAATCTGAACCAATGTTGTCTTTTCCCTCTATTTTCTTTTCAGAGTACACCAGAAAGGCTCTTTTTTGTGTACTTTTTTTTTCTGTGGGGGTGCACACAGTCAGGTACTAAATTCCCGGGCCACTTTTTTACCCCAGTCCGTCCCTGGGTGTGTCAGGTACATTGGTGGCGCATTGCTATTTTGAGGCAGAGGAAAGTGATTATGCTACTGACCAAAGAAAACCACGTCTAAAGTCACTGGCGCCTATATCACTGCTGCTTTTTACTATGTTAATGTAACAGGCTACTTTTATTTTGCATGTTTGTGAGCTGCTGCTGCGCGCCCGTGTGCGCGCGCAACAGGCACCACCTGTCTAGGAGCGTATTGGACTCTTGATGATGCGCTCCCTAAACAGCAGTGATATATGCGCCAGTGACTTTAGACTTAGTGTTTATCCGCCGTGAGCCGACCGCAAGATGGGCCCCATAATGCCTTCAAGTAACCATATAATAAAAATACAAAATGTCTAAATTTAACTTTACTCACTTTTTTTTTTAAAGGTTAGATTAAGGTACATAACCTTACCGCAAGTCCTCGTCAGAAGTTGGCGCTCTTCGATTTATTTCTGATGTAGATAATGATGTAGCTCTGGTTAAAATAATTATGATTGGCAGCTTGACTTGGTGGCGATAGAGACATGACATGCATAAGACCGGATCACTTGTCTGAGTATACATGCCGTTCAGAGAATCGGATAAACGGCCGGAGCATGGCTGACTCCGGTACGCTAGGTGTCGCTGTAGCCCTCTCAACAAAGAGCCACTTTCGGTTGACCTCTACTTATCAGCGACAACAAACTATCTGACGGCATTCAAACAAAGATTACATACGAGGAGATTGACGATGCTACAGCTGCGCACATTTCGTGCATTATTTTTTGTCCTAATAATGCATATAAAAAAGAACAACGGATCTTTCGGCTTCCGGGTGAAAGCCCCAGCGGAAAATGCAGCGCATGCGCAGAACGCAAAATCCGCTTCAGATCCGATTGCTGTATACCTGGCGTTAAATATCCGACTATGAACGAATTATCTAGGTGTTCTTATCCGATTTTGAGATGTCCGATTCGGTCTGAAATAGGTCCGAAGTAGATCGGACTAAGGTGTTTACAAGCACTTTGAAAAGTCCAAACTAAGTCCGATACGATCAGAAATTCGGATTTCTTTCTGCATGTTCACACTAGTTACAAACAACTTTATACGTACACCGTTCAAAGTAAGGGATATCCGGCTTTCGGTGGTATACGCACCGCTTTTGTTTCAATAAATTGTTTGAGATGACGAAATTACCACCGCATGCTTCCAGTTAAATGCCCTACTTTCATGATATATCACTGTAGCATGAACTGTTTCCATGTTCCATAAATTTTACCCAAAAGTTGAATATCCCTAACTTTTTGTGAACGGTGTAAGTAAGCAGGGGTCAATATATAATATGCCAGCAGGGTGAAAATGTTTGGTGTTACTTACTAACAGACACACACACACAGATACCGTCTTTATTGTCCCGTATGGCTTTTCAAAAGCCAGTGCATATACAATAACCACACATGACTATACAGAAAATACATAAACCCATGACGTTTCATTCCCCGCGTTCACGCGAAAGGGAGTCAGATTCTCAGGGTAGTCGGAAAATTCCACAACACCGGCCGTCAGACAGCATCATACCTGTGAGCCGTCAGACAGCATCATACCTGTGAGCCGTCAGACAGCATCGACTACAACGCCAAAAAGGGAGGACACTTACACGGGCAACACGGAGCAACACGCAGAGCAGTTGCCCTGCAACCAACACAAATTCCGTTTGCACACAGAGAGAACCAAGCGAGCAGTGTGTTGAAGCAGCGGGCAACCATACCTGTCGGGACAAACTACCTTGGAGGACCCGGAAGTGACGCAGAAGTGACGACAGCCAGGAGTGCAAAAGGAGGAGCCAGTGGAGCATAGCGGCTTTTATACAGGTGTTGCGCCGCATTAAGGACCCCTGCAGTGAAATGCGCCCCCTCGCGGGAGCACGCACAAGCAAGACACACGAGAGAAGAACATCGGTTACTTACAGTCTTTAAACTCTTCTAAAATTAACACAGTGTAAAGTATTTCCTGACATCCTATATGAACGGTTTTGACCAGTAGGTGGTAGCAGCAGCACTTGTTGAGTGTCTGAATACAAGTATAACAAGTATAAAATCATTTTAACTCTCTGTCCATGTCAGCTAAAATATGAACTTTAAATCTCAAAAGTAATCACTGTCACCAACAATGTAGCTTTAGAAGATGTCAGTCAGATCATGGCTTAGTTTATAAATTGGTTCACAAGTTTATAGAAATACAAACATTGGTCTTTGTCTTGAGACCAGACTGCACTGACAAAGAGGATTTTAGTTCAAGACCGGTCAGGATCACAACTTTGGGTCCATCACTTCACTGCCTGTGGACTGTCTGATTTCTTTAACTCTGGGAGGAGACAGCTAAAGTTTCCTAAGTCACAAAGAGTTCATCTGCTAAACAGCATCCAAAAGAACATCCAGCAGGCGATGCTTAATGAGGTGACTCAATGTATCGACCGCCCAAAAAGTTTTCATGAATATTAGCTACTTAAGTTATTGTCTGGTCCTGGTTTGGATTTGATCTCAACCCCTCAAAGTCTTGGTCATCTTGGTCTCGAAAAGACAAAAGACCAAATACACTTAATGAATGGGGATTTCTGGGAATTTCTGGGAATTTCCTAAATATGACTTGATCTCATTCTAGAGCTTCATAATATAAATATCTGAGCTCACAGGACAGCTTGGAATTCTTTTAAAGGACCATTACAACACAAAATTGGCATTACATCACAAAAATGGGCATTTTCACTTGCCAAAAATTAATTGAAGGCCAAATACAGTTAATGAAAGGTGATTTCTATCTAAATATGACTTGATCTCATCCTAGAGCTTCATAATATAAAGATCTGAGCTCACAGGACAGCTTGGAATTCTTTTAAAGGACCATTACAACACAAAATTGGCATTACAGCACAAAATGGGCAGTTTCACTTGCCAAAAATTGATTGAAGCCCACATACAGTTAATGAAAGGTGATTTCTGCCTAAATATGATTTGATCTCATCCTAGAGCTTCATAATATAAAGATCTGAAATCACAGGACAGCTTGGAATTCTTTTAAAGGACCATTACAAGACAAAAATGGGCATTTTCACCTGCCAAAAATTGATTGAAGGCATTTTCACTTGCCAAAAATTGATTGAAGCTCACATACAGTTAATGAAAGGTGATTTCTGTCTAAATATGACTTGATCTCATCCTAGAGCTTCATAATATAAAGATCTGAGCTCACAGGACAGCCTGGAATTCTTTTAAAGGACCATTACAACACAAAATTGGCATTTTCACCTGCCAAAAATTGATTGAAGGCATTTTCACTTGCCAAAAATTGATTGAAGACTAAATACAGTTAATGAATGGTGATTTCTGTCTAAATATGACTTGATCTCATCCTAGAGCTTCATAATATAAAGATCTGAGCTCACAGGACAGCCTGGAATTCTTTTCAAGGACCATTACAACACAAAATTGGCATTTTCACCTGCCAAAAATTGATTGAAGGCATTTTCACCTGCCAAAAAGAAGTTGCCCTCACTATTGTTTTGCACATATTTTTCAATCTTTATACAATAGAAAGAGCAGAGTAAGGGAGGAGAAAGAGGGCCAGCAGCAGGGACGGTTTTCACAGCAGGTGAGGAGAAATTATAACTTAGAAGTCCCTTCTGTGCTGTCATAGTTGATGATAAAATAAATGATAAAATAGCTACATCTTAATGCTGATATGTTTATTATTGTGTCACTTTCACTTGTCACTTCTTGCCATTAAATTAAATTATGTGGCTTATTACCCTGTTACAGGGTCTGTCTGCTGTGTCCTGGGAAGCTTTTCACTTCAGTACGAGTGTGTGTCACATCTGTTGGGTGCTTTGAGCTGGTTTCTTTATTTTGGTGGCTACTTTAGCAGTGTAAACTGTTTCCTGAGATCCTTTATGAATTGTTTTGACCAGTAGGTGGCAGCAGCAGCACTTGTTGAGTGTCTGAATATCCAGAGTAAGACAGTAACTTTGTGTTGTTATCATCTTCACTGCATGATTTTTTAGAATTAACAAGTATAAAATCATTTTAACTCTCTGTCCATGTCAGCAAAAATATGAACTTTAAATCTCAAAAGTAATCACTGTCACCAACAATGTAGCTTTAGAAGATGTCAGTCAGATCATGGCTTAGTTTATAAATTGGTTCACAAGTTTATAGAAATACAAACATTGGTCTTTGTCTTGAGACCAGACTGCACTGACAAAGAGGATTTTAGTTCAAGACCGGTCAGGATCACAACTTTGGGTCCATCACTTCACTGCCTGTGCGCTGTCTGATTTCTTTGTTAACTCTGGGAGGAGACATCAGCTAAAGTTTCCTAAATCACAAAGAGTTCATCTGCTAAACAGCGTCCAAAAGAACATCCAGCAGGCGATGCTTAATGAGGTGACTCAATGTGTCAACCGCCCAAAGAGTTTTCATGAATATT